>VDFB02000015.1:318593556-318863642 GCA_007258455.2 Sequoia sempervirens | reverse complement strand
AGCTAATGCTTCATATTCTGCTATATTTTTAGTGCACCCAAACTGCAACCTGTAAGAAACAAAACATGTTTTCCCTTTCGGCTTGGTTAATTCAATTCCAGTACCACACCCTATTTTGGGTTTGGATCCATCAAACATGAGGGTCCATAGCTGATCATGAGCTGGGGTTGATCCCCTTGAGGTTGTTGTGGGTGTTTGGATAAGATGAACCATAGGTGGGGCCACTTGATCTTTTGCATCAAATATTGGGAATGGGTGTTCAATAGCTTCATCAGGTGTAATATCCAATTCCCACTCAGATATATCATGTAATCCTAGGATATCTTTCTGACATTCACTTGTATCTTTGATTAATCCCTTGGGTTTTGGTATACTTGTGAGTGCAGGTGTATCAAACAAACCTTGTGGTTGTTCATTGTAACTACATTGGTCTGGTATTATGACCAGGGTAGGTTCAATTTGAGGAGGGACTTCCTTTGAAGGTATATTATCCCTGGTTAAAATTATTGCATTTTTGTATTCGAATGAGAAGTGGTCTAAAGCGGCCTCAAGGTGACTTGGGAGGATCTCTTTGGTTTGGGAAACATGATTCAAAACACCAATGTAGGGTTGGTAGGTCAGTTCTAAATGATCTTGGTAATGCACCCTGCACCAATTAGGGAGTAGAAGACTCCACAAATCTATATCTTCCCCTAAGAACAACTGATCCTGTTGTAGCTTCCTGATCAATACCTATTGGTTTACATTAATCATGGGACCGAGGAATTTTTGTATTGACAAATCATTAGAATCAAGAATCGAAAAGGTCAGAATTTCCTCTCTTTTATAAACCCCTATCTCAGCTTCAAAATAATCTACCTCGTTGGGATAGTCATACTTAGTGATGATATGTTTGAGGTGAGGTTCACTCTCAATCCTAATCTGGGTAGGAATTCCCCTCCATAATAACCACATGTGTGAAAATTCGAGGGAGAGGTATCCCCCTATACTTTTCATTAAATATCTGCTCAACAGCATACCATAAGTCTTGGGAATGTCCGCTACTTGAATATCCATATTGGTTAAAATCCTAGGGTCGGACCCTACTTGCACATGTATATTTCTCAATTCTCCAACTATATTAACCTCTATTTTATTGAGTTGGATGACCTTTTTGTTTGTTTGGATAGGGTTCAATCCCAATTTCTTCCATATAGAAAATGGCATAACATTTCCAAAAGCCCCTGAATCTAGCAGAAAATTATGTAGATTGTTCCCACAAATTCTCAAACTTAAAAGAAATGGTGGGGTACCTACCTTGCTTTTGTATAAAGCTGCGTCCATGTCTATAGTGGGTGCCACCTTGGTTTTCCCTTTTGATTTATCAGCTTTATCCAAAGCTTTCAGCACCACCTCTCGTTGGGCAGGGCACAACTTTAGGATGTCAAAGTATGATAAAGAGGTTTTTTTTTTCTGCATCTCATAAACAATATCAAATTCTATGTTATAGCTTGCATTACATTTGAAAACACCAAATGAATTACCTTTTTTATGGGAGTCAGGCGGACCTTTCAGTGGAGGAGGGTTGTTATCAACACCCTGATTTGGAGGCACCATATGGTTAGGTGGTGCTGATGTAGTGAACAGACCCTTATTCTGATTTCTTAGGAAGTGCCCTCCATTTTTCTAAAAGGCTTGGGAATCATACACATCTTCCTCTAGTTCATTTTCATTCTGCATTGGGAATGAAGGTTCTTCTTCAAAGAGGTCATAAGTCATAGTTGTATCCACTAAGTCACCTCCTTTGTTTGTATTCCCTTGGAACATTTAGGCATCTTCCTATGCCATCTTCATGACCTTCTCCATTTCAGGGTAGTTTACCACTGAATGAGTTGCAATATCATGCAACTTGCATAGTTAGTCATAAAATTGAGGTCAGCCACATTTGAAACATGTGGCCTATCCTCATTAGCTTGATAATTGTGAGGAACCCACCATTATTTGGCCATGTTTTCCATTTTTGATTGTTATTTGGCATTTGGTTATATCCTCTATTTTGATTTTGATAGCCTAGGTTAGGGGAGTTTTGGCCTCAATAATTCCTTTGGCTTTGATTGTAGTTGTTCGGATAATTACCCTAATTGTTATTACTTTGATTAGGGTAATTACCTTGGTTCTAAGAGGGGTTCAGTTTAAGCTAAGCCGTATCATTTATAACTTGAGATAGAGTTTTCTTTAGGGTTTCGACCTCGTTTATGAGTTGAACTATCCTTTCACTCTCAGCACTCTTAGCAATAGGTGGCTGACTGACGAGATTTGATATTCCATCTTGGTTATGATGACCATGTGGACTGTGATGAGCCTGTGATTGTTGAGAGAAGTAAAGAGCTCCATTGGCAAAGAATGGAATAGGAGATAGAGTCTGCAACTCAGATATAGGTCCATAAAGGGAAGGAGACATCCCTGGGACATTATTGAATAAATGGGTTGGGTTGGGCATTTGATACCCCATTGAAGGAAAACCTCCTTCCAAGTTTCCTTGTTGAAAGATAGTTTCTTGTTGCAGCTTGATGGCTAGATGATAAACTTTAGACAAGGAATCAATATCTGTCGATTGATAAGTCCTTTGTAGGAACAAGTCAAGAAAATGGTCTATAACTCTAAAATATGCCTGAATGGCACTATTCTTAGCAACTAGATAGGGGTCTTGGATTCTCCTATACATTCATTGAAACCTAGTACTAAACAAGGGTAGGGATTCACATGGCTCCTTCCTAATGGTAGAAAATTGGTGGAACAAAATGGCTGCATCCACATAAACTCTGAACTGACTGATGAAAGCATTCTCCAGGTCTATCCAGCTTAGAATAGAACCCTGTGGAAGGTTTAGGTACCAGTTGTATGCCATATCCCCTAAGGAATAAGGGAGCAACCTACAAACCACATCATGGTGAGCTATTTGGGCTCTGGTACAAGCATCCTTAAAAGCTTGTATGTGCTCTTCAACACTCCTTGATTCATCATGAATGTATTTGGGATAGAATCTCTCAGGATTCCTAGGCATATCATGAAAGCCTCTAGGAATAGTCCCCAATGGAGAGGGATTATTCATAAAAAATTCCATTGGTGGTGGTGGTGGGGGTTGAGCTAGCTGTTGGATGGGTTGAACCAGCTATAATGGCACTTGAGATAGATTTAGTGGTGGATTGACAGGTATCCATCGGGGTATTGGTGAAAATCCTGGTGGAGTGAGTGGAGTTGACAAGGGTGCTATAATGGTTGCCCCAATCTTGTGAATCTTGTGTCTTCTTGGGGTCTTGAGTTCTATCAAATGTGGTGGGTTTTCAGTTGATTGAAGAACTCTATGGGACCTTTCTGGTGAGAAAAACCTAATATAATCCAGTTTTCTCTGCTGGCCCTCCCTCTAGCGCCAGATCTGTTGATGGTGCCAAGTTGACCAACAACATGTAGGTAATATAAAAGTGAAATATCTCACCTCTCTTGAAACAGAAAATCATCAATCAAACTGATCACCTCCCAAGGTCTTTGATGTTGGTTCACAGCGTTACTATTTCATGAAGTGGTTAATATGGCTATAATGTTCAAGGTGCCTGCTAGTTTTGAGCTTCTGGATTGTTATAAGATCAAACATATACTTAAACCTACTTTAACCGGTGGTTTTAAAGAAACATAAAAGTTAGATTAAAGCTTTTAAACTGAAGAGAATGTTGATTCATCCAACTAATTAGACCTATTACCTTCTAAGGAATTCCTAAACTGAAACTGCAAAATAAAGTTAACTTGTAATTGTAGACATGTCAAATTGACATAATGCATTCAACTAGGTCATATTCATCCATTCAGAAATCATATCACATATCATTCATATCATACATAATAGGATCCATCCATCACATTCCATACATTGCTAGACAATGGGGGCAGATATGTACATCTTGCTTCGAGAATAAATCTTGGTCTATATCCTCCAACTTATGTGGTGATCTGAATTTTGGAAAACATGAAATCAAATTGTTCAAGCATCTGCAATCCAAAATCCGAATCACTAGCCCATGGCATATTTTGACGAGAATAAATTCCTTATCAGTATTCAACTTTCATCGAACATCAATCCAAGCAATCAATATCAGTCACATCTAACGCATCCTTCAACATCACATCATCTAAAACATCTTTTGTTTCAAACCAAGCTTCATCAATCATGATCAATCAAAATCCAATCAAGAAATCATGAGGATATCCTTGTGTTGCTTAACACTATCCTTTCATTGTTGTGCATCCTCAACAATGATTATCATCATCAATCTTGATCAATCGAATCCAATCAATCCATCATCTTGGGATATCCATCCTAATCCTTGTGTTGCTCAACACTATCCTTGCATTGTTGTGCATCCTCAACAATGTTATCCTCATCAATCCTCATCAATTAAATCCTTGCATTTTTGTGTATCCTCAACAATATTATCATTATCATCATCATCAATCCATCGATTCAATCAATCAACCTTAGCTCGGTTTTTAGCAAAATCCCAAACAGAGAACTGATATCGTCACACACATCCATATCCAAATTGTCAAAATCATGTGAAAATCCAAAAACATCAAAACATCAGAAAATCCAAAAACATTCAAAACATATCAAAATCCAAAAACACTCAAAAAAAAATCCGAAAAACATCAAAAACATTGAAATCCGAACTACGTCGTCTCTAAGCTTAAACGTAGGCAAGGCTAATCTTTGATTAGCCCCTCAGACATCAAAATCCAAAACATTTGAAAAAATCAAAATCCAAAACATCCATAAAATCTCGTAAAACCCCAAAACATTGGAAAATAAAAAAATCAAAACATTTGGAAAATCTTGAAAATACCAAAAACAACCTCAAAACATTTCAAAAACATCAAAAACATCCAAATATTTGAAAAAATCCATCCGTCTCATCCCTCTTGCACCCGCAATAATCAATCATCCATAATAATTGATCGCCATCTTCATCCTTTGGCAATGCAAACAGAAACAAGCGCAACAGTCAGCAAAAGCAAACTTCAATCGCAAAATCAAAATCGAAGCAACAAATCTTTAAAACAAAAATCAAAGTCTTGATCATTTTCAAACATGTCATTCGACCTTATATCAATAGCCTATCAATCAACTTATCAAACCATCATCGTCCTATACAATGCATGTCCTAGGATATATCGTTCCGACAATGGGCATCATTTTGGATATCACTTTGGATTCTTATCCTATCAAAACAAATCACTTTGGCTAGAGGTATGAAGAACATTGGCTTGTTTGTGTGCTTTATCTTTTTCTTTTGACTTATCTTATTGCGCTCAGTCCAAGGACCTCCTCAATGATATCCGAATCTAAGGATTTAGAGAGATAGGAATGGGGCAACGACATTATCTTTGTTTGTTGTGCTTGTTGGATGGTAAAATAACTTGGTGAATACTTTCTATGTTAGATATGTATAGAGGATGTTTTGGATGGCTTGTTGACTATTGCATTGATTGGTTATACCTCTCTGTGTTTTGGTCTAAGATGTTTAAAACTTCTAAAGTGCATCCTAGCAAGGTTTCTGTATGTCAAGTGTGAACAAGAATACTCCTATCTATTTTTCAAGTTAAAGTCCATCACACTAAGTACAACGCCAGGTCCTTCTCATACCTTGATGCATCGTGACTTAGTTATCAACATATAAAGTAAGTGACCCTTTGAAAATCCTAACTTGATAAGAAAAATCATCATCATTTATCATCATCATCATCATCATCTATAATCATCATCATCACTAATAAAGTCTCACGATCATGTAATTTGTGGATCCTCTTGTCATCATCTCATTTCAGACTAATATCATCATCACTAATGCATCCATCATGCATCCATTATGCATTCATCTTGCATCCATAAATCATTAGTATTTTTCATATCATTCTCATATGATAATCATGATCATCATATAGGATCCTATAGTCTAAGCATCTGCATAAATCATCCATTGCATAATCATAGCATATCACATCATCAATCGTATCCATCTCGTATCATATAATTATTTAAGTTTTTAGGATAATATAGATTTGTTATTCTAAGCATCTTAAAATCATCTCATTTGCATTGTCGTCCATAACCACCCATTTTGAACCTCTTTATCGCGAGATCAACCCTCAAATCAAATCTTTTCACTTAATCTCTTGAGGGGGCAATGTACCAGTGTACTTCTTTCCGTTGGGGCATCCGAAAAATGAGAATTTTTTTGAATTTTGATCGCGGCAAGTTTATTCTTTGAACCAACAACAAGTACATTTCTTCAAAGAGGGGAAAAATGTAGACACGTCAAATTGACATAATGCATTCAACTAGGTCATATTCATCCATTCGGCAAATAAATCAAGTTTATTTATCAATCTCCTAAAGTCATCAGCTTAAATCAAATAAATCAAACTTATCATCAACCTTTTTAATCAAATAAATCAAACATCCATCATAATGCATATTCCATCCTTCTTGATTTAAATAAATCAAATATCTAATTCAAAGAGGTCAAACTCATCCTAATCATCATCCTAGCTAATTAATCCTGATCTAATGCTAATCTCACCCACTTGCATTCTCTAGATTTAGCCACTTGCACATATAAATCAATTTATTGATTTATTAAATCCAAGATTTTCCATCAACATGGCATTTATGGGGAATTTTCCCTCAATTTTGAATTCAAAGGCAAGTTGATTTATCCCTCCAACATTGCATTTATTTCTCATTTTCTTGTCCCCCACTTAGCATTTACTCTCAAATTTGAATTCAAATTTTCCCTCTCATGGGCACTCTTCCCAAATCTTGCACATACATCAACCAATAACATGATGACAAGTGGCCTTATCTTATTGGCTTGATCTAAGTCCCACATTGGTCTCTCTTCAACACTTAGCATTTTGAAAATCCTTAAATAGAAGCTTCAACATTGAGCAAATCCTCCACAATCTTTATGCAAAGTCACTCTCTTCATTTGAGAATTGATTTTTTCCACTCCACAATCTCTTGCAAGGTCACTCTCTTCATTTGAGATTTGATCTTGTCCATTTCACTTCATCATATCCATCATCTACACAACTTGATGCAAGGTCATTCTCTTTGAGATTTGATCTTGTCCATCTAGCATTTCCATATCTATAGCAATTTCATCACTAGCTTATCAATCAAGGATTGGGAAAGGGTCACTAGCACATGTGACACCAATCCACTATGGGATAGGTTTAATGTCATGTTTTTATATTCTTTTATTTGGTTTCCCTTATTTCATTTATGGCATGATTAACATGGCTTATTATTCCATAGGGATGTTGAAATGTTGCTTTATTTTAAACTAACCATTTGCAAATTTCAGCAACCACGGTAATTACTACAAAGTTTCATTCATTCACAGTGCAAACTTTAACAATAGATTGAAAATAATCATTTAAACAAAACATAAGATAAAATTTCATTCCTTGAAAGCTTTCAAAATCAAATAATTAACCCAAGATAAATACCATTCTGGAGCACAATATGAAGTAGATTTAAATCTAGTTGCTTCTACTATTGGTGAAATAGATAAACAACATTTACAAATCTGGCAAGATCACCAATGTATAGAAAATCCATGTCTTTGAATTATCTCCATCTATACTAAGAAAATATGGAAGATACATCACCTCCTCTTCCTATTGAACTAAAAACACCTAACTCCCTGCAAAACCCTAGCTTGCTCACCTTTCTTAACCCTAACTTGTCTAATAATAATAATAAAAGGAAGAAGATGAAAAAGAAGATCCTCTCTATGCACCCTTTTTTTTTTACAAAAAGGCGAAATCGTCATATATTCAAAATGTGCCAAAATGAGTCGGTCATAGAAGGGGTCGACTCTAGAAGAGTTTGAAAAAAATTCAATGATGCCTTAAATGCATGCACTCTATTCATGTCAGCGAAAGATATCCCTCAGGCACGGTCTCCAGATCTTTTACAACCATCATCATTAACTTGCAGCCTTCATGTTCATCATTAAGAGTTCACGCGTTTCATCTTTGACCTCGAAAACTACTTCGTAGAGTGGCTTGAGAGCTCCAAGGGTATTTCCATTCATGTCCATCTACTCTTTCCAATGAACGTCTCGTCTATCATTAAGACTTGCGACCTCCTCCCTTCACACTTTCCTCTCGGCCTGGAAACTTTCCACGGGATGATCTTCTTGTGAAGCATCATTAGATGCTCCCGACCTGCTTTAATCCTGCAAAACAATGCCTTCATTAGTCCTCTAAAGCATAGAAAATATAATCATTCATCCTACCTTTCATATATCTTTCATTCAATTATACTTAGAAAAAAGAGACTCAACTTTGGCGGAGACAGAACCAAATATGAACCAAAAACATACTTACCTTTAATACCGGCAGGGTGGGAACCAAAATTAAATCAGGACTGAGACCGAATTCGGAACGAGAACTAAACATAAGACAATTCGTTAATTTTCAATTCATCGCACCGTTTCGGCTCTGACCCCACAAGAGAGCAAATAAATAGAGCCAAAACTCAACTAATCGACCAGGTGATTGGAACTAGAGTAGAAACGAGAAAAAAATATGGAAATAACCAACATTTCCAAGTTCATCCCACATTCCGGCTCCGTGTCTACAAAAAGAAAAGTACGCGAGGACCATAGCAGGGCAGGGCGAAGTCGGAATCAAAATAGGGAAACAAAAAACTTTACAAAAAATCAAATCCCAAATCCATTTTGAACTCGACCCCGCGAAAGAGACCAAACAGAAGGAACAAACACAAAAAAAAACCCAAGCAGGATCAGAGCAAAAACCGATCCCGAGTGAACCACAACGGGGGTGGGAATGGAACAAAAACCTAACCCTAAACTTTCTCCAAATTCCAGGTTCGGTTTCCATCCCATCTCCACCTCCGACAACACACAAAGAAATGATGAAAAAAGGACAAAAAAGGAAAGAGGAAGGGAAGAAAACACCCCACGACCAATCGATAGGAACAAAAGGAAAAACAAACAAGTTTGGCGGAACCGAAGCCTAGAACTTCATAAAAGTTCCAAAGTTCAGTTTCAGTCTGCGTCCCGCTTCCACAAAAACAAAAAAAGAACTAGTGGAACTAGAATCGGGAACAGAACGGAAACTAGAACTTGGAAGAAATTCCAAAGTTCGGTTTCGGTCACAGTTTCGCGTCTGCCAGAACAACAAGGAAACAACACAAAAAAATTGTGGAACCAGAACCGGAAGGGGAAACAGAACTGGAACTTCGAAAAAAATTTGATGTTCAATTTCATTTTGTGTCTCGTGTCCGCCAGAAAAAAGGAAGACAAATAAACAAAACAAAAGAAACCAGCGAAACTGAAACTAGAACCTGGAACCTAGAAAAGTTCCATAGTTCAGTTTTGATCCGCTTTCCACATCTGCCAAAACAAAACAAAAAATGCCTAAGGCAGAAAACAAAAGGCCAAAGGAAACAAGACAGAAAAGGGGGAACCTATTTTAAAGAAGTTCAAAATGGGGTGGTTATGCAAGGCATAGCAGGACTTGCTTTAGTTTTCTTTGGTTTACCAAGGTATGCTTTAGGAAGCCTTTCAAAAGATCCTCTTGCCTTCTTCTATTAGGTAGATGGATGTTAATGTGTTGGTAGCTCATATTTGTGCGAATTCACCAAATATTATGTTCTATCTATAAGAAATTCCACCCCTGGATGTGCAGAAACAAGCGGGCCCTTTGATGATTATAGTTAATATTAATAATATTACCATTAGATGTACTCTTTTAGATGTTGGTTTGACGCTCAATGTATGCAGCATTGATCTATTACCTAAGATTAATATTGATTCATCTTCTCTTAATTCTTCTTTTGTGACATTCATGGGTTTGATAATGTTAGTCGACAAGCCCTAGGCATGATAGTCTTGCCTTTTAGGTTGGGACCCATTATTTCACCCACCCTTTTATATGTTATGTTAGAAAAATTACCATATAGCCTTCTTCTTGGTAGACTGTGGATTCATGCTATGGGTGCAGTCTCGTCTACCCTTCATAAATCTATTAAGTTCATTTGCAATAATCGAGTAGTCATAGTCAGGGCTGACCCTGAGGCTATGCACTTATGTGAAATGGTAGTTGTTGGTTAGGTTTTGGTTGTGCCTACTCTTATCCCTTTAGTGTCTTCCAATGTGTCAATGTTTACTCCAACAGTACCTACTACAAAGGATACTCTTGAGATAAATGTCCCTAAAGAAGATCCTTCTGAAGCAATAAATCCTAAGTCTATTCCTTCTACTTCTCAAAAGAATGCATGTCTTGGTGATGATTGGGGTTCCTTAGACTTTACAAAATCCTTCACTGGAGAACATAAAGTCAACCAAATCCACTTAAACCTTTTGATAACATCATCCAAACCCGCTATCGAAGATGGTTATTCTCCTATATCACAGGATAATGTGAGCACCAATTGTAATGTTCTTAGTGTTAATCCTCCTTCTAAGTAGGATGATCACACCTCTGTTAAAGAGGCTAATGTTGGTAATGCTATCAAGAAGGATGATGATGATACCATAGAAGAGTGTAATCCCCATTTTTGGAATAATGCTCTCTATGAAGATCCTCCTCAAGACTACAAGCACATTATGGCCCTAGCTTTAAGCTCGTCTCTAAATATGACTATGGGCATAAAGGTTGTGGGTGTAATGAACAAGGAATTCAGGTCCCTATAGAATGTGTACCTCGTAAGTGTAATCTGGGGCTTGGTTGCTCAAATGAACAATCTAAATGGAGGCCATGGTTGAATTACATGAATTATGCTCAACCTTGTTCTCATGGATTGATTCATCCTTCATTGTCTTCTATCTTCATGTCTTCTTGTGAGTAGTTGAGTCTTTCTCCACAAGAGAAAGGGTTGCTTCCTGCTCCTCACTCTTTATCTAAGGAATATCATATTTTTTTGAGGCTTCTCAAAGCCCACTTATTTACTCTTCCTCCTCCTAAGAAATCACATAAGCATGATAAAGCAAAGAATTCTTTTTTTGCATACCATCAAGTGCTTGGCCATTCCACTAGTGAATGTAAGGCCTTGAAGGATAAAATATAACAACTTCTTGATTAAGGTGCCATCACTCATTTATTTTCTCATGCACCTACCTATTCTTCAAATGACAAGTGATATCGATGTCTACCTCTATCCTATATGTTCTGAGTATCTTGCATGGTTCTCCTCCCCTATCTCTTGGGGGCAGTGATAACTTATTCTGGAGATGTGTGTCCCTCTTAAAGGACCCCCTCTCTTCTATATCTCTTTCAAATGAAGCATCCCTTGAGTGGACCCCCTTTTCTTTTGAAGGATTCCTAAGGGACCCCCATTTTGAAAGCTTTTCTCTCAAATGAATTCATTAGCATTTAGCTTAGGGTCAACCTGACTAGATCTATCTTATATCTTGGCGTCTAGCTTGGGGGCAGCCTTGTATTTTCTGTGACTGCCTTGTAACATAGCTTACAATAGCCACAGGCTTCTCTAATTAGTCTTGCTCTATATTATTGAGAACCTATAGATCTCCTTCACATTAAGCTTTCCTAACATGTTTATTTTGTGGATTAGCATGTTGCTTTGCAGGTGTTCTTGTGAAGCTGCTTTTAAATCCAACTCTATGGAGTCCCCTTACATTGGGATTCCTTCATGAGAGAGTACTTAGGGTGCAACACCTTCTTTGTAGGTCCAAGGGCCTATGAAGCACTTGCATCCTATGGGATCTATTCACTATTGGTATGCAGGCCTTTGGTGTAGGTTTTTCAGCTCTGTAGCAGAGAGTACCTATAGAGCCTTTTGTTCACCTTCCATAGGTCTGCGGATCTATGGCACATTTGTTCAACTCTCCTTGGGTCCAAGTACTTGTGGATCCATCTCTTTTGGAATTTTCATTCCTTTCTATCTCTTAAATTCTCTCTTATCTTTCTTCTCAATTGTGTATACTAGATCAAAGATCTACATCTTCTTCATCCTGGGTATATACCCTTTCTCTCTTCAACATTGGTTGCTTCCCTGAATTTTGGGTGCATTCTTCCCTTGAAGAAATCAATCCTTACATTCTTCTCTTCATTTTAGAATTCTTCAATGTGTTATTGTTTTTAGTTTGGGGATGATGCATAGTACTGAGACAACCTACTACATCAAGGTCTCTTTCACTTTGCTGACTCAAATCCTTTAGTTTTTGTGTGCTATCCTTGTTGTCCTATGTAGGTTTTTCTTGTCTAATGTGTTTGTTTTACAGGTCTGTAGCCTAGGGACATGCTTTCTTTGGCTCGAAGAGTTGTCTACTTCCTCTACAATATCCTTTTTACATAATGATGTTATTTATGTTTAGTAGACTTCCTTTAGCATGCATAATTAGTGTAGATTCATATGCCCACTAAAGTGGGGGAAAAATGTAATGTCGTAAAATTGTACCCCTTGCAATTTCACATACATTCTTGCATCTACTTTAGTTTCTACTTCTGAAGCATTTGTGTAGGCTCATTTTATCCCTTGCATCAGCTCCTTTCCCTTCTCAGGATTCTCAACACCCCTTTTCAACAACTACCTTCATGTGTCAGCTTTGCATCAAACCTTGTGCTTTTCCCGTACTCGTCATTTTGTAGCATGATGTGTTTGGACACTAGCACGCTACACAGATGTATGCAATGCTGCACTTGCATCTTGTGACATTTCAACATTCAAATGACCATTTTCGAGCATGTTTTCCACTTGTCAACTCCTTTTTTTAGTGGTAATGGCTCGAGACACCTTGTAACCACCCGAGAAGCTTCTTTTCCCTCCTATTCTCTCTTTATATAATATCTTTTCAATCTATTTTGATCTTCTAGCTTCTCTCTAGCTTTGGCTCTTGTATTTTCTTTCCTCTTTTTCTCTCTCAAGCTTGCATAGCTCCATTTCTTGCTACACCATCATTCTTGTTGATGGTGTTTTCTGCACATCAACAACTCAGATAGAATACAATATTTTATCTCTCTTGAAAGGTAATCTTCAACAATAAATTATTGAAAACCACCCCAAGGTCTCTCGGGTGTCAAGTCATGACAATGCATAAACAACTCAGATAAAATGTGAAAATGTTGGTAATCACAATCGGACCTTACTACAAGCAGACTGTATCTTTCCAATTTATCAAGTCTTGTAATATGATGATATTAAATCCTAAGTTTAACCAATTGATAAAGAAATAGCAAAAGATAAGGGTGCAAAGATATAATGAGATCTAAACTATTTCTAAGATGAACAATGCAAATGACAGATATCTGGAATGGACCAATCCCAAATAACCAATTCTTGCTTAACCCACAATGCAATATCACAAGAACGGTGCAATCTTCTAAGGTATGCAGATTTTCAAATCATAGATATTCATCCACAATCGAACTAAGCACAAATAGATGTATGGTCCAGGTTGACTTCACCAGCCTACTACAATCAGATAGTTACTAGGAGTATAGACCAGAGATTGCTACAAACATTCCAAATATGAAATCATGAATATTATTCACCAAACTAATCTAATTCTTAATCTAACACTAAATCTTAGATTTTTAAGCAATTTCAAATATGGAACAATAGGAACCATGAAGGATAAACCAACACAAAAGAATTCACCAGAGAAGCCACAATGCCTTCAATTGTATTAGATCACCAAGATACAACAACAACTCCACTGTTCTGTTACAATATTTGCTTCAAGAACTAACTATTATCCCTACTACAGTATGCTATATCTCCTTCTTAATCTATCTTGTCTCTATTATTTTCCTCTTTTTCTAACTGCTTACAATGAGGCAGGAATGCCCTTTATAGAGAATCCTCAAAACATGTCGGCCTAGCCAAACATTTACAAAATAAAATAGCCAAAACAAGTCAGCCTCAGTAATTTCAAAATAAGGCACACATTAAATGCCGATACATCATCAAGGTCGGCCCAAACACATTCCTCAATGTAGCCCGGATCAACACATGCCCTATAATAATGGGGAAGCACAAATCTCAAAATTGGCATTAACTTCTGCCTCCCTTATCCTTGTTTTGATCCTGAACTTTCAAAAATACCCTATCCAACTCAGCAACAGGTGGCAAAGGTAGGATCTGGAGCTGACATTCAAGGGAACCAATTTCTTCCTTTGACTGCTTAACAATTTTATCCCACTCACCTCTATTTGCCTGATATTTGTCCATCACAGCCAAGTAGGTTGCCGCATCGTCTAGTTGGTGCCCTGTTATAACATTTTCAGAATCAGGGGCATAGACATCATGCCACCATTCCCTCAATTGTTCTAGGCTTAGGTACTTTGGGGCAATCTTCCTCCGCCTGGTCATTATTTCGAAGAATGCAATACACCCATCATAAACACCAGTCAGATCACCATCCATCTGTTTCTTTTGCTTATGGATCTTCTTGATGGCTTTCTGTCAAATTTACAAAGCCTCGAACCATTCCCAAGGCTCATTAACTCTAGATGAAGAAAGGAATCCATCTACAGCCAACTGATCCTTACCATACTCTATAATCACTTTAGATTTCTACAATAGAAGGTCAATATCCTCCTTGTTTTGAGATAAAACATGTTCTAACAGGTCCTTGGCTCTTAGTGCATCCTTTCCAATTGAAAGGATTTCCTTTATTGCATCATCTCCTTTCACTTGTACATCCTTCAACCAATCTATTGCAGTCTAAGTAGAGGCTTTCATCATTTCAATTTTAGAAATAGTTTCCTTAGGCAAGAAACCAGTCGCAACAGAAGAAAATGGGTGAAGAGATTGCAAAGGCTTCATTAAGTCTTCTAGATACTTCTTAAGCCTTTCATTCTCCATTTTAAGCTCATGCTTGGACTACATCTCCTTCCTTAATCTCCCAATTATTACTACACTAGACCCTTCGTACTCTTCAATATCCTGTTCCATAGAAGCTGGTCCAAGATTGATAGTCTATACATTGTAATCTTTGCCGGTGACCTCATCTTTACTTTTATCCGCAGCAAGGGTGGCAATGTGAATGACCCTGTTACTTGCTTCATCTCTCTCTATCTTTGAAACTACCTTGGCCATCTTCTTCTTCTTACCTTTGCCAATCTTGGCCAACATTTCATCCCAATCAAGGGGGGTGTCTTCAACAATAACTTGTTTCTTTCTTGTAATCTCCTTATTCAACCAATCCAGGACAGTAGGATTCACCCGGATTTCATCTGTCTTAGCCTCTTCATGCTGTTCCGCTATTTCATCCTTTTCTTTCTCAGGAGACTGATCACCTTGATTACCTAGCTTGGGCTCTTTTTCTTGCAGAGGTGATGGGGTCCTAACAGGGACATCCTCCTTCTCAGGAGATTTGTTGCCTTTGCTGCTCATAGGAGAATCTTCATACTGTACCAGTGGAGAAAGGTGCATTTCTACATCTTCAGTCTCAAGCTCAGCTGCTGCACCAAAGAGTTCTCCTTCCTTGAACAGTTCAGCCTCTCCACTAGTCTCATGCTCTTCAGGGGTTGCCTGCTCAGGCACACTTGGTGAAGGGGAAATAACCTTATGTTGCTCCACAGTGGATGCCATTAGAAGAGTATCTATTTTTTGTAAGGTCTCCTTGGGAGATCGAGTCCTCGATTTCCTTGAATAAACCTTAGTCTTCTCTCCCGAGCTTTCTACATCAACAACTGGAGGATTTGCCTCAGCCTTGGAAGTTTCTTGATCCTTCTTCCTTGAAGCCCTAGTTGTTCTTGTCCTTTTCGGCTCTAGAGGGATATCTTCTTTCTCTGCTTGCTCAAGTTCCTCCTCTTCTACAGACTTACCTAATCTCAAGGCTCGGCTTCTCTTCTTTCCCTTTGGTTTCCTCTTTTGCTCCGGATCACTTTCCTTTGGGCCTCTGATTTTGATCTTGAAAGGTGAGCCTCCTTTAGCTTTTCCTTTGGAATCATCCTCACCGGATTCCTCTGACGTGGAAAGAGGATTCAAGTTTCCCATTAGATTAAAGGTACAAGGTACCTTCTCACTTTCTAGTTCCCATACTTTGTGCTTCAACCATGACTTAGTAAACTTCATGACAGGGGCCATCAGGTCTTCCAACTCAGTTACCTCATTTTCAACCTAGTTTACTTCTCCAATTGATCTATCCTTGACTGACTCATATGCATGATCTTGCACCAGATTCCCATCATCCTCTAACTGGTCAGGGATCAACTTGACATTGTACATTCTAATCACATCCACTAGAAGCCTAGAGTATCTTTTCTTCCTTGCCTCAAAATCATCTTTGATGTTTGCCTAGTAATCTTCTAGGTCATCCTTGTGGTGATATTCTTTGGTTGCTTTCTCCTGCGCCTCTCTAGTGATGTCAAAATTTGTCCTCTTGGAATGGAAAGAGAAACCATAACTACTCAATTCATCCCTTGATGTATGCGCTGATTGAATTGATGGACAAACCTCAGCTATACCAATTTTTAGAAATAGGTCATCCTTGTGGTGATATTCTTACATGCTTTGCATTCTGGAGCAACCTAGTAATATGCATTGTAAATGCACCATTTACTCTTCTATAGTTCCGATGTCCTAGGTGCAATTCCGGGTATATCTCATAGACTATATCCTGTCCAAACGTCCCCTTCCGATTCAAACCCCTGTATGGGTAGAATTTTTCCAACACATATATCACATAGGAGGACATAGTAAACTTCTTCATCTCCAACACATCTCTCAGTTGTCTTTCAATCATTGCACTGATGAGTCTTGCCCAATGGTAGTTAATACCTTGCTCAATTTTGTTGATCACATGCACCATCCAATTTTCCAACACCCTAGCATTCTTTAAACTAGCCACTCTGCTCAATAGTGTGATTGCATCATATATGTCTAGTCTGAATTTGATCCTATGTAATTGCTTGGGTAGTTTGGAAAAATGAGACTTTGGTTTCTCCAACCAGGAATTAATCATCTGTTGAGCTTTGGTGGGCTCATCCTCATAGTAAGTCCTAGCCAGGTCCATATCCAAGGCACACACACATGGCAGGTCTGCCATGTCAAATACCTGAGCAATAGAAACCAGGTTGAAGTTTGCTAAGACCCTTCCTTCAGTGCTAACGACCTCTGTGTGTCAAAGTCATATTGCCAGGAACATTCTAATATCAACTCGTAACACTCGACCACTGGAGGGAATCCTGCTACATGGACTAGTCCAGACTTCATCATCCCCTTGGTCAGGGCCGATAGATCTTTCTGAGCTGTTCTTGCCTTGAATTCCTCATACCTCCATGCTCCTACATTGGTGTTGGAGATGTCAGACCATATTGAAGCAATCTTGCTGTCAGGAACCTAGCTCTTTGTATCCAGCCTCAATCTTTCTGCATCTGTAATGGAGGACCCTTCAGTATCACCCTTGGACTTTCCGGCTACAGCTTTGCTTGATTCAACCTGTATTTACAAAAGAGCCTCATGAGCATCCAACTATCATCCATATTCCAATCAAAGGTTAGCCTAGAAACCACATAAAAAAATTAAGATCCATCACCAATCATCAATCTTGAAAATCTGGAAAAAAGAAGTAAACCGGGAAAATCCAGTTGGGGCAGAATTCAGAGAAATCTGACCCAGACGGACTCCTGTGGCCAAGACATCATTCGTTGAATAAATCATTAATACGAATGAAAGAGTTGAGTGACCACCATGAAATTCATTCATTAGCAATAAGAAATCATCATTTAGCATTCAATTCATTACCCCCAATAACGAAAATTGAAAGGAAATGGAACCAGGTGAGAAATCGGAAAAATCCGGACAGGTCGGATTTCCGCAGACAGCTCAGAATTCTAGAATTTATCATACTCCATGGATTTGGCAGAAACTGGGAAAATCTGGGTGTGCAAAAATTCCATGGACACCTCGGAAACCCGATGATCGTTAACGAGCAAGCGACTGACCAAATGATCGCACAAACTTCCCTACTTGGATTCCAATGGACAAAATCGATTCCAATAAGCAAAACTTTGCCTGCACATGAATTTGGATTCCCAAGACTCCCAAATGACTAACATTCATGGCGAAAAAATGATGCCCTAAATTTAATAACCAGACCTCCGCCATGAAAGCTAGGGTAAGCTCAAAGTTTCAAACACTATTCCTCAAAATGATCGATCTGAAGCATCAAGATCTCACAAGGTATAAATAGGTTTGAGCTAAGCACAAGACATGAAAATCATGATAAATCCACTGAACTTAGAAAATTCAGGAAAATAAACCGAAAACCTAACCTTCACGAAATATAGCAGATTACATGCCTAGAAGGAAAGGTCCTACCCAAAACACCTATCTACAGGGGTATATCCGACACTCAATTGATAAATGAAAGCATGCATAGTGTGGGTGATAAATCCCATGAAGAGGTGGGTCAAACCCTACTTTTCCAAATACATAACCATAAAACAAGCAAGGGCTGACCTAGAGCGACTACCAATCAACTCGAAAGATTCAATCAAAGTGCAAACAAAAGGAGGGGCCAGCAATGACTTACCATGGATCAATTATGAATGAAGCTCAAACTCAGAGAGGTGACTGCGAAATAGTATGCCCTAGCAATGAAAAAATTGACACTAGCACTCAAGCAATCCACACGCAAGCCGCTCGAATCCAACAATCAAAGCTCAAAATGAAGAACTCCAAGCACCAGAGCAAATAGAAAATCAATAATGAAACCAAAAGGATGCCAAAATGCCTTTAAATCCACCTACACTCGCGCCAAAGAAATGTACTTCAAACATTAATGAGCGACAAGACATACCGAGGAAATCCAGAAACCCGAGCCCAGAACAGAATTCTGGGAAAAACCAAGCTAGGCGGACAATCCGGGTGAGCATGAATTCCGCAGATTTGACACCCTTCGGGACTTTAACAAAGTTTGGGAAAATCCGCCCAGACCGAAAAATCTCGGATTCAAGCAGAAACCCAGACTTCAGAAAATTCAGCGATAATCAGACAACGGACCAGGACCCCAAAAAATCCGACTGAGCTGGAAAATCCCGGACCTAGGTCAAAACCTATATTTTGACTAAAACCAAAGTTTAACCAATTCAAACCTCAAGGCAAGACCAAAGTCAACAAGACCAACATCTCAAGACCTTAAAAAGACAAATCCAATAAAAACCAAAGGTCAAAAGACATCGTGAAAAGAGGGTCCCTACTCCAAGTGGGGCGTGTGTGCAAAACCGCACAACAATTCTCTAAAGCTCTCACAACACCCTTTGTAGCACCTTTGGCTCTTGCACCTATCTTTGTCTCTTTCCTTGGCTTCCTTAAGCCTTGCAACTAATATCTCCTTTACCTTGTGCTTATGAGAATCTTGGGATTTCACACATACCCTATCTATTGCATCTACATTTTGTGATATAGTTTATCCTCCTCAAACGAGGATTGCTTTTATCACCTATATTTTGTGATACAGGTTCTCCTCCTCGAGCGGGGTTTGCTTTTATCACTCATTGCATACTTTATTTCTCTCTATCTATTTGGTTGTCTGTGGAGGTGGGAACACCACAATGGGGGTTTGACTAAGGAAAACCCCTATACATCCCCAAAATTTTCTACAAATCTTATGCATGCAGGTATTGAAGATATTCACATGTTGGAGGCTTCACTACTTGGGTTGTTGTGAGCAGTTTCTATCTTTCCTTCTCTTGCTATATCATTTCTACTTTATTTTAGTTTTATCACATTCTGTTATTTTCCTATGCTTTGGAAGTTCTCAATAATCAGATTGCTAGTAGCCACTTTGCCATTTTATGTGATATTATCACTTTTTGGTCTATATGAGATGCCAAGGCACCTTCTAGATGCTAGCACACTGCATTGTCATCCTTATTCCATGATGTCGTCCTTATTCCACACTATCATCCTTCGGTCGAGAGCCTTCCAGTTTGTACAGAAAATATCTGTGACCTGTTCTTTCTGATTCTGAAAGTCTTGCATTGTTCCTTGAGGTAGTTTAGGGAAGTTTTCCCCTTGGGAATCTCTTGAGAATAAAGAGACTCATGAGTAGCAAATCCCCCTTCTCTACTTAGTGAAAAATGGTTTTTAATTTAGGAATATTGAGTACACTCTCATGAATATAATTAACCAAGATACCAACATGGAAAATGAAGTCAATGGTAGAGAGTTTGGATGACATGGTTCCCATTTTGGAACTTCACACATGTTGATGACAAACTTTTTTCTAAATTAATATCAACCATATTATGGTCCTACTCATGCATCCACTTTAGGAGATACAATAAAGGGTCAATCATTCTTAGATTTATTATATGATCATCCTATGTAGGTGCATGCCACATTCAATTTGTTTCAAGTGTAGAATGTACATATAAACTTATAAATAATGAAATATGTATCATGAACTATTTGGTGCATATGAGTGGCTCTAAGACATCATCTCTATTAGATCAATTATATTTTGGGTCGATAGTTGTATAAGTTGACACACCTTTCCAGGTAGACCAATAAATTGACCCTAAAAACATATGTATCTAGTTCATTATTAAATATATAAATTTAATTAATTTCTTCAAAATAAATATATCTTAATACATATATAGTTTAATTCAACTACATGAAACCTTTTTATTGCAACAAGGAGATCATGACACTTCCATGTTAGACTGACCAAAAGTTGTGGCGAGTTCTCATCCATCATTAGTTTCTATGCTCAAGTAATCCTTGGTGTGTAGTTGAAAATTGTAATATTTGTACTTTGAATTCACTTGAAGCTTAATTTTATAATTTTGAAATTATTCTTGAATTTATATATTTACATGTCGATATATATGCATGGGACAATATCACTATCAAGGTAGCTACTTGTCCTACCACTAATCAAGGATAATTTCATGAGTCATCCACAACATTCTACGTCATAGTAGTAATTTTTTATGTAGTTCCTATTTTTTATATGGTTGCATGTTTTAGAAAATATTCAATCCTAATTTGTGCTTTATTTGAATATCTAAAAATTAGCATCTAAGACTTTGGGTATAGAATTGACCATTGTATTAGGGTAGTAAGATGTAGGAGAAGATGAGTAGTGTATGATATATGCATGTACACTTTCTTATCTATATTTAAATATTTAATTTCATGATTTTTTAATTAAATAATTTTAATAATATGAATTTAATTTTTCAAAATTTTATTTGATTTCAAATTTTCTTCTATAGCATGAGCCAAGTCCTGTTGGTGTAAATAGGTATTTTTCCTATCTAGTCTTATCTAGATCCTATTGACATTGTTAAGTCCACTTAGGTCCTAGGAGGGTATCTTTCTAGTTAAGCATTAGTTGTCACTTATCTTATCTAGTTGTCTTTTATTTCATGCTTGTGTCCTAGGCTATTTAATATTGACATGTAATTTAATTATGACATAGTCATTTAATGTAGGTACATCATCACCCTTGCCTATATAAGCAAGGCTTCATATGTAAAATTTTTCATCAATATCAATTCAATTGTGTAATTCCAATACATCAATACAATCTTGAATATTGCATATTGGCCACATATTACATCCATTGTTGCAATTTCATGTTCTTGATTTTCTCTCTTGTGGAAGGTTGTTGTTGGCTTTTGAAAATGATCCTAGAGGCTTCAATCCTTGAGTGACTCTAACATGTTCTAAGAGCTATATATCTACTCCTACATGGTATCAAAGCTTTAGAGTTGCAAAACTTCTCAAATTTGATTGTGATTCGAGCTTGAGCTTTTGCAGGGTGTGTATTGGGAAAATACAAACCTCATGGCTACATATGGAAGGCCTAAAGCCCCCCATTTTCAAAAGAAATACTTCATATTTTGTGCAAAAGAAAATCAACTCTTTTGTGTGACTATCTTAAATTTGACTGCCAAATGACCTTCAAAAAACATTATGTTAAATTTGATGACCAAATGACTGTCGCTTGAAACTGTGTTAATTTGACATCTAGATGATCGTGAAAATTCATTGGCTTAAATTTGATGGCAAAATGACCATCAGTAGGTCGCTCCATTTGGACCCCCTCTTTGTTGGCAATTTTCATTTTAGAGGCAAACTTTAGAGGCTCATAACCTGGTCATATGGACTTCTTTTTTTGAGCAATTTTTTTTTTATATGGGGTATAATTTTATGCTCTACGCAATGGTGTAGTTGGTTTTTTGTTTTGATGCCTAGTTTTTTTTCTAGAATTACAGATTTTAGAGCTATTGTTGATCCATTTTCATTATCAAAACTTCTGGGGCTTCATTCTCACTCATACAGTAACATTTTTGAGTAAATTTTTTTTCAAAGTGCATAATTTTTGATGTACTTTATAGTGGCATGATCAGATTTATCTCATCTTTCATAAAAATTTTACTTTGAGCTTGTGTCCAAATTTAGCTTTGCATGCACTAAGGTCAAGTTCACTTCATTGTTGTTGGTAAGTGCAATTCATAATTTCACTAAGCATAAAGGGTCAGCCTCATATCTTGTTATTGGGAGATTATTGATTAATTGGTTGGGGGAGTCTCTTGGTACATTGTCTTGATCTATTTTCTAGTGCTCTCTTCATTTTTCATGGGTCATTCTAAGGTTCCTTTGTTGACATAATAGAACTATTCAACATGGAACCAACATGCATGGAGTATACTAATGAATGTCACTCTCTATATGTTGAGAATAAGGTACCTGAACCTACTGATTATGAGGAAAAGATTAAATGGATGGCTGAGCATACCAAAGCTCTTAGATGTCTTCATAAACTAGTTTCTCAAGATTTTTTGTTCCAAACTGAATCATGCAAGAATTCTCATGAGGATTGGGACAAGTTGAGAACATTATATGGTTCTACAAATGAATTCAGAGGATATCAACTTGATAATGAGCTAATGATCCTTGATCCTAAGAACTTTGAAAAAATCCAAGACTACATCACTAGGGTTAGTAAACTAAGGGAGAAATATAAAGCATGTGGTATCGATAAGAAGAACATTCAGTTGGTATACAATTCATTGAACAAACTTGGTCCTGATTATGCTACTTTTGTTTTTACCTTTCATACTCATAGGTTCACTATGGGGTTTGCATATAGTACACCTACATTTGCATCATTTTTTGAGATGTTGATACATGAGCAACAAAATCTTATCTCGATGGGTTTCATCAAGTCTTCTAAATATCAAACATTGTTGGCTAGTCAAGTGAAAGAATCAGATACTACTAATAAGAAGTAGAAGAAGTCAAAGAACAAACCACATTCAGATCCACCAAGGAATAAATCCTCTTCTTCAGATAAATCATCTAAGAAGGAGAAGTCTACTTGTTCATATTGCAAGAATCTTGGGCATGATGAACATTCTTGTTACAAGAAAGATCTTGATGAGTTTAAAAATCTTCTCAAAAATAGTCATATTGATTTTCCTTCTAGAAATTTTGATTCACCTTCTTCTTCCTCTTCTTCTTCAAAACAATCTAATAAGGGAAAAGGTCATGTTGATTTGGATACTACATCAAGAAATAACATACATTCTCTTTGTTATTTTTCAGGTCTAGGATCAAGGAGATGACTTCTAGATTCAAGAGCTTCTCATCATATGGCATCTTCACAATTTATATTCTCTTCTTCTGAGCCTTGTACTATGTCTCCTATTTTGATGGGAAATAATACATACATGAGTGTACTTGGGAAGGGATCTATTAGCTCTGGGAAAAAAACTTTCCAAGATGTTTTAACACTAGTTTCTCCTTACCTTTGACCTCAAATCCATGTGGCTGTTCCATATATATTTCCTCTTCCAAATCACCATGGAGAAAGGTTGTTTTAACATCAAGCTGTTCTAAATGCAAATATTCAGCAGGCACAATACTTAAAACAATACGAATAGAAGTCATTTTAACAACAGGAGAAAAAATCTCATCAAAATTAATACCCTTTTTCTGTGCAAATCCCTTTACAACTAATCTAGCTTTAAATCTTTTCTTACCTCCATCCTCCTCTTTTAGCCTATAAATCCATTTGTTTGGTAAAGCCTTTTTACCTGCAGGCAACTTGCATAAATCCCAAGTCTAATTTTCTAGCAAGGAGTCCATTTCTTCTTTCATTCCATGCTCCCATTGAACCTTGGTATCCACATGCATAGCTTCATCATAATATTCTAGTTCACCAGCATCAGTTAATAGAATAGTATACAAAGAGGGAGACAATATTTCTAGAGGTCTACTTAACCTTGAAGATCGTCTAACAGGAGTTTGTGGTATTTTTTGCTGTTGTTGTTGCCTAGCATGAGGAACCACTGAAACATCATTGTTGGGAATATCATCCAACACTACATAATCATTTTCTTTCTTCTCATGCTGCAGCAACAGATCTTTGTACAATACTTTCTCATTGAATATGACATCCCTGCTTCTCACAATTTTTTGATTTTCAAAATCCCAAAGCCTATAACCAAATTCATCAATGCCATATCCAACAAATATACATTTCTTTGATTTTGCATCAAGCTTGGTTCTATTTTCGAATCTACATGTGCAAATGCTTCATAGCCAAGGTTTTGAGGAAAGAATAACTCACCTTCTTACCTTTCCATGCTTCCTCTGGAATACCACTCCAAAGGATTAGAGGGACCTCTATTAATTAAATAAATAGGCCCACATTTTTAAAGGTAGTCCAACATGCAATCTCATAGTCCATGCATGCTCCATTATTGTCCTATTCATGCGCTCAGCCACTCCATTTTCTTGTGGAGTCCTTGGAACCATTTTCTGCCTACGAATACCATTAGAGGAACAATAATCTTCAAACTCTTTACTACAATACTCACCACCATTATCGGATCTAAGACATTTTATCTTTTTACCCATCTCATTCTCAACCAAGCTTCTCCATTTTTGAAAGTTTCAAATACATCAGATTTCTGCCTGAAATAAATCCATACCTTTCTAGTTGCATCATCAATGAATGTAACATATCTGAGAGAACCAGAGAAGATACGAGCTGGTCCCCATACATCCGTATGCACAAGCTCCAATTTCTCATCTTTCTTTTGCTTCCCATCCTTGAGAAAACTAACTCTCTTTTGTTTTCCATACACAACTTTCACAAAAATCCATATTAACACATTTTAGACTGGTAAAACATTATTTGAATGAAGTAATTTCATACCTTTTGCACTCCTTATGCCCAAGTCTATTATGCCCGCTGCTGATTGAGTCCACAACAAGCGTATGATCTTCTACCTACTTAACTGCATAAACTGTTCCTGAACATTGACCCTTTTCTGTAACAATTAAAGTAGAAGGAATAGTATGACCTGTACAAAGATATAAGGTGCCTACTTTCACACTTTTTTCTACTACTAAGGCACCCTTTGTGACCTTCCAAATTTTATCACTATAAGTAACAACACAACCTTCATCATCTAGTTTCCCTACGGAAATTAAATTTTTGCTTAACTTTGGAACATGCCTTACCTCACGTAGTAGCCAATGATTCCCATTCTGCAACTTAATATTGATTCTTCCCTTTCCAACAATCTGACAGGGTTCATTATCTCCTAAATAAACCAGCCCAAAATCCCCTTGGACATAATCAAAAAAATAACTTCTATGGGGGTAGCATGAAATGAAGCTCTTGAATCTAACACCCAAGAATCATCAGCATTATCAAGGGAAAGAATCAAAGCATCCTCATCAGATTTATTACTTACCACATTTTCCTCTTTGCTTCCTTCCTTTTTGTCTCCATCTTTATTTTTTCGAGACCAGCAATCTTTCTTCAAATGACCCGGCTTACCACAGTACCAGCAATCGCTCTTGTCTCTGGATTGGGACCTTTTGTCCTTTGATTTTCCTCGTGACTTCCCATAATTTCCAGAATTATTTCCTCTCTCCTTTGTTCTACCCCTGCTTTCTGCATTCAAAACACTGCCTAGTGTGGATGTTCCACCTGAGCTTTTCCTACGAATTTCCTCACTCAAAATAACACCAACAACATCATCAAACTTCAATGTATTCAAACCAGAAACAGAATTGCTAACAGCCATTACCAAGCTATTCTAGCTTTCAGGCAAAGAACACATAATCAAAAGAGCCCTAACTTCTTCATCAAAGTTTACTTTTATAGAAGTTAATTATTTGATGACCGTATTAAACTCATTCAAATGATCGATTTGACCCACCTTCTACCATTTTCATATTAAATAAGCGTTTCATAAGAAATACCTTATTGAAGTGGAAGGATTTTCATATAACTTTTCGGGTTTCCATCAACTCTTGAGTTGTCTTTGTTGTTGTAATATTAAATGCCACCGATTGTGCAGGGCATAGGCGAATCGCCAAGAGTCTTTCTATCCAAGATCTCCCAGTCCTCATCTAACATTTGTAGGTTTCTTGATTTTCCCTTCCAATGGCTGCCATAAATCCTTCTGATAGAGATAGTCCTCCATCTGCATCTTCCATAACTGATAGTTCTGCCCATTAAACTTCTCAACCTTCTTACCCTCGTCTGCCATTGCTCCCACTCAACCGTGAGACTTTCCTGTAGACTAGGAGGTAGTGTCATGAGTTCAGTGGGGCATCTGGGATGTCTGAGGTGAATCCAGATTTGAGTATTGTGGTGGAGCCGAGTCAGCATTGGATGTTGGTGAGTTGCATGGTGTGGAATTTGATTCAGGAGGTTGGTTTGTGGAGAGATGTTGGTTGTTTTGGGCTGCAGTTACTGACAGTGCAGTGGGAGACTGGGTCGTGTCTAGGACTGATTCATGTGGTTGAGTGGGTACTCTGGGAGTGCACCATGATGTTGTGTTAGGGGTAGTCAAGATGGTGCGACAGATGGAAGTGGGCAGACCAAGCGTTGAGAATGTTGTGCAATGTAGTGTGGCGGTTGAGGCCGAGAGTTCAGAACTCATTGGGATGGCCGAGTCACAAGGGTGTTGTCAGGATGGTCTTGGCAATGGGCAGGCACTAGGTGTCTGGAGACAATGCAGAACAATTTGGTTCATGCGGAGTCAAGTCGGTGGTTGGGGTTAGTGAAATTTGGGCATTGATGAAGTACTGGGAGAGCACTGGATATGGGAAGTGTATTGGTGGGTAGATGTTGTAGACTAAGGGTGGAAGTTGGACTTGCCACTAGGTGGAGTCGCTTTGGGTTTGGGTTGTTGGGGGCTAAGGACCGGGTGTTCACGGAGCATTCCGGGAGGGTCAATTAGCAGACAAGTCAAAGTAGCGCAACAGAAGGAAGCCACGAAGCCGAATGTGGAAGGTGCAATCTTGGGAAGTCATTTGGTGTGGTGTCATGGGGATGCCATGAGCTGAGGAGATGTGAGCGAGGTGTTCATGTGGTTTCTTGGTGGAACAAGGCATCAAATTTGGGTTTAGTGCCAGGGGTACAGTGAGCTAGGGTTGGTTGCTGAGTTGAGAGTGGTGGAGTCTGGGACTTGCACTGGGGTCAGCTTGGGCCAAGGTTGTGTAAAGTGATGTGTTTGCCAGGACAGAGAACATAGTAACTCAGTATGTTTGTGGAAGGAATAGCTCAGCAGAGGAAGTCGAGTCAGGGACTCGCCACGTTGAAGTCTGGGACTTGTAACGTGAGTTGCATCTGAGTATGGAGGATTCAGAAAGGTTGCAGTGTGGTGGTGTGTTCTCTTCATAACAGGTCTCCTATGTTGGGGAGTGGGTAAGGATGTCCTACACCATAGTGGTTTGGCGTTGAGGGTGTCGCCTGTTTTGAGTGGGGGAGAATGTAAGGGGATGTTGCATTCGAGGGAGTTGAGCTCATGGAGCTTGTGCTAGTGCCGAGATAGGTGCTCTTGATTCAAGGGTCCAATCAGGGATCTACCAAGCCGAGTCCGACCAAGAGCTCATTCTGAGTGTGGTGCGGCGTGAATGGCAGTTCGGGTTAGGCACGAAGTGCATGGGGCACGGAGAGGCGTCGAGTCATGTTGGACATGGCAATCCCCTCTGAGGTAGGTTGTATCCAGGATGTAGCCAAGTTGGGCGTAATGGTGGCATCCAGTGCTGGGCACAAAGAATGGGGGACCTGCACAAGGTAGAGCTCAGGGTGTTGGATCTGGTTCGGGACCAATCCAACATGAAATTGAAGTGGTGAGCTTGCCTGGGGTAAGGCGTCATGAGTTGCAATGGAGTTGCGGCACAGTGTATCCGGGATGCACTGAGTTAGTCACACAGGGTGTCCAAGGTGGCTGGCTATGCGAGTCAGAATGGCAGAATGTGGGGGATCGGGTGGAATCTCGGTGTCTTCCTAAAGTATGTTGGGATATGTACAAATAGCTTATATAGTGAGGGTATGTCATTCATGGGCATGACATAGTGTTTTGTGGGAGTTCTTGTTGGGAGCATGCACCGGGAGTCCGAGTTGGAAATGCGAGCTCGTTGCGCAATGGACGGGTGACTTGGGTCTCTTCCCTTGTGAGGGGTGAAGGAGATGTAACCCCGACACTAGGCTCATGGGGTGAGCTGGTGTGCTACATGGTTTTTAGGAGTGACGAAGTGTTGCTCTGCCATGGGCAAAAGTAGAGTGCTTCATTGGTGAGCTCAGAGTCCCGCCACCTGGTGAAATGCAGGTAGGCAGGTTCAGCACCGGTCAGCTCTAAGGCATGGCATCAAGAGAGTTGAGTGTTGGCGCTCGTCGCGCAATGGGTGAGTCAAGTGTGTGGACGAGTCCCAACCCAGTGAAGCGGATTAGCTAGGGACTCGACATGGGTCGATTCTAAGGCATGCCACTGAGGGAGTCAGATGTTGGACTCATCTAGGATGAGGAGATGGGGACGTATGAGTAGGCCATGGATTCATTCGAGTGTAGGGTGCACAGGGTGTATCCAAGTTGGGGCTAAGTCGGGGTGTGTTGGGCGCACCTCCCCTCAGTGTTGGTTGCAGCTAAGTCGAGGAAGGTAGCCAGATGATCTCAGGGGTTGCTTAGGTGAAGTCTTGGAGACAGAGCCGAGTTGGCTTGGAGTCAGCGTCCATATGGTTGGGAGCAATGGAGATGGGTTTGGTGAGTTTGGATCAGAGGTGCTGTGGGAACCAAGTGGTGAGCTCATGGAGGAGCGAGTCATTGTGCTAGGATGCATTGGGTGTCCAGGGTGTATAGTATACCATGGGCTATACAGTATAGCATGATCAGTCACCACATACCAACAATCTCCCACTTGGAGACTGATCAGGCTCCACACCACCACAAAGGGGTGTTTGTGTAAATAGGTATTTTTCCTATCTAGCTTTATCTAGATCCTATTTACATTGTTAAGTCCACTTAGGTCCTAGGAGGGTATCTTTCTAGTTAGCATTAATTAGGGGGGAATCTTTCTAGTTAAGCATTAGTTATCACTTATATTATCTAGTTGGCTTTTATTTAATGCTCGTGTCCTAAGTTATTTAATATTGACTCATCTCATTTAATTATGACATAGTCATTTAATCTAGGTACATCATCACCCTTGCCTATATAAGCAAGGATTCACATATACATTGTATCATCAATCTCAATTGATTTGTGTAAGTCCAATACATCAATGTAATCTTGAGTATTGCATATTGGCCACATCTTGCATCCATTGTTGTAATTTCATGTTCTTTTGTTTCTCTCTTATGGAAGGTTGTTGTTGGATTTTGCAGATGATCCTAGAGGCTTAAGTCCTTGAGTGACTCTAACATGTTCTAAGAGCTATATATCAGCTCCTATAGGTCCATCTACTTCACATGGAATAAAGAGGCCTCTCCATTTTGGAGATGACAAAACATAGAATGTAATTTGAAATTTGTGTCATAGACTATGAGTTATCTATGGACTATGACATTTATTTATTTTATACACATACTATGATCATAAATTTCATTTTTTATTTCATGGACTATGATATATATATTTTATATTTTAACTATGAGTACATTTCAACATGTATTTTAATAATTCATGGGCTATATATATGCTAACTATAAGTATGTTTCATTATACATTTTTTATTATGTTATTTCACTTCATTTCATGTTTTTTTCCAATTTTTTATTCGTGGAGAATCATTGATATATTTAATAATATTGATGTAGGAGCATCCAACGATGTAGGGAAATCTTGCATCACCCAAAAAAATTGTTTTCTTTATTTTCTTTAGTTGTTTTGAGTTCCATTATGGCACTTAAGGGGTATAAGACAGTCATAAGTCAAAAATAGCAAAAAAGGTCACTTACTATTTTTAGTAAATCGGCCTAAACGGGCTCATGTGGACCTAAAAATTTACCAGAAGGAGCAGAGCTAAAAAATATTTTCGATCAAAAAATAATCACCTCAATACCCTAAACAGTTTGAGAGAAATTAAAGTTTCCATCTTGAGAAATTTCTCCAATGCAACTTCAAATTCAAATATAAAACTTTAGAGGCCCCGAAACAACTCAAAAAGTGGACGAACCAACCTACAGTGGGTTTAGGCATTGTAGATCTCTTCGAGATATTTCCAATGATATGCAATAATAGCAAATCAGACACTCAAATCAAAATTTATGGCCTCGCAAAGTTTCCCCTCTAAAAAGTGAATATCATTAAAATTTCTTCCTCGGCTAGAAATCAAACTACGGGACTTTTGGTGCCAAAACAAAAGGGAAAGTTGCACTTTCTAAAACATTCTAGGGTAGTTATTAGGTAAAATAAAAAGGCATATGAGGGGGTTGTGGAAGGTGGCTCCATTGGTATAGATTGTGGCATTGAATAGTAGTTTTTTTTTTTTTTTTTTTTTCAGAGTTGATTTTGTTGTAATGAATCAAGCCCATGAGGCTATAGCATGTAAGTTTGAATCTGTAATTTCATTTTCTAAAAATAATTGAAACTAGGTTAATTTATGTTTCGCATCTTTTGTGTTGGTATCTATTGTTGTGATTTGTGGGTTTGGGCGGTGTAGCCCTCATCAAATATTGCTAGAAATGGTTTTGGGTTTAGGAATATAGTTTGGAATGACATGCAACATTTAAAAATTGCTCAAAAAATTGATAGGCTCTCATATATAATAATAATAATATATGTTCATATTAATTTTAGTATTTTGATATGCTCTACATATGCTATGATATTGAATTAAATTAACCATTATTTTAATTTTACACATTGTACTTTTTAAAATATAGTCCTAGAGAAAATTTGACAACATAGAATGTACAAGATATGTCAAATGTTAGATATTAGATTATTGTTAAGGGTCAAGAGAATTTTTATCCATTGGAAATTTTCTTTAATTTTATAGAATTTAGAGAATTGTACAAGATATGTCAAACACTAAATTTCTTAACATTCTTTTATAATTGGATTATGTAAATTCTTATAAAATTTCTTGAGATGTCTTGAATATATAAAGAACATAGGTAGCTATTAATTATTCAATTATGTTCTCTTATACAATTAGCGTAAGGCTTGTATTATTTTCTATAGATGGATTAACAAGTTTATGCTTAGTTTTGAGTTTTATTATGTTCTCATATCTATTAGAAAATTCAATACTTTGATCAAGATAAGATCTTGTAATTTTTTTCTTAAGGTATCATTGTAATTCTTTACTCTATTAAAATCATAATATAATTGACATTTCCTTCTATTTTTCAAGAAAAAAACCTTAATGTAGAGGAATTATTATTCTCCTTTAAAATGTGGTGCTTCTAAGTTATGGTTAATGCTAGGGATACCACGAAATCCTTGTTCATAAGTATCTAAATGGACTTGATTTAGAATATTTCTTGAAAGGATACTAAGAGTCCCTAACCTAATCAAATATTTTTTAGTCACATGTTAGAAAAATGATTAATTCTATATCCTGATTAGTCATTACCTTATTTCAATTCTTAATAATTTATCTAGTTAAGTTGTGATTAAGAGATGATTTAGACAGAGCTCTCACCTATTCTTAATATTTATTTTATAGGAAGTGAATAGTCAACATTTTATTTGTGATAAATGATTAATTATATATCATCATGGATCATGGGTATTAGTTTACCAAGAAAATTTAATAATTTTAAATAGACATGTCAATTTGGTAAAAAACTTCTTGAGGCTAATATTATATAATTAGGGTGAATATACAATAGAATTTTTACTACTAACAAGAATATCTAGATATGATTACATTTCTAATTGAAAATAATTCTTTCAAACTTTATGATATTTTAAATTAATACTTATTCAAATCCTAATGTTCCTAAACAAATATTGAAGCTCCAAAAGTCTAACAATAGGGATGTTGAAGAAATTCTTCCATCAACATTAAAATCTATGCATATCTAATGAAGTCATATTCATCAATTAAATCTATACATCTTCACCAAAAATAGTCACCAAAATTTGCAAAACCTATCTAGCAATATATATAAAAAAATTAGGTCCACCAAAAAAAATACTTTAACAATTAGTTATTTAGAATCAAGACTTCAACATACAAGGCCTTTAATATTTAGTCTCAAAATACAATATTCACTTTGAACTCCAAAAATGATCTCATGTATGATGAAAACTTGTAGTGACAATCATGCCATCTAGTTATAGGATACCTACAAAAAATTGATAAAACATATAATGAGTGTGATTAATTTAACTATAGATAAATGAGTCCTAACTCCAAGTCATGTGAGAAAGTTACAATAAATCAAGTTAGAAAATTAAATTATAAATTCCTTACATTCAAGTGATGCCTACCATAGGGAAAATTATATAGTATGTTATCACAAGTTGAATGCACAAGTAGTGGTCAACAATTTCATCTAGTTGTAGGAGGCTTGGAACAAAAATGATAAAAAATACAATGAATGTAAGTAAATAAATTAACTATAGATACATGATCCCTAACTATAAGTCATATATGAAAATTATTAATAATCAGGAGATGAATTAAGAAAAGGTAAGAGGATGGATTAAGTTAAGATACATGAGCCTTGGCTCTAAGTCACATGAGAAAATTAACTATAATTGGAAGATTACTGAAGGGGGGGTAAGAGAATGGATTAAGGGGAGGTAAGAGGATAGATTAATTCAAGATACATGAGCCCCAACTCTAATTCATGTGATAAAACTAAGTATAATTATGAGATGACTTAAGGGGAGGTAAGAGGATGGCTTAAGGGGAGATACTTGAGCCCTAACTCTAAGTCATGTGAAAAAATTACCTATAATTAGGAGATTACTTAAGGGGAGGTAAGAGAATGTCTTAAGAGAAGCTAAAAGGATGACTTAAGGGGATTTAAGAAGATGGATTAAGTATAAATACATAATAATTAGGAGATTAATTAAGAGGATGTAAGAGGGTGGGTTAAAGGGATCTAAGAGGATGGATTAAGGGGCTGTAAAAGGATGGGTTAACTATAGATACATGAGCCCTAACTCTAAGTCATGTGATAAAATTAGTTATAATTAGGAGATGAATCAAGGGGAGACAAGAGGATGGATTAAAGGGGAGGTGAGAAGATGGTTTAAGAGGACATGCAGTCACTTATAAATTTTTCAAGGAATGATAGTAAATTAATTAACTATACATTAATTATCCATTAAATATATACACAATTATATACATACCTACAAATTTATTCCATTGTACCATCTACATCATCTCTTTTTTGTAACACATCTATAATTATCTCATGTTATTCCATAAAAAGTGTCCATAAATCTTTATTAACATGTGTCTCTTGATATCTCACTAGCATTATATTTGTTTCCATAACCTTTGATACCTGCACATATAAGAAAGGGAAAATTGTTGGGGTTGTTTTAGGGGCTTACCTCGGTTAAACCTCTGCATAGATGTTCCCACTTCCATGGATAGATAGATATGATCAAGATAGAAATGAAATAGACAAGATGAAAAAAACATAGATAAGGGATGTGATAAATCCCAAGATTTTCAAAGACAAAAGACAAATAGATATTACCAAAAAGGCTTGATGAAGCCAAAGAGAGGGAGAGAAAAAGAAAGTTGTGAGAGCCAAGAGAGTTGTAGAGACTATTGTGAGAGATTGATACTATTATATAATGTTATAGAGAGATATACAAGCTTGAGATAAAGAGAGATTTCAAGAGAGAGACCAAGAGACCCCAAGAGAGCATGTAGAGTGAAAAAGGTAGATTTAAGAGAGAGAAGAGAGGGGAAAAGGTGGTTTCCAAGCTGCTACAGATCATCTCGAGCCATTTCCATTGACTTGGATAAGTGACAAGTGGTAAAATGATTAGAAATGACCTTTGAACATTAAAATGTTACAAGATGCTAACATAATGCATGGATGTCCACATCAGGTGCTAGTATCTAGAAAAATCACGCTAAAAAGTGGTGGGAGATGGGAAAATCACATGGTTAACATGAAATTGATAGACAAAGATAGCTTCTAAAAGGGGTCTTGAACATCCTAAGGGAAAAAGGCTAATTTAAGGGCTAAGATGAGCCTACAAAAATACTAAAGGAGTGGACATTAAATTGGATTCAAAAGTGTAGGTGGAATTGCAAGGGTATGCAATTTTTGACACTACAAATGTCAAACTAAGATACAAATACTCCTTACTATTAAAGAAGCACAGTTATATTCTAAAGGTGGGAATTTTGTTGGTAGATCCTTAGTCCAAAATTTTTTGCACATATGATACTATTGGAAAAAATGGAATGAAATTATTTTTCCTTTTTAAGAAATATTTGCAATATCAAAAACATGGTAATTTAATCTGATCTCTAGCCCAAGAACTTCATGCTCAAGGTTCACCTTCACCATTTTTTGTATGGGGCTTGGATAGTATTGGAAAAAATTATCTACCTTCTTCTAAAGGATATATTTTTATTATTATAGCTATTGATTATTTCACAAAGTGGGTTGAAGCTACACCCCTTCAATCTACTACTACTAAAGGTATATTTCTTCTAGCTAACATAATTTCTCACTCTTGGTTGCCTTCCACCTTTTTTGTAATAATGGCACCTCATTTAAGAACAATGAAGTGAATCAACTCTTAGAGAAATATCATATTCAACAATGATTTTTTTACTCCTTATTACCCTTCATCTAACAATCAAGTTTAGACTTCTAATATAACAATAGATAAAATTATGTATAAGATTGTTAACAAGCATGGTAAGAATTGGCATACTCAATTGGCATATGCATTGTAGGCCTATCACACAAGTATCCATATGGCTATTGATATCACCCCATACAATCTCATGTGTAGAACATAATTTATAATTCATTTATAGCTAAAATTCCATCTTTGTGATTTCCCTTAAAGGACATATTGATGAGGAGACTTAATGTGAACAACATTTGCATTAGTTCTAATTGCTCGACGAGCATCATTTAAATTCTCTAAAAAACCTTCAAGAATATTCAAAATATTTTTCTCAAAAATTAAATCAAAACATTATCTTTCATTCTTTAAAGTAGGTGATTTGGTACTCTATGAGAACCAAAATAATGTAAATGTTGTTATAAGGTGTGCACCCTTGGTCTCCTTATGTTTTGTAGTGTAGCGCTTTGGTTCATGACATGGCTTAACCACCTCTCATGGATTCATCAACTTTGGCGGTTTATTGGGCTTTAACAGGACAATCTTTTGGTGCAACGATGACCGTTTGTGCAAAAATTGGTATCAGAGCCTAGGTGATGGGTTCAACCTCTCACTTGCATTGGGGGATTGAACATTTCAAGGTGTGTTCCTTTGGTATCCTTGTTGTGCAACACAAAACTTGGGTTCCCGACATGGCTTAACCACCTCCTATGGATTCATTAAATCTAGTGATTGTATCAAGCATTAACAAGTCGATCTTTTGGTGCAACAACAATTGTCTATGAAAAAAATTCACCCCCATGTACTAAAGGACAACTTAGCCCTAATTGGTCAAGTCCTTACATCATCACCTTTGTTTATGGTCCTAGAGATTTTGGCCTATCTATAATGGATGGTAAACCTTTTAAAGAGCCCATAAATATCATGCATCTTCATTATTTTCATTCATAACTTCTCAATGTGATATTTTTATAGTGATCAATCCTCTAGGGATTGGTATTGCTTATCCTATGTCATTCAATTATTAAAAAAAATGATTTGTATTATGATTCTAAGGAGTCTTTTGTATTTGATGTGAATACACAATCCACACTCACAAAAAATGTTACGCTTCACCATATGAATCACTTTTTTATGTTTGACATATTTAATTATGTATTTTAGTTAAAAAAATTATTTATTAGTTATTGTGCACAAAACATTATTTCTTTTTTCACAAATAATTTTAGTTTAGCAATGTTTATTTTTCCTTAGCTTAATAATTTCATGTTATTTTCCTTTTAACAATGTTTATCTTAAATCTTCTTTATATCAATATTTCAATAGTTATATATGATTCATTTAATAAATAATAACTCATTAAACTATTTTTGTGCAATTATTCCCTTAAAGCATTATTCATTGTTTAATTAGATCATTATTGCATTTGATTAAACAAAATTATTTAGGTTTTTTATTAGATCATAATAGTATTTAATTAAATATTTGCATCACAATACATAAATATCAACATCCATAAACATCACAACACATATGTATAAAAACCATAACATACTCTCATATATATGTGAAGAAAAAAATATAATATCTAATGTATACATGTCTCATTAACACTATAAAAAATGTGGTGTGTATATATAGAAAATATAATAATACAAAGATCTACATCATGGATCATGGGTCCTAGGTCCCTTAGGTGTTGTGGCTAGTATAGCTCATTTGATGGTTATTTGGTAGAGGTTGTCAATTAAGAGAGTGTTCTAAACACACTCTATGATGTAGTCTGCATACCTTTGAGATCACCCTTCAATCTAGATATCTCCTCCCTAAGTGTGGTTTCTCACTCTCTCATGGTTGTTATTTGATCCATGAGCTCTTGTATAAAGGGATGACCAATATCGATGGGTCCAAATGAGTGTGCTCTCTCCATCTCCCCTTAGATTTGATTGACTTAGCTCTATAGAGTTTTATGTGCCATCTCAACACTCTCTAATCTTATCACAACTTGGTATTACTCCTAAGGGAATTGAGCTATTCCCTAAGCTAGTCTCTATATAGTGTCTTCCTTACCCTATACTAACCTCTAACCCTCCTACACCTAAGACTCCTCTTATGCAACTCTAAGCTATGCTATGGGCTCAAAAATGTCTATGTATTGACTAATGGTCTTATGAGGCATGTGTGAAGCTCAAACATCACCCTTTAACTACATAGTCAAGACCATCTCAGCTATGATTTCACCAATAAATTTGATATTCTCTTATGTGTGCCCCACAATAGAAAAACAAAGTATACATTAATACTACATGATAATATGTAAAATAAATAACATCAAATACATTAAATTCTTAGCATATAATAAATTAATAAAATCTCACCTAGATCTCTAATCTACCAATCAATATCTAGGGTGAGTGATTCTATCACATGAGTTGTGTTAGTGGATGAAAGAGGCAGAAAGGTTGGTCTCATATCAAATTCCCTACTTGAATCCCCTCTCTTTCTATTAGCACATTTGATGCTAAAGGTGACTTTTCCACCCTCCTTCATATTTGGAGTCTCTCCTCCTCTACAACTCTCTCCTCACTAGGACTCTCCTCTCCTCCCAAACCATGTGCACTTTAATCTCCTCCAAGGGAATCATAAATAAAAATGGGGTTTGGTCCTATAGTCTTCTACCAGGTGATGAATCCCTAGGTGACTCCTACATCATCCTCTACTAGAATTAGACATGCATCCTTCCCCTCATTGTCTAGGTCACTCAAAGACATCTATGATGATAGGCCAAAAAATATCTCCAACTCTAACCATGTTGTGGTGTGATCATACATAATTCAATACAACATGAGGAACATGCTACACCTAATCAGACTCTATCTCACTTGGCGTTAGTAGAAAGATATAGCAATATAATCATGTTTATTGATAAAAATTCTATCTCATTGCATCCTAGTCATTTTCCTTGTAAAACTTGGTCATGCTTGCATATGTACATATGGCCACCATATTTATGACTAATATGCAACCTATCAAAACCATGTTACCAATAGAAAATTTCTAAATATCCCTTCTCACCGCACTAGGTAGGTCTATGCTCATGATGTATTTAGTGAGATTTCATTGGGATAATCGATAGGTATTGTGCACTTGATATGCTCAAAGGCCCATATTTATAATAAATTGAGTTACTTTCTCGTTCAAGTGCAACCAACAAAAACTAGTGTGTATTGTAGGGCCCACCTACCTAAAAAAATGTTAAAAAATAAAAAATCACTAACCTAGCATCTAACCACTCCTTGCTCAACTCCTTGACATAGATTGTCTAGTTTGGGTTGTCAAAATTCATATCTACGAGGAATGTTTTCTATAATATAACTCAAAGCTCAACAAAATTCTTATAAGCAATAGTGAAAATGAGTAATAAAAATTATTTTTCTTTCATATATAATCAAAATTTTCTCAAATTTTCATAAGAATATCTTCATCAGGTGAGCTAGCCTTCCTATCTTTGCCCCCGTCATATCAAAAAAATAGGAGGGGCCCATATTCATCCTTATTTATATTTTTATTCTAAATTTCTTCTAAATTATTCTTCTATTAATGTTAGTTTCCTTTGAGTTTGCAAATTGATAGAAATATAGTCTTGTTGAATACATTTAAAAAAAAAATTAATATAAAACCTGGAGGTTTATTATAATAAAAAACTAGGGAATTGCATCATACCTAAATCTAAGAGCATCAATAGTCCACTTAAGTGACCAACCAAATCCTTTATAGTATCTTTTTTTAGTATCCTCACTCTACATTTATTGTACCTTATCCTTTACTTTAGTGTAGCTTATTTCTTAGTGTGATTATCTCCCTAAATTGGGGGGGAAATGTAGTGTCAAAAATTGTATAGTGATGATAGAAAACTCTTGGAAACTAGCGACATGCACAAATGTCTACATGATGCGTTGACTTCCAATAGATTTTTAAAATTCAAAAATGTACTTTCTACATGGTTTGTTCATGACACATGTCATAATACTTGAACAAGAAAGTAACACCTCTTCCCTTTCATCTAAGAAAAGAAAACTCTTCCTTTTTATAATTTCTCATAATCTTTTGACAACTCACTCACTCAACTCTCAATTTTTTTTCCTTGTAGAAACTCTATCAAAATTTAACAAATATCACAAGCATTTTAAGAAGCACTCTCAACACTTTGAATTTCTACTTTTGTAGAAGCAAGGTCTTCTCAAAGGAAAAAACCTTAGAATCATAGTCGTGTCCTTTAATATTTCAAAACTCTTGTTTGTCAGTAATATCTTTCATTTTAAGTTTTTTGGAAGATAACTTATTTTGAATAAGAGAAAATTATTGTTTTATCAAGTTTCATTGATATGTAATGGTGGTTTTTCTTGCAAACTAGTTTTGACACTATTATCATTTATTTATCTACTTCTTAATCCTTAATGTAGCTAGGATTTGAAAGAATTTTTATCATTTATCTTTCTTTGATTGTCTGTAGAGGTATAAATTTCAAAATGAGGTTTTTACTAAGGCAAGCATTCAAACAATCCCTACAATTTTACCCATCTCTATTTGTGCAAGTTCAATAACTTTAAGCATTCAAGTTAAAAATTTTGGAAAGTTTTGAGGACACTGGTGAAGGATGATAGCACTTTGTGAGGATGTCTATACTTTACATTAGAGTCTTGCACAAAGATATTTTGTGTATGGTTCCACATTTTTTGTGTTTGTTATTCTATTTTTTGTAGTGATTAGATTTTATACATGTTATCTTTCTATAGAATAAATTTTAATATATTTTTGTGGCTAATAGCTCCAAATAAATTAAATTTTTTCTTTAAACACTCCTTTTATTTGTATATCTTCCATTTCCTTAACTTTGTACTTATATTTTAGCATTTGATATTTCTTTGAGGTAATGTAGGAATTTGATTCTTGTAAAACTCTTGTTTCTTTGATTTTTCAAATTTTTATTTGTTACAAAAAAAAGGATTGGACCACAATTCATCAATGATTAATCGGGGTCACAACTGCATAAGAAAAAAACACATAAAATAGTATGTAAAAGGTAGAATAACATTACTTACCACAAGTAGTACTCAATCTATAATGTTATGAACTAGAAACTTTATGAGGTCTTTGGTTATTACCTTAAAGTAGTATGTACTATTACCATACACTTTAGCAAAACCATATGGTCATGCCATAAGACATAAATGAGTTAAAGCTTATTTTTATCCTTATTGGTCTCTAAAATTCATTATTTATATTTTAATCCTTTTGATTTTTCAATTAACTATAGGATTGACTTGAATAGAGTCAACCATGTTCACTAGGAAGAGACAATTCTTTCTAACAATTAAGATCTTCAAAGTATCAAAACAACAGCTTAGATTCCTAATTCCATTTTATTGGTGCAATTTATTAGGATATAAACTTACACATTAATAACATAATAATGGAGTTAAATTACTTGAAGCTACACTGGGTCTTCTAGATAATTCTAGTGTTAAACCCTCCCCAAAAATGACACCATTATGTTGGCATAAGTTTATGCTTTTATAAATTACAAAATAATAATGTTGAGATACCAGGGCCTGTAATACTACCCAAAATCCTGGAGAAATCAATTAACTTTAGGGCCAATTAATTTTCATCCTAAAGGGGATTTATTATCTCATCATTAGGATATGGGAAATTTTGGGCCAATTTATAAGAGTGGGTATTATCTCCTTCATTGTAGGCTTAGTTAGACCGAAGAGGGTGTTCGTAATGGTATCATTAATAAGATCAATCACAACTAAAGATAAAATAACCAAAACTATTATAGTAGTACCCAATATATGCTTGGCCCCAAAGGTTGTCACTAGACCAAAGAGTAGCATACTACACATAAAACCTCTTTTCAAGATGATAAGAACATCATTGCATAAAGGAAAGATGAAGTTATTGAAAACATGATTCCTTAGGATGTGAATTATTATGGCTTGCTATAGATTCTTCCCCAAATGAATTGTTGAATAAAAAGTGCATAAAAATACTAACCCTACTCATAAGCTACTAGTGTAAAATGTTTTCTTTTTTACTACACAGTCAACCATAACTTCTAGTATTGGTGCCTAATCTATTAGGTTACAAAGTCATATTATACTAAGTGAAACAACACTTTGAAATCATAATAGAAAATAGGATATTCATAAATACACAATAGATATGATATCAAATAACATAACATTCTTAGTATCCATATCTAAACTACAAAAATCCATGTGTAATGAATAATACATTGTTACAAATATTGCAATCAATTATAATTGTATGAATTCATCAAAACTTCATTACAAGCACACTATAAAATATGGAAAGAGGAAACCCTAATCTATAATTTCATTGAAGATTTAAAAATGGATCTATGGAGATATTTAGTGAAATCATTTACAAAAATAATACCTCCATGTATTTATAAAAAAATATTCTCTAGGTAACTAGGGTTTCAAGGGTTGAAACCATAAAATTCTTCAAAACTTACTCAAGTAGAAGGCTAAAAATGACTAATCATTTGTCTATAGAATAAATTTGTATATAGTGTTTTACTTGGTCACCTAGTTTCTTTCAATAATTGGATTAAGAACTAGGAGTTATAAATGTGGTGTGCAATACAAGTGAAATCCCTTCAATTTTTTTGAGATGGATAATCAAAAATAAGTGTGAGGATGTTAAGATTTAAAACTTTTCCATTGAATTGATAGAAATATTATTACCGTTATCTTTGTTGAGCATAGGTTATCATTGATGTCAAACTAAAGTCAACAAGTCATTGTTGTTGTCAATAGTTATCAAAGGGTGTCAACACTGTCAGATGTGAAGGTTGTCAAGATGAAGAAAGATCATACGAGTACATGTGTTGACAAAAATATTAATGTTTCAAAAATGTGTTGTTTGATAGTGTGTATGGACTATCTAATCTATTCAGGCATCATGAAGCAAGTTTTTTTGTGGTGTGACTGCCTTTAGATAGTTAATGACTTTATTATATCATGTTAGGTATGTAGCCAGCATGAGTATGGTGGTCTAGAAGGATATCTTTTAAGCAAAGAGATTATTTAATATGGTTAGAATTTATTTTAGAAATGTGTTGAAGCTCTGCATTTTGGAAGGAGAGTATGCCTACACTAGTTCTATTAGTTTCCTAAGTTTTTGGTAGCATGGCTCAATGAGCAAGGAGTTTGAAATATTAGAAGTTTCATCAAGCTATTCATGTTCAAGGCATGTGTGGTAACATATACTAGCATGCGAAATTCAATTCAAGCATGTAGAGTGAGGATAGGACCTGTTTGAGGTTCCTGTGGTGGCGCAAGGCATCAAGTTCATTTGGGAGCAAGTTTGAACTGTTGTATGACACATTTCATGTAATTTGAATTTAGGTTTTTCCTATGTTATCTAGTTTGGTGTGGATCCCTGGCCGACATAGAAGAGTGTTAATGTAGTGTCATATATATATATTTCAAATGTTCAGATGCATTGTAATGTAATGGTGTGCATCCTTGAGTGTCGAAGAGTCTATGAATGTAATTAATGATTACAGTGAAAGTACAAGAGTGATACGTACAAGTGTAATGAATAGAAAGTTTGTTACAAAAGTGTAATTGGCAACATCAGTGTGTCTGTTGGTGCATGTCATAGTTATATTTCAAATCCACCATTATTTCTATTTTGATAGGATTGGTGTTCTACATATTGTATGGTTTTGGTAGGGATTGGTGTCTATGTTCCAATGGGGATTGGTGTCTCCTATAGGTTGGTGCCTATTGAATATTTTGGTGATTGGTGTCTCTAGTAGGTTGGTGCCTACATAATGTAGAATTTCCTTATTATATTCCTGCTTGTGAGAGCTTCTTAACTTGGTTTTTTCAATTACGGGTTTCCACATAAAAACTTGTTACGTGTTATCTTGTGTTGTGCTTTGATTGCTTTACTTACTAACTTGTATGGTTTAATGCTCTTCGTGTTGAAAATCTATAAAGTAGTTGTGAAGTTTTCTAGAAATATTGTAATTTTTTGAATCTACTGATTCACCCCCCTTCTCAATAGATTGTGTGCCCTTCAATTGGTATCAGAGCTAAGTTCCTTTGAAAGAGTCTAACAACTTAAGGTAGATCTGGGATGGCGTGCAACATAGTTCTTTTGGAAACAAATTATTGATTTTTAATGGATCTAACTTTACTTTTTGGAAAGTTAGGATGTATTCATATTTGATGGCTATAAGAATGGATATCTAGAATTTAGTTGTAGAAGGTTATAAAATCTATAAAAAACCCTTCTAGCGATTAGATTGGACAGAGGGCTTATGAAATCAATGCTAAGGCTAGAAATTCTCTTTTTTGTGATTTGATTAACATTGAGTTTTCAAAACTGATGGTGTGTGAAATTTTTTTACCCCATCTAAAATGAAAGAAATAAACTCAAGCAAGAAGATAAAAAACAAAACAAAACACTCAAGATTGGGCTAAAGATGAAACTCAAACTTAAAAATGACAATAAAACCAGTTTTTACCTTGTTTGAGCTTGATATATTTGTTTTCCCTTGTTGATGGCTTGATATGTGTGCTCTATATTGATTTTGGTAGCATAACGACTTGTTGTAGCTTGATTTTGTCACAAAATGGATGCAAGATGGCTATGGTTGCAAGGATTTGGCTATGGAGATTGAAAGATTGGGATGAATATGATAGATTGTGGTTGAGAATGGTTGAATGCTTGAGAAGGAAAAAATGGCTAAGTGTTAGCCATTTAGCAAGGGAGATAGGAATGGATGGTGGAGATTGAAAGGGGGGGATGATCAAGGGTTGAGATCAAGAGTTGACCAAAGGAATTAAAAATTCCTTTTTAATGTGCATGGAAAGGATAAAAGGAATTTAATATTCCTTGGGAAAGAGAAAAGGAATTTAATATTCCTTGGGAGATGGGAGAGGAGTTAAAAATTCCTCAAAAGGACCTTGGGAAGACAAAATGGAATTAAAAATTCCTTGGGGGATGGGGAGAGTTGACAAGGGGTTGATTAGGCTAGTTGATGAAGGATTAGTGGAAGGTTCGGTGGCTAATGAGGATTAGGAGCCAACTTGCAAAAGTTGGAGGATGTGACACATCCTAATCATGGATTAGGAATGTTTACATCCCTAATGATGGGATTAGGAGGTGGATTAGGATTAAGTTTAGATTATGGGGGATGAAAGATAAAGGGAATTAAATAAATAGATTATTTATTTAATTACTTGGATGAAAGGAATAAAAGGTAAAGTATTTAATTATTTAACTAAATACCTTAGCGATTTAGAGGACTTTAGGGGTATTAATTAAATAATAGTAATATTACTTAATTAATGCATATAAGAGGATATTTGGATGAAAAGGGATAAATTTGACCAAACATAAGTGGCCAAATTTAGGTGTCTACATTTTTCCCCTCTTTGATATGGTGTTATGAAGTAGCGTCATTTCAAAGAAGATTAAAAGATAGCAGCAAGAAGAAGATGGTTAGATTGGGGGAGATGCCTCAATCATTTGAAGGAGTGACTAGGAAGAAAGATGATGGGAGTGAAGATGAAGATTAGGGATCGAGGATTCCCCCTCAAGAGGACATTCGGGTTCAAGAGAACATGGGTGTGCTCTTGAAATGGATGAGATGTTGCAAGGATAGATGGGAAGCAAGCAAGAAAAAATGGATTTAAGGACAAAGGTGATGTTGCCTCGGTCAAGTTACAAGCCAAGATTGATTGATGATGGATGGAGTGTTGTTGATGAAGGGATAATATATCCGAAAATAATGCAAAAGGATAGGGAAGGATACATCCAAATGATGATGATGAGAGTGTTGTTGATGAGGGAAGGATACATCCCAAAACATCACAAAAGAATAGGGAAAGATAATTCCCGATGATGATGATGAAAGTGTCATTGATGAGGGAAGGATACATCCCAAAACAACACAAAAGGATAGGGAAGGATACATCCCAATGATGATGATGATGATGATTGGATCAAGGCTTGTAGCAAGGCTAGGAACAAGATCAAGGATGGGATTAGATGATTTGTGCTAGATTGAATGGATTAGGATTGGATGGAGATGTGAGATGGTTGAAATAAATGAAAATGATGCTTAGAATAACAAATATATATTATCCTACGAATATTGAAGAGATGAAGATATGTTGAGGGTAAAGAAAGTGGAGGGATGAAAATGGATAGGATAGAGAGATGAAGAGAGTGATGAAGTATGAATGGATAGTAACCAAATCAAGCAAGTTAATTGTTATGTGTTATGCTACCATGTAATGAGATACTATGCACCAGGGTATGAAGAACCAAGGTGACTTTGCATCACATGCATGGAATTGACACAACAAAAAAAAGGTTAGTCCAACATCCCAAAGTCATGGGGGCTTTGGTAGGGCCAATGTTGAAAAACCACAAACACAAAGGATGCCCCAACGTAACACAAGATCACAAGGATCTTGGTGGGTACTACACAAGACAACCAAGAAGACAAGATCATGCAAAACATCAAGATAGGCAGCTATATTTACCTGTCAAAGTGCACCATGATATGATGGATCGTGGTGACCCTGTCAAAGTATAATAGGAAGCACAAATGATAAAAAAAAATGCAGGAGCACCAAAAGGTCACAAAAAATTTCAAATGTCCTTTGCCATAGGATCAAAAAATGGATGGGATTTGTGCGGTCTGATTTAGGAAGGATACATCATGTTAAGAGAAAAAGATGGAGGATATATTAGATGATCAATAGGACTCAGGATATTCTAAACTGATTGGACCTCATGATACAAATATATTTTTTTGTTAGGAACTAGCTAGGTAGGGACACACTAGACTACATGAAACAACAACAAGACACACCCTAATGACCTAGGGGCTTAGGGGTTGATCAGAGATTAGCCTTGCCTACGTGAAAGTTGAGAGCCCTCATAGTTTGATAAAATACTGACAACTGACCATGGGTAAAAGTGGAAAGATGAAAATGGAGACCTCGATGGATGACAAAGACCAGACAGAAAAATGCCCCAAAGGTTGATCAAATCATCGACCTTACCTACGTGAAAGCACATGGGCAATGTAGTTTGACAAAATACTGATGACTGACCATGATAAGTAGATACAATGATGGAACTGATATGATGATACACGATAGACCTTGTGGATGGGATGGTGGTGATCATGTGTAGCTCAGGAATGGGATAGTTATCCAAATCATCAAAAGATGAATTGGGAGGATGATATGATGGATAGATGAGTGATGAAAAGTGATAGGATATTGGAAAGATGTGTGAAAGAGACCTAGGAGTGATGATAGTGGGATGAATGACAATGGATTGGATTGCAAGTAGCCTATAGCAAGATACCGATGACAAGGGACTATGAGATGGAATGAAAATAGAGATAAATGGATGGGGAGATGGAGGGATGATATGATGGATGGATAGGAAGATAAGAATGGGAAGATTGAAAAGGATTAGTGGATTGAGGGATGGGGATATGGAAAAGGATTTTTTTTTTGATGGATGGGAAGACGGAAAGGGATTTTTTGGATGGATGGACAGAAAGATAAGAATGGGGAGATGGAAGAGATTATTAGATGGATGAGAAGGTGAGAATAATTATATGGAAGGGATGATAGGATGGAAGAATGTTGTCTCCAAGGACTATGTTACAAAGAAGGAGATGCCCCACACTATATATGTCATGCATGATGAGGCAAGAGGGATGGAAGATAGAAGGAAGGATGAACAAGGGAGTGAGATGGATATGGACAGGATGTAGGGATAAGGAAGGCAGATGGGTGTGGATAGGATGCATGGACAAGGATGAAAGATAGATGTGGATAGGATGCATGGATAAGGGAGGCAGATGGATGTGGATAGGATGCATGGATAAGGAAGGCATATGGTTGGTAGTGTGATGGGTGGAAAAGGAATATGATAGTGTATTCCAAGAGGTGTCAAAAGAATGTATAGAGAGGTTCCCCTGTCTTTATCAAGATCATGAGGAGGATTGAGGGATTGGATATACATGTGGTATGACGGGTAGGATGTGGAATATTGGTGGGATGGAAGAGATGAGTGAAGGGGATGCAAAGTCTGAATTTTCTCCCAAGTGTGGAAAGAAAATGAATGGGTATTTACACATTACACCTGTTTGCTAGGTTTTCATCATGGTACTTACTCAAGGCATAGGGATGTGGATAAATGGAATTGACAGACATGTGATAGGGATGCAGATGAAGGACTCAAGCATCAAGTTCCATAGGAGGTAATAAGATCCCAAGTGTGAAATGACTATTAAATTTTGGTACAACCTTATTAGGATGCATGGATTATGCAAGGGAATGGATTAGAGGGATTTGATGTGGAAGATATGTGGGATAATGGATGGGATATTGGAAAGTGTATGGACAAAATGATGGGGTGGATGTGTGATGGGGGGATGTTTTTAGGACCAAGATTGGCACATATGGTGGTGGATGTGAAAGGATAGGAGGATTAGTGGATGGATGATGTGAGGATAATGGAGGAGTTGAGGTAGTGAATTTTGGGACATAAGGACCCAAAATAGATTTAGGAGATGGTGGATGAGGATGTATAGCTTTGGGATTAGCAACCTTGGATGTTATTACGGATTTTAATTTGAAGGCATTGCATCATTTTTCTTTAGGATCCACATGGTTCTAATTTTTTCTTTGGCAGGCCTTTGTGGCCTATGGGTTTAACTTACATTTTCAATTTGATTTCTCTTTTCTTCAACATGTATTTTTAAAGGGACATGAGGAGTGTTAGATTCATGTAGATGTTTAGATTTATGCAATTTTACTTTGGAATCCAAAGTGCTTTTAATAGCAATGGGATGGGCATGACGAGATGGATGATGTGGAGGAAACATGAATGGAGTGATGGAGGTAGGATTTTGGGGATGATATGTGGATGGAGGATGTGTAGGTACGTTTTTTTGTTGATTCTAATTAGGGAACATGAGAGTGGGATGCTTATAATGTGTGCTAGGGATAGGTGATGGATAGATAAAAGGATGAATATGGCAAGATGGAGGGGGTGATTTTGGGATATAAGGGCCCAAAATGGACTTAGTACCTGGATGATGTGTGATGGTGGATGGAGGGACATAAGGACCCAAAATGGATTTTTAGGATGAAGGAGGAATATGGATGGTTGTTTTGAGGTAATAAGATGGAGGATGGTGGATGGCAACAAATGGTCTGATGGAGTGATGGGAGGAGTCTCTTATTCTTTTAGAAGAGGATCGTTGAGGAAGTATGGAGGTTGTACCAACATTTTTGGATTGTGAGTCTTGAGAGGTATATCTAAGACCTTGTGTACAAGGGTGTTCTTTGACCTGGATGGGTTATAAAATACCATGGTCATGAAGGCCTAAACCTTTTCCTTGATAGTTCATGCTCTTGAGCATTCGATCTATGGAGGATGCTTGTTATTTTGGAAGCATGATGCAAGTCCATTATTAGGTGGAGGATGGGTGGTGTATATTCTTTATTTTTCTTCTACAAGAAAACCACCATGGATGAGTGTAATGGTACCAGGGTGATACAAAAGTGGTGTTGGGATAGCTTGGATGGAAGACAATAAAGGTTCAAGGGATGGAGTAGATGGGATGGTATGATCTTGATTGGGAGGAGGAGGTGGCAAGGAATCATGAGGGGGATTAGGTGGTATGATAGGATCTATATTTGCGTCGGTGGGTGAGAAGGTCTCATGAGATGGAGTGGTTGGATCTTGAGTGCCAAGGGTACTATGGGATGGAATGGATGGGGGACTATGATCTTGAGTTGAAGTAGATAGGATGGAAGGATCTTGATGTGGAGGAGGGGATATATTGGTATGCTTTGGATAAAGCTCTTGGTAGGACTCATCATGTGTGGGAGGCACAATGATGGAGTGTTGGAGGGACTCCTCAAGTTGGGGAGATGAAAGGATGGAGGATTCATGACAGTCATTGGAATGGATTTTGGTTATACTAGGAGTGGGAGGAGTGGATTGGATTTGGGTGGATTTGGGAGTAGAAGATGGGGATTCAATGGATTCAGTGGGTTTGATGGTTTCAACGGTTTGAGTGGTGCTAAGGGTGGTAATAGTAATGATAGGTGTGGGATGGAGAAAGGTCTCATCACTAGTGACTGTACATGGGGGAGTGGGGCAACATGGCTCCATGACTTCAAGATGTGGATTTGGGGATGTATTCTTAGTCATGAGTCCTTAGAGGACTTATGGAGTGAGATACTTGCATATTCTAGGCTTAGCTAGGGTGATGGGAATAGATGAAGGATTATGGATGGGTGGAGGATTAGGATCATGAATTAGTGGATTAGGATTAGATGGAGGATTAAGGTAGGAATATTGGGATGGTGGCTTAGGATAGGAGGATATGGATAGGGGATTAAGATAGGAATATGTGGATGAAGGATTGACATTGGAGAAAGTGGATGGAGAATTAAGGTTGGAATATTGGGATGGAGGATTGAGATAGGAGGTTGTGGATGTTGGGTTAGGAAAAGAGGGTGTGGTTGGTGGATTAGTATAGGAATATGTGGATGGAGGATTGATGTTGGAGAAAGTGGATGGAGAATTAAGGTAAGCATATTGGGATGGTAGATCAGGATGGAAATATTGGGATGGTGGATTAAGGTGGGAAGATTGGGATAGTGGATTAATGTAGGAGAAGGTGGATGGTGGATGAGGATCAGGCATTGGAGGATAATAAGATGGAGGGTTTGGACTAGGGATGAAGCTGATAGTGTTGTTGTGTGAAGATGGGGGGACATAGGAGGATATGGATGGAGAAGAACATGGATACATGGATGTGGAATGAGAAGGGTATGTGGGTGATGGATAAGAGGGAGATGCAGATGAAGGATATGATGAATATGTGGATAGGAAAGATGATGGATATCCCTTGTCAAAGGTAGCATAAGGATTGCTAGTAGGTGTGGATGAAGGCATGATGGAATTGCTTGGATGGATGATTGGATTTTGGATGATGCTTGGAGAAAGCTTACTAGAAATGATAGCATCAAGGGGATCTATATGGCACTCATCTTGATCAACAAGACTTCTGTTATCATCATCAAGGTAATTGGTATTTCCCTTTACTACTATTTTTGCTTCCATTGATGAAGGGTAAGGATTCATTATGTTGGATTAGATGGATATGGATTGAAAAGATGGGAAAAGATTATTAGAATGGATTAGAAGAACATGGAAGAAGGGATCTTAAGATTTGTTTCGATATCAAAAGATCTCAGATGCGAATGGACTAAAGCTCAAATTGGGATGTATATTAAGCTTAGATTAGGACCGGATTGAAGCTTACACTAAGATGGGATTTAAGCTTAGATTAGGATGATTGGATTAAAGCTCAAATTAAGATGGGATTTAAGCCTAGATTAGGATGATTGGAGGATATGATGGGATAGACTTCTAGGTTTAAGTATGTAGCTAAAATGATGAGGATGACTATTGGATGGATGAAAATGATCATTTGGAGATGGATTTGAAGATGAAAAATGATTGGACTATAGTTTTGGACTCAAAAAGATATAGGAAAATCATGATAGGAAGGACTGACTCTCTGGTTTTTGGATGGGAAGTAGATTCACACCAGAATAGGGCATAATCGTCTCTGTAGGTAGCAGAAACACCTATCTAGGAGATCATGAAATTGCCCGTGTGGGTAGCAGGATCACCTATGTAGACTAACTATATGGAAGGGGGGTAGGATCACCCAAGAAAGAAGTGGAATCGTCTATCAAGGAAGGACCCAGTACAGACGTAGGATGACACAATCACCTATACAGGGGAAAAAATAACCTATCTAGGGAATCAACAGATGTGGATGATATGGAAAAGAAATGGAATCACCCCTTATGGAAAATAGGTACACCTATCCTAGGAGATGGATGGATGGATGACCAAGAGACACAAACACAGACTTGCCTAGGGACAAGGTAGGATCACCTATGCTAGGGGATGTACGGACAAGGTAGACATAGACAAGAGACAAGATCACCCCTGTGTACAATAGGATTGCCTATTTAAGGAACAAGCAAATAGGGATGACTCATACTAGACAAAAACTTGCCTGGGAAGATGACAGGATCACCTATTCAACGAACAGGAGGATGGAGATGGTACAGACTAGACATAGACTCACCTAGGAGGATGATAGGATCTCCTATTTAGGGAATAAGTAGACAAGGATAGTATGGACCAAACACGGACTCGCCTAGGAGGATGACAAGATCGCTTATTCAGGGAACAAGAAAACATGCATGGTATGGACCGGATGTGGACTCACCCAGGAGGATGATAGGATTTCCTATTCAAGGAATAGGAAGATGCGGGGTCACCTAACTAAGGGACCCATAAGCAAATTTGGCCCTGACAAGAGCGAATTTTCCCAAAGGATGACTAGATTGGACGAGGACACGAAATCGCCCCTTTTAGGGAAAGATCACCTGTCCACAATGCAAATTCACCCCTATAAGAATAAAACTCACCACTGAGGGTAGGGGCAGACTATGGAAAAGGACAAAAACACATCAAACAAAAAGCAGAAGGTTGGACTGACTCGGATTGATGACAAGCACTAGTATCGCACAAGAAAACACTCCAGACAGCACAATCCTAGAATTAGTGATAAGGGTTTACAAACTTGATGTAGGTCCACCACCTTGAGGGAACACCCCAAGGTTAATACTATGTGATAACAAGGTGGTTCTCTAGATCACCCTTTCTTGCGAAGGTGGATAGCTAGTGATTCAGTGGCATAGGGTCATCAACAGATGCCATGGGCTCACCTTCACGCTCTCTCTCAGAGACTTTCATTGTCCACCATGAAGATTTATATCTCAACCCAAGGGAGTACATGGTGAGTAATTTTTGGGTATGGTGTCCATCCCCTGCACTACACCAAGCCGTGACTAAAACGCGAGTCTTTATCTAGGCTAAACAAGGCTATCTTGTGCATCCTTGATATATGCTAAGGTATGTAAGGCACAACAATGAACACCAGCCTATCACAAGCATGGGTCAAGAGCCCCAGCAAGGTACTGGCAACTCAGACCAACCCTACATGTCTTATCTAGGTATCACCCTAGCTTTAATGCTTTGCTAAACTTAACGTGAATCAATTAGGGAACAACTTTAGTTCTCCCTGCTTTATATACCCCACTGATAACACGTGGTTGGGATCATCCCCCGGGTGATGAAATCCTAGGCAGGTACCGCCAAGGGAAGGAAACACTAGACGCTTTACATAGTCCTCAAGGACAAACAGTGCAAGGGGAGAGCTTAGATGCACTAGCACTTCCTAGGTAGACTGGACTGGACTGGAATGAATTGTGATTTCTCATCACCTACGATCACCGAAAGGTGCAAGGGGAGTGGATACGTCAACAATTCATCCCAAAACATGGAAAAAAAGTTAATTGACCCTTTAATTAATCTATATGTGCCTAAATTAGTGTGAAAAAGACACAAACAAAACTAAACTAAGGGCCTTCAATCGATCATCTTGTAGAAGATAAATTAGTAGTTTTAATACTTCAGTCTTGGACAAGCGTGGGGGTCAAGCTGTGAAAATTGTTAGCAATATACCACAATCATAGAAAAATAAGTTAGTTGATTAGTACCAAAAATTGAAATCAAATTGAAGCTCAAATCAAAACATTAAATGTTCTAGAATACCTCATATTCGCCCATGTGGAGGGTGGATTCACCTCTATAAAGGTTGCAGGATCGCCTCTGTAAGGTGCAAGTTCACTCATTCATAGATTCACCAATTCACAAATTCACTCATTCACAAATTTGGCTATCTAGGTGGCAGGCTTGGCTATCCACAGGTCATCTATTTGGTTGTTCATAGGTTGCGCATTTGGCTATCCATAAATTCACCAATCCGGGTCACACATTTGGCTATCTGTAGGTCATGCGTTTGGTTTTCTATAGGTTGCACATTTGGCTATCTGCATATTCGCCTATCTGGGTTACGTGTTTTTCTATCTATAGGGTTCACATTTGGCTATCCATAAGGTACACATTTGGCTATCAGCAAGATTGTCTATCAGGGTCACACATTTGGCTATCCACAGGTCATGTGTTTGGCTATTTGCAGGTCGCACATTTCACTATCTGCAAATTCATCTATCTGGGTTGCATATTTGGCTATCTATAGGGTGCACATTTGGCTATCTGTAGGTCACACATTTGGCTGTTCACAAGTTGCACATTTGGCAATCCAAAAATTCACCTATTTGTCCACAAATTCACCTATTTTTCCACAAATTCACCTATTTGTCCACAAATTCACCTATTTGTCCACAAATTCACCTATTTGTCCACAAATTCACCTATTTGTCCACAAATTCACCTATTTGTCCACAAATTCACCTATTTGTCCACAAATTCACCTATTTGTCCACAAATTCTCCTATTTTTCCATAAATTCTCTTATCGATCTATAAATTCATCTATTCGTCTACAGGTTCCCCTCTGCAAGTTAGGTAGTGGATAGGAGAGAGTGCAATGTTTTTACCCCATCTAAAATGCAAGAAATAAACTCAAGCAAGAAGATAAAAAACAAAACAAAACACTCAAGATTGGGCTAAAGATGAAACTCAAACTTAAAAATGACAATAAATCAATTTTTACCTTGTTTAAGCTTGACAGATTTTTTTTCCCTCATTGATGGCTTGATATGTGTGCTTTATATTGATTTCGGTAGCATAACAACTTGTTGTAGCTTGACTTTTTCACAAAATGGATGCAAGATGGCTATGGTTGCAAGGATTTGGCTATGGAGATTGAAAGATTGGGATGAATGTGATAGATTGTGGTTGAGAATGGTTGAATGCTTGAGAAGGCAAAATGGCTACATGTTATCCATTTAGCAAGGGAGATAGGGATGGACGGTGGAGATTGAAAGGGGAGGAATATCAAGGGTTGAGATCAAGAGTTGACCAAAGGAATTAAAAATTCCTTTTTAATGTACATGGAAAGGATAAAAGGAATTTAATACTCCTGGGGAGATGGGAGAGGAATTAAAAATTCCTTAAAAGGATCTTAGGAAGACAAAAAGGAATTAAAAATTCTTTGGGGGATGGGGAGAGTTGACCAAGGGGTTGATTAGGCTAGTTGATGAAGGGTTAGAGGAAGGTTAGGTGGCTAATGAGGATTAGGAGCCAACTTGCAAAAGTTGGAGGATGTGACACATCCTAATCATGGATTAGGAATGTGCACATCCCAAATGATGGAATTAGGAGGTGGATTAGGATTAAGTGTAGATTATGGGGGATGGGAGATAAAGGGAATTAAATAAATACATTATTTATTTAATTCCTTGGAGGAAAGGAATAAAGGGTACAATATTTAATTATTTAACTAAATACCTTAGGGATTTAGAGGACTTTAAGGGTATTAATTAAATAATAGTAATATTACTTAATTAATGCAGATAAGAGGATATTTAGATGAAAAGGGATAAATTTGACCAAATGTAAGTGGCCAAATTTAGGTGTCTACAGATGGATTACAAAACCAAAAATGAAATATGGGAAAAGTTGGAAACTATCTATGAAGGTGATGATAAAGTCAAAGAATCCAAGTTGTAGACTTACATAGCTTAGTTTGAAAGCCTAAGGATGAAAGAAGAGAACATTGCTACATTCATGCTCCAAGTTGATGAAGTTGTCAATCATATTTGGGTCTTGGTGAAGTCTTGGATGAGAAGATTGTTGTGAAGAAGGTACTCAAATCCTTACCTAGAAGGTTTGATCCTAATTTTTTTTTTATTGAATAACCTAAAGATGTGAATACTTTAAAGTTGATTGAGTTGCATAAAAAATTAACCACATTTTAGATGAGATTTGAAAGTGAAGATTCTATAAGAAAAGAAGCCACATTGAGAGTATCTCTAAAGTAGGTTGAACAAGATTATGATTGTGTAAAGATAAATTTGGAAGAAGAAAATTTTGTCAAAAAGCTGCAAAGAGGTTTCAGTAAGTGTAAAGATAAATTACCTTTCAAGTGTTTCAATTGTGAAGTTGTACATTTTATGGTAAGTGTCCCCATAAGAATACTAACAATGTTGAAAAAATGAATCGAAAATAAGTCTTTTTAGAGAAGATACAAAGGAGAGAGAAAGAATAGAATTTTTTATACTAATTCAAAGAGGAAGAAGAATATTATATAGAAGAAGAAGATGAATATGCATCTGGTGATGAAAATGGAAAAGTTGTATTCATGACTTTTGAAACTGTTGACGGTGATGCTAAAATGGGTTCCAAAGAAAATGAAGAAGAATCATATTTTATGAAGAACTTGTTATTGGTGGTAAAATAAATCAAGAAACTAAATATCAGAATTGTAGAAGAAGAGACAAAGAGAAAATGGAAAAAGATTTGAAGATTTCTAAAAATATGATTGTTGATCCCAAGAGTAGAAGAAGCAAAAAGAGTCAAAAAAAATTTGATAGAGAAGTTACTAGCAAGAGAACAAGACTCCAAAAAGCTTGAGACAAAGATTGTTGTAGCTAGAAAAGATCTTGAGAAGGAAATCAGTAGATATAGTTAAAGTTCAATAAAAGTATTAAAACCCTAGATAAAATATTGGAAGGCTAAAAAAATTTGCATGACATTAAAAGTTGAGTTAGTTTTGATGATCAAAAGAAAAAGGTGACAAAATAGTTTGAGAAGACTACTAAGGCAAGTCTAGGAGTGACAGGTTCTTAAATTTCAAATTCAGAGAGGGCATTAACAAGTGATGGAAGCATGACTCAAAATGATGGATTTGTTCATGTTTAGAAAAAAAGGAGATCTGAAAGACAAAGATACAATACCAGGTCAAGTTTTTCTTTTTCTAGTTATTGTTTTAATTGTAATGGTTATGGATATAAGGTTGTGGATTATAGAAGAGTTTTGATAAGAAGAAATAATTTTGCTAGTAATAATGCATTACACCTCTTTTCAATTTTAATATCTTATATTTCAAGTGCAACAATTTTGGATGTATTGCAAGGAATTGCAAAAGTGATTTTGTGAGTTTTCCATACTAGAGAAAGGAAAGAGTGATGTTCTAGAAAATGTTTGGAAGTAGGTTTTAGAAGAGAAGAAGTTTGGAAGTCTTTAGTTGCACAAAAAATAGTACATGCTCAAAAGGAGAGGAAGAATCTATGGATTATTGATAGCGGTTGCTCTAGTCATATGACTACAGATAAAAGTATGTTCATGAATTTCAAAGAATTTGAAGGTGGTTCAATTACCCTTGGAAACAATTCTATTGCTAAAATATCTGGTAAGGGTACTTTAAGTCTTGATGGTGGTAAGAAAAGACACATGATGTTTTATATGTTGAAGGCTTAAAATATAATTTGTTGAGTTTCAGTCAAATGTGTGATAAGGGATATCAGTTATCCTTTACTGGTGATGGTTGTGAAATTATAAAATCAAGTATCGTTGAGTTGATTGCAGAAGGAAGCAAGATAAATAGTGATATTTATCACCACAGTGAGTTGAATGGAAAGAGATGTTTCATTGCACAGAAGGATGAATGTTGGATTTGGCATAGAATATCAAGACACATGAATTTTGATTATATTATCAAGGTTAGTTCAAAAGGGTTGGTCTGGGATATGCCCAGAATCAAGAAACCTCAGTCAATCATTTGCAAGTCATATCATGAAGGGAAGTAGACAAAAACAAAATATCTAGGTAAAGAGTATTCCACATCAAATCCATTTGATTTGGTACATACATATTTGTGTGGACCAACGAGGACTAAGGGTCCACAAGGAGACAGGTATTTCATGATGTTGATTGTTGTTTATACTAGGATGACTTGGATTACATATCTAAAAGAGAAGTCAAATTTTTTTGAGAAGTTCAAAGAATTTAAGGCTATGGTGGAAAATGAAACCAGAAGAAGAATCAAAGTTCTAAGACTAACTAGAGGTGGAGAATTTACAACTAAGAAGTATGATAGATTCTATGAAGAGCATGGAATCTGGAGGTAGTTTTTTGCCCCTAAAACATCACAACAAAATGGAGTTATTTAAAGAAGGAACCAGATAGGAAATGGAAAGGATTATGCCATGTCAAGAAAATATGCCATATATGTACTCAAGAGAAGCTACACAGAGAGTAGTGTATATAGTAAACAAAGTTCAAATGGGGCACAAGATAGAGAAGACTCCATATGAGTTATGGAAAGGAAGATCGACATCAGTAAGACACCTCAAAATTTTTGGACATCAAGAGGGATGAGGAGAATTTGGGTAAGTTTGACTCAATGTCAGATGAAGTTATTTTTCTTGGTTACTTTGCAAGAAGCAAAGCTTAGAGATGTTATAACAAAAGATTGAAGAGGATAATTGAAAGTGAATGTAAAGGTTGTTGAAACTATTCAAAGTACTACTATTTTAGAAGTTGAAGAGGAAGAAGAATCAATTCATAGCAACATTGAAGAACCAAAAGAGGTTGTTTTAAAAACTTCAGCTAAGTATGTTTAGAAAAATAACTTTGTAGATCAAATTATCAATGATAAAGATAGTGGGGTTCTAACCTAGAATAGGTTGGAAAGATCAAAAGAACAAGTATATTTTTCTTTAGTATCAAATACAAAACCTAAAACATATAATGAAGAAAGTAGTGAATATAGTTGAATTGATGCTATGGAAGAAGAATTGAATCAAATCATTAAAAATGAAGCTTGGGAATTTTTCTAAAGGCCCTAGGACAAAAATGTGATTGGAACCAAGTGGGTATTCAAAAACAAGCTAAATGAAGAAGACGAAGTCATCATAAACAAAACAAGACTTTTGTGTAAAGGATATTCTCAAGTTGAAGGTATAAATTGTCGATGCCTAAAAATGCTAAGCAATACCCTTATGGGTAACTCAGTTAATGGGAGGACCAATTGCGCTAAACTGAGTAATCTCCAAGTTTTTTAAAGTTTTCAGCTCCTTCTATATTTGGGGGATTTGAAAGGGAAAAGGAAGTAGATATATAAAATAAAGGTCTAATCTAGGGTTATGTGCCAAGATGTAAGTTAATAGGCACATAAAATCTTCCCTTTCGGTGAGATTTAAGGGCCCGTTCAACAATTTGCATGTCTGAAAGTAATAGAAAGCATAGATGAAAAACCCAAGAAGTCTATTAAATAACATAAAATAACTTTCATACACATTCACTAAAAAGAAGAGTCCAAGATATGGTGTGAATCAGCAAACTTATATTGAAATTATAGAAGTTCTACACATAAACTACTCAATACAATAACAACATAGTATAATGTTTTGCAAACTAACTAAGAAATAGAAAGGTCAAACAAAAATGGCATAGTCCATGAGTCTTAATACAATAATCAAAAACAATAAAAATTCCTAGTGTCTTTCAACAATTTTTATGTGTATCCTCCGAACTCATTTTTGGAAAGTTGAAGCAGTATATATAGAAAATCCTCCCACTGCTTGAGAGACAACAATAGAAAAGATTCTAAAACATAGAATGTAGTCACCTTTGAACAAGATGCGTTCTTTTACAAATGATGACGGTGGTCCCAATGTGGAAGTAGCAAAATTCCCATGCAGACACGTGTCGCTCACCCACAAATTTGGTTAGGACACGTAGTGATAGGACGGGGCTTGTCATTCATTCTTCCCTTCCTTGTGATGAAATTACCCATGGAGAAGACACATGGAGGAGTCTTCATCTTGAGCATTGAATTTGGGGTCTACCAAATGGTGCCTGAAGAATGATGCTACATGGCACGCAGGTGGAGCTTGGTAGAGAAGCAAAGGGGAGTGGGCTCATAAAGGCCCATGTTGCTGACACGTGGAGACATGGTAGGGCTTGATAAATAAGCAAGGGGGGAAATCCTTCCAAGGAGCACATGGAGGATGCATTGAGAAAGCGAGCAAAACTCTTCAAAAAGGGCATAGAGATATCCAAACACATGAGGCATGAGCCAAGGCTAAGCAAAAAAATATCTTCAACCCAAAGGGAACTCTAGGGATTTTTAATCAACAAATTTTGGCGACTACCAGGGGCATTTCACCTATAAAATGAGAACCCAAAATTTTTGGTTCGAAGACCATAGCCTTATTCAATGGGCAACAGAGTTAGAGCTTTGAGGCCACGGTCTATAAAGGCAGCCAGTTAGCCTCGGATGGCATTGATATGGCACATAGATTCTCTTGCCGCTCATGTAGATTGATAAATTTTTTGAAGGGCAGCTCCATGGATATCCCGATCCCAGAATCAAGCTAGAACAGAAGTCACACTATTTTATGGGTGACACCTTCAATGTCTTTAGTAGTGCGGGGTTCACTAAAATTTTGGAAAGCAAATAAATTGTGTTGCTTTTCTTCAATCTTTGTTGCAATGTGGTCCACTATGGCCACCAAATCATCAGAGAGAAATGGGGAGGGCAAGCCCATCTGACTTAGTTGGGAGAATTTCATCCACATACTGTTCATAGTTTGACTTAGTTTTGTTGAGCAATGGCTAGCATGGAGGATGGTTGTGTGACAACAGATGAATTATTTCACCTTCTTGGCTGCTAACCTCCAATCTTCAACCCCTGCATTCACCAGGTCTTCATTTTCCACCATGTATAACTTGTCTAGAAACTTCTCTGCCTCTGGTACCCCTTCTGTAATGAATTGTGGGAACTATTCAATTGTTCCACACACCTATTTGCTCAAACTTTTCACTTTCACCATGAATTGAAGTGCCAGTTGAAGAGTCAAATAGAAATTCTTAACTTTCTCCTAGTAGGAGATATATAGTTGTTGGGCTACTAAAAGGAGATCCAATTGAGGAGAAATGGGTTGGGGAGGATTTTTCAAAAGACCAATTTCCATCTCCCTCGACCTGACATCCTACGTCAGCTCTTTAATTTTCTTGTTTTTCGCAGAGAGTTGTCCCTGCAGAGTTTCCAACTTGGCATCCTTGCTTCGCAATAGTTCCTCAGCTTGGCTCTGGGTTTTGGATTCTTTTCCCAAGGAGATCTTTACTTCCTGGTTCTCCTTTTTGATTTGAGCTTGTTTTCCCTAGAGCTCCTAATCTTTCTACTACATTTCCTGCTCCAATTGAACTCACTCTTGCCTATGATTTTTATTTTTTTGTTGCATTTCTCCCTCTGCCTGAGTCAACCGGTCTTGTAATTCCTGGTTTCTCTACTACAATCTGACAACCAGGTTGGGATCTAGGGATTGGAACTTTCCAAGTTCTACCTAGAGTTTGGCACTTTCCACCTACCCTTGTTGAGATATTCGTGCAATTTCGGCATCCTTGGCCTTTTATTTCTTCAGTAGGACCTCCATCCTTTAGTTGAAATTTTTGAGCTCCTCTTCCTTCTTCTTCAGTTGGTGACTATGCTTGAGATAGTCGACAGTCACCACTCATTGGGCTACCTCCATCAGTTCAACTTTATCTTGCAGTCAGGTTGCACGTAAATTTATTTCTACAACATGGATCGTGTAATCCTCAAGTTACATCTCCCCTTGTGGTTTGATGGTGTTTTGAATCATGGTTGTAAAATGTAATGAACCCTAAACTTCATTGAAGAGGGTCTACACACATGGCTCAGCAGGCTTTTTCCATCCTTTTCTTTTCTCTTCTAGAGCCTGATAACCCATGCTACTTTTTTTCTATTACCTTCCCCAATAAATTTTATTGGTGATCAAAAAGGAAAGAGAGATTTTTGGTCCTGGATGATGTCTTCATTAGCAGAGAGGCTGTTAATGGGGAGAATGAGGGAATTTTATACCAAGGACTGGTCTGGGAAGCAGCAGAATGACTCATGGGGAGTAATGGTGGTAGCGGAGATGTAGAGGATTTCATCTATTAGGAAAGTTGAGTTGGAGCCGACGTAGTGGTAGAAAAAGGGGTAGCAATGGCAGTTCCAAAATGGGCTGCGACAAAAGGTGGAATAGGCTGCAAGGGAGTAAAGGATAATTGTCTGATTAGGGAGAATTGAAAGAAACCTCCCATGGGTGTGGAAGCAGAAAAGGAAAGACCAACACTCGAAGTAATGGGAGGCGCAGATACAATAGAGGTAACCAAAGACTATGAAGTGAGAAGAGAGGGAGAAAAAGATACCTGAGTTGCAAAGGACTCCAACCCTTGGCTCATTGCAAATTCTTGTGAGCCTTCTCTGGAAGTTGCATCCATGCACGACCTCTTTGCAGGTGGAGAATTGTCCACCTCTATGACCTCCTGAGGTTGTTGGGCTACCTTGGGTATTTTTGTAGCCCATGTACATGGTCATGAGGCCTCTAACTATGATGTAGTCACCTGTGCTCTCAGTGGAGCTTTCTCAGGCTACTCCGTCATTTTTCTAATTTTCTGTGTTCAAGTCATTTTTTCCTCTTTCCTCTTTATTATATATGCTCTAGCTTCCTCTAGATCTATATCCTCATCATCAATTACATCAGTATCTTCATGTCCTCTGTTCCATAGATCATCAAATCTTTAATCTGTGTCTATCTCTTCAAATGGGGCATCAAGGCATTTGGTCTCCTAATGATAAATCCAAAAGTCTACAATTTTTTCCTCACTCCACTACAAATGGTTGGTCAATTGATTGCAAAGGGTGGCCCCCATTTTAAGCTTTTCATCAGGATTCTCCAAATGGAAATAGAAAGAGATTCATGGTGGCCTCCTATCTTCAGTAGGAACATAGGCCAGGTCCACAAATAGATCATCCTGGTCAGACTGTGGATTCTGTTGAGCTTCCTAGTAAGGCTGGGAGCTATGAGTCACCTTAAAGTTCAACACCGCTATATCATTATCAGGATTATATTTCCATTTTTCAAAAATTAATACCAATCCCAAATGAGCTAGCTTCACCTCTAGAAGACCATGCATCTTCTTCTTCAACATTATTACCCCACTGAAGATCAAAAGGAATAAGAAAAAACCTTTCTACTTCTTTCCTTCACAAAATTTGAGGTCAATAATCACCAATTGCTGAAACACCTCAAGGGCTAACACCCTATTTTTAACACATACGGGGAGCCAGAATGGCTCCTTGGAAAAGCCATGCAACCTAATGAATGTGAAATCCTCCCCAAGAAACTAATCGAAAGGAGGAAGGAAACTCTGCACCCACCCTATTTGCTCGATAGAAATCCAATAAATCTTTCCATCCTCACTAAAATCTCAAAAAAATCGAAGTTAGGAAACACTTGAAAAATGAATAGTAATCATAACTTGCAAAAAGAAGGGGAGTCCACATAGAAACCAGCCTTCTTACTCCACTTTCATCAAAAATAGCCAAACCCAAGCGGTGTCTAAAGAAGTTAGGGTTCTAGTGCAAAAACATGTGAGAAAGGAGAGAAGAAAAACCTGAACCTATACTGCATCTGGTAATCCTTGATTTAATTCAGCATCTCCCGAACAATGACCTCAATGAAGTCATACCAAAATAAAGAATGTTTTCTTCTCAATTGAAAACCTAGATCCATTTTAAAATCTTCAACGTATCGATCACTGTCCATGCCACAAACAAAATCCATCATAGAGAAAGCATTCTGCAAGTCCGAGTTGAAAGTATTGTGCGCGACCGGAATCTATGGTGGCTTTGCTACATCTTCCTTAGGCCTTTTGGTTTCCCAGTTATAAAAGTCTAGAGCGCAATCTCTGGTCCTCCAAAACTTTTCCCTACCATCTATAGTGAATGTCTCCATAGTCATTACTCTAGATCTCTTTTTAGTAGGGATGCATAGCATATCCCTGATAGCCTCCATGCTAATCGCAACCCTCAGTTTCTAGATTTCAATGGCACTAGTATCTGAGTTAAAATGTTGGATGCACTCATGAACTATTTTTGGATAGTGGTGCACAAAAGGAACCGTATACTACGGGAGACTATAGAACCATAGCTTGTACACCAAAGACTATTGGTTATTAGCCTATTTCATTCTTTCACAGGTTGCTTCCCTAAGACTCTTAGGGTTGGTTTTAAGAATAGGGTCGTGAATGTTGTCCCGTTCATCTACTATTGGGGTCTGGCTCTTGTGAGATTTCTTGTCCATGAACTGCATGCAGATCCATTTTGGCTTCTTTGGTATCCCAGGTGAAGCATAAGAGATGTTATTGAAAATGTTGGCCATTAGTGCCACATGCATGGCATCAATTAAGCTTTGGGTCGCCTCTCCTTATGCTTCCATTTGAGGATTTTGGGGACCTTTGCAATGCTCAACCTTTCTGCAACTCACTTGGGTCCTTTAGAAAATTTTGCACTCAAAGCTCTTTGCAATGAACATTGTACTCAGAAAACTCTCCACAGTGTTGTTCTTTCACATGCAACACTTAGCCTTTTTTCAACCTGGAGTTGTAGACAACAGTTTCCTTTTTGCAACAAATTCAACATGTACCACCAACTCTTTCATTCATGTGAAATGAATTCCTTTCCCTTTGAAAAGACAAAAATTCATAATGATGATTAGTCATTATGTCCTATGGTGCCATTTCTTGGGAAATTGAGTCATTTATTGAAGGCATACAAAACCTTTTGCATGATTTGCAATTAATAACTTAAAAATAAGGATTATGCCAAAAGCGTAATGAGTACACAAAAATATTTGAGTTCATCCTTGGAAACTAAAAAATTCCCATAGTGTGGCACATTAGCACTTGATTGTGTGGACAATCACTTTTGACTGCTACTAGTTTTAGCTAATTAATTACTTCTTAACTCTCATGCAACAATTCATACATAGTAGATGCAACTGGGTGGGATTCTTGAGTTTTCTCTTGGTGGGATTTTTGAGTTGGCTCTTGATGGGATTTTTGAGTTAATACTGGATCAACATCATGCTTATCACACGCATTGTACCTTGGCTATTTCTATAAATAGACCTAAAGACAACAACAAGAATTGCACTTGGTAATTGGGACGAATTGGTATTTGGTAGTTAGAACTAGAGATAGGCACAATGAATACTCCAATAAGGAATACTCCAGAGGCTGTTGATGAAGTTGTTCCTGATGTTGTTGATGCTGATGCTGCCCCAGTTTGAAGAATGAACTCCTTTCTCCTATTTTTTGTACATATGCCTTGAAAGGATTTTAATACATGCTTGAAAAGTTGTTAAGTATATATATACTCAAACAATATGGCTTGAGATCCATTTTGGAATTGTAATATCAAAGTATATATTACCATATAATGAATATACAGCTCTTTTCTCAATTTTCTATCTCTCTCGCTTTTCTCTACTTCTTGCATTATGGGTTGCTTATAATAAAGACCGACCAAACAAACAACAAAAAATGCAAAGGAAATTTACATAATTATATATCTACACTGGAAAAATGATTAATGAAGCTTAATTGAACAATTTGAGGTAAATTTCGTTAACTGGAATTCCCAATGTTTCTTTTTCCATATTTTCTAATAAAAATGTGTTATGTTGATTGCATTGAATAATTTGAAAAGGGACTTCCCATAGAGTATCAAATTTTTCATGTTGGCCAGGCTTTGCGACCCTTTTGTTGAATTTTAGCACTAGGTCTCCGCATTTAAGACCCTAGTCAGAGGTCTTCTTGTCAAACCACCTTTTAACCACCTGTTGGTAGTTATTCATGGCTGTCGGGGCTTTTTCTCTTTTCTCCTGTGCCTCCAACAACTCATCCAATAAAACTTCCATGGCTTCGTTCTATTCAACTTCTAGAGACTTGAGCAACTATAGTGCAGGGATTTCCATGGAGACGAGCAATAGCGCTTCCTTCCCATATACCAGCTCGTACAACGAATTCTTAAGGAATTGTTTAGGAGTTATTCAGTTTTCCCATAGTGCTGCCCAAACATTTCTATGCCACTCTCTTTAATGCTCTGACCTGATTCTTTTAATGAGTCAGACTAAATTTTGATTAGTTGACTCGGTCAAACCATTTCCTTGCGAGTAGTATTTTGAAGATGTCTTTAAGAATATGCCATGTCTGAGTGCAAATTGAAATACCTTTGAACTCAAGAAGGCCTTTGTGTTGTCGGAGATGATGGTCTTTGGCGGCTCGAACCTTGTCATCAATTCTTCAAGAAAGTTCACAATCTTTGCCTCAATCACATCCTTTAGGGGCATGGCCTCAGTCCATCTAGTAAAGTAGTCTATAACCATGTGAGGATCCATTTGTGTTCAACACTAGAGGTAGGATTAATCATCTCGATAAAATCAAGGCCCCATTGTGTAAAGGGTTCATCAACCCCTATCAGATTGAGAGGTATTGTTGAGTTTTTCCTTCTTCATGTGAAGAATCGACATTCCTTGCAAGCCTTCACCAGAGAGTGTGAGTCATTGAATAGTGTAAGCCAAAAATATCCGGCACACATAATTTTGATGGCGGTGGTCTTTGCAGAGAAGTGTCTTCTCATGGGACTGTTGTGAAATATGTCTATAATTTTCTTTGCTTGCTTTGTGGTGATGCATTACAGCAGAACTCCATTGAAGTTCCTTTTGAAAAGAACCCCTTCAATGAGCGCATATCTGCTATTCTAAAATCTATAGAATATTTTCCTTTGAGAAGGGAGGCGCATCGGATATTTCCCAGTCTACATAAATCTCATTCTATCAGCCAACCAGCAGCCTTCGGACTCATATTTGTTCATTAGGACCTATAATCAAGGGATTTCTTTTTAGGTTTTGATTAGGAGTTGGTAGCAACAAATAATAGAGACAATGAAACCCAAAGATCTTACGAAACACAAAGGAAGTAAAATACCAAACGATTATACCTGATCGTCGAGACTTCCATGATTCCCTTTCGTAATACCTTCTTGCTTGCTAGATAATGTTTCCCTTAGATCCGTCGTGTGAGCAAATCTACAAATGCCTAAGTCCTACACCAAGCTTTGAAGGATTTATGCTTAAAATCTAAATGCCTATGCCTATGACAATGTCTAAACTTGATCAAATATAAATACTAAGTAATGAAAAGCCTAAGAATGTAAGTGAGTAAATGCCCATAATATGCCTATGTAAATATAAAATGTCAGTGTGTCTGTGTGTAATCGAAAAGTGAGAAGAAGATGGCATTTTATAGAAAATGCCATTTCAAATGGACGGGCAAGATTAATTGATGATGAGATCCTAAAATGAGAGGTCCAGATTAAACTTGAGAATCCCTAATTAGGGTTAGGGAAAATTCTTTAATCAAACGGTCAGAATAAAATCTCAAATAATCGGATCAACGATGGAGAATAAATGAGATAATTAATTAAAGAAATAAAGATTTTTGAAAAATCAAGAAGATAAGATTGCCCGATTTGCAAGATTCAAAAAATCAAGAAGATAAGATTTGGACTGAAGATCAGATTTGGAAAATCAAGAATCTGCCTGATTACTTGATTTTTGGAAGATTAGTTACTAATTTGAATTAAATTAATTCAAATTATGGATTTTAAGAGATAATAAATAATCTTTTTCAGATTATTTACCAAAATAGACTAACAGTTAAGATTGTGATGACATTTAAAATAATTGATTTATTTAAAATGAGAGGAATATTAAATTGGCAATTAAATAATTAAATTTAATTACTTAATTTAGAAGATAAGACTAATTAATTAAATAAATTAATCAATTTATTTAATTAAGACGATTAGTGACATATTAAATAAATAAATGTAATTCATTTATTTAATAATCAGGAATAATTAAATGCAGAAAGGGAAATTAAATAAATTAAGAAATTTATTTAATTAAGGGAAGACTTAGCCAATTAATGACGTATTTAATAAATAAATAAAATTTATTTATTTAATAATGATGAAGAATAAGTGACATGAATTAATTAAATAATTATGAATTATTTAATCAATAGTCAAATGTGGACCAAAAACATAATTAAATGTTTCAATTATGCTAGGACGAAAGTGGTAAAAATGAAGCTTGCAGACCTAGGTCATTTTTAGGTGTCTACAGGACTAGCTCGGGTTGCTCCTCCCCAACTGCCATTTCTTCATCATGCACCAGATACTCACACAATCCTCTTCCTCACATAGTCTTCGTGGGCTTGACCTCAATGTCATATTTGAGGATCTTAGTAATCCAGTTGGCCTTTTTTTCAGTGATTTCTCCTTCCATGATGTACTCGCACAAACTAGAATGCACGACATATACAACCACCTTGTTGCAAGATATGAGGTGTCAAAACTTCTTGAGCCCCTTAACAATGGTTAAATCTTGCCTTTAAATGAAGTTATAATTCATTTCATAATCCTTTAAGGTTTGGGAGTGGAATGCTATTAGATGTTCTCCCTTTCCTTCATCATCCTTCTAGGTCAAAATAGTAGCGATGTTGGATTTGCTACTGAACACATACATTATGAAGTCCTTTGATAGGTTTGGGTATACCAACATAGGAGTCAAAGAAATAGCATCCTTAACCTTCTCAAAGGCTTCTCTAGCCTCTTTTGTTGATTTGAACAATTGATCCTTCTTGAGCATCAAGGTAATAGGTCTAATTAATCTCACAAAATCAAAAATGAATTTGCTTACAAAATTTACCTTTCCCAGGAAGGACTAAACTCCTTTCTTATTGACTAGTATGGGAAGCTCCCTGATTTCCTTCACCCACTCTAGGTCAATTGCAATTCCATCTTTGGACACCACATGTATCAATATTTTTCCTTGTAGAACTCTGAAGACACATTTTTTTGGGTTCATGGATACCCCGAACTCCTGACATATTTTAAAAATAATTTCTAGATGGTCAAAATGATCATCTTTATACTTAGAGAGTACAATCATATCATTCAAGTATATTAAGATAATATTGTTGATCAATTCTATGAAAGCAATATCCATTGCCCACTGGAAGGTAGCTCCCGCATTTGAGAGACCAAAGGAAAAAATTTTGTAGGAAAACATTCCCCACTTGGTAGTGAATGTTGTTTTGTGTCGGTTTTCCTCTTTTACCCAAATTTGGTTATAACCAGAGAAGCTATGCAACAGAGAAAACATTTCCAAGCCAACCACTATTTACAAGATAGACTCCATGGAGGGCAAGGGGTAGTGGTCCTTTAGGGATGCTCTGTTCAAGTCCCAGAAATCAATAGACAGGCAAATTTCTCCATTCTTTTTCTAGACAGGGACCAGGTTAGACACCTATGTGTTGTGCTTGATCAAGAAGGTGATTCAGGATTGAAAATTAGCTTTATCAACTCTTGCACCATCAATACCCCAATCTTCATATTTACTGGTCTTTGCTTCTAACAGATAGGTTTCGCTCCTTTCATCAATCCTATAGTATGTTGGATGATTTTGGGATCATCTCCCTTGAAGTCATCATATGACCAGGCCACTACTCCATGTTTTTTATAAAAATGGATGATTTTTTCTTTATCATGCTATGGGACATCCTTTCTAACCTTGAGCTTCCTTCCATCACCAACCTAAAGATCTGCATAGTCACTTTTATCCACTACAAACTTCCTCTTGTCATTCCTTGCATCGTCACAATTGAATATGTTTTCGAGAGTGACCGGTCATTTTGGAAGCTTATTGGACCTTAACTAAATAATTTTCCCTTCGTAGGCCTTAGCATTTTTTGATTGGAGTTGCTCACGGAACTCTCCTGACTATTGGATGAATGAGGCAATGTGTTCATCACTTTCGAGCACTTGCCAACTCTGGTCATTATGTGGGACTGCAGGTCAGACAATCACTTGTACAAAGTGCACGTTATCAATTAGGTTAGAAACAAAGTCAAATTGAGATCTGATTGCTGCCATGTGATCTGTAGTTGTATTTTTCTCTCTAATTACTATCTAGATATTGAAGACTTCAAAGCTCTCGATCAAATCCCAAAATCTATTCCTATAAGATCTCATGCGAACATTCTTGGCTTTGGAGAGCCCTCAGACTTGATTGACTACTAGCACAGAGTCTTCGAACACCATTATTTTTTTAACACCCATCTGTTTCACAAGACGTAGACCTTTCACTAGGCCTTCATATTCAACTTCGTTGGTCGAATAGGAAAACTAAAAGTGAAAAAACCTGAGGGTATTTTTATTGGATGGGAAAGTCAAACTTATCATAGCTCTTGTGCCAACTTTACATCTTGCTCCATAAAAATACAATGTCCATAGCTCTGAGGCTTGACCACCCTTGGGTTCCTTCATGACCTTCAGAATCACTTGATCTTCATCATAGATGACATAGGTTCCCAATCTGGTGGCATGATAATTTCCAAAATGATTAGTGTCTATATATTCACTCAAGAGGACCTCTTCTTGATTAGTCTGGTCTCTAGTCACTTTCTCATCCTCTAGTAACTCAATACAATACATTTCCTCTTTGGTGATATTGGTATGTGTTGGATGTTGTGGTTTTTTTTTTGATATTTGGTTGTCATTGATGTCAACACTATTAGCATTAGTGCATTAGAAGCTGTATATGTTGAGGATATTGAGAAAATTGTAATAAGAAGTGCTACAAGTTGTCAATGGTGAAGTGAAGTTCAGTCTGTCAGTGAACTTAGTACATTGTTGTTCAGAGGTTTTGGAATAAATGGTTTCTTGTTGATTATATCTAGTTTATCCACTTCGAGTTTCAAAGATTTGCGTGAAGATTTGAGCAAGTTATGAAGATTTGTATTCTGACAGTTTTTCTATTACTTAAGTTTGTGTTCCTGAATGAAGATTATGTGATTTCACTAAGTTTAGTTGTTGCAGATGTTTCTCTAGTGATTCATGATATTTGTGGATGTTTCTAGATCATTCTCTATATGTGTTGCATGTCTACATTGACCGTTGCGCTCATGATCCAATATTTTCTCTTGAGTGTTCATGTTTTTCATGTTCTTGGCCGACAAGGTGTTGTAGCACGTTGTGGATCTTTGAGAAGTAATTAATTGAAGTGGTTCATGTTTGAGGATGTTATTTTTGGTCTTCGCTATGTTGTGGCCAACCTTGGTTGATTCACATGAAAAATATTTATTATTTTGGGCCAACAATTTGTATTCATTTTATTATTTCTTTGTGGCCGACTTATAGCGATGCAATTTCTTTTTGCGGGTATATATAAGCAATTGCGTATATCATTTGAGAGTGTGCAGTAGTGGTGTGCACCAATAATGTTCTAAATCATTTGAAGGTATAGCAGAGTGTGAAGAAGATTGAAGAAGAGTGAAGAAGTTTTCATGTGCTTAACCGGAACTATAATCAGGTATTAGCAAATGTTATTTTCTAAGTTCAAAATCTAATGGATATAATCAAAACCTTTCTATAAGATAGTGTGTCTTCCTTTGTAATTGATAAGTGAGATCTAGTCAGTGTGCTTGAATGCATGTACATTCCCAATTCATATTTCCTTATACTTTTAATAGGGTATAATCTTGTGGACTGACCTCCACCGTGGTTTTTCCCCTAACAAGGTTTCCACGTAAAAATCTTGGTGTTATGTCTGCTTCTGATGTATTGTTGATTCATGCTTTCATGGTTATTGATATGATATGTGAATAAGGTTAATGAAGTTGAATAGGTTTAAAATTATGTGACAACTGATCCCCCCTCTCAGTTGTCTATCCTTTAGTTGCCAACAATTGGTATCAGAGAAAGTTCCTTGGAAGAAGTTTAATAGCTTGAGGTGATCCAGGATGGAAACTTATAAGAAGGATAGTCCTAGATTTGATGGAACAAATTATTATTTGTGGAAGACTCGAATTCAGTGCCATCTGATATGCATTAGTGAACCCTACTAGAGCATTACAAGTAATAGGTATGTTATTCCATAGAATGGTCCTACTACTTCTATTGAGATCAAGGATGCTGAGTATAATAACAACGCTAAGGAAGCATTGTTGAGTGATTTGACTAATACTGAGATGACAAATGTGATGGATCTGAAGATTTCTTATGAGATATGGAAAAATTTGGAGACCTTGTATGAAGGTTATGCTAATGTGAAGATTTCTAAGCTACAAAGTCTAAAAGGGAAATATGAAAATTTGAGAATGGGTGATGATGAAAATGTTACTACTTTCAGGCAAAGAGTGAATGAACTTGTGTGTGGTATCAGATGTGCTAGTGGACATACAGATGAATCAAATATTGTTGCTAAAGTGCTTAGATCCTTGCTTGATTCTTACAAATTCAAATCTAGTGCTATTGAAGAGCTTCAGACTTTGACAAAGGTTACCAAAGATATGTTGATTGGTAAGCTTACTCCTTTTGAGTTGAGTGAATTTGGTGAAGCCCTTCCTAAGGTAGAATTTCCATTCAAGGGCACTACTTCTAGAAGAGATAAATAGAGATATGATCCAGGTGAAATTTCATCAAGAAAGACATTATCTTGATGAAGAAGAAAGAGAGCTAGAAGAGTTTGAAGCACTGATTGTGAAAAGAGAAGCTAGAGGACAAGGTAAGTATAAGGGGAAGTTTCCTATTAAATGTTTCTCTCGTAATAAGATAGGTTATTTTTCATGAAGGTGTTCTGAAAGAGTTTCCAAGCCAAGATATAACAAGCCTAATTTTCAAAAGAAGTGTTACTATGCTGCTAATGAAGTTGTGACAGATGATGAATCTAAAAAGGGAAATGCAAGTGAAGATGAATTTATATTTATTGCTATCAAGGAAAATAATCTTGTGTCTACTGAATATGCTAATTGTACAAATGTAGAGAAAGCCCTAGCTGCTCAAGTTGAAGAGAAAGATGAATGGGTAATTGAGAGTGGTTTCTCTCATAATATGACAGGAGATAAAAGTAAGTTTGTGAGTTTGGAAAAATATGATGGTGGTGTTGTGAGATTTGGTGATGACAAAGTTGGTGTGATCCATGGTAGAGGATGCATTTCTCATGATGGTAAGCATAATATTGATGATGTCTTGTATGTGGAAGGTTTGAAGCATAATATTTTAAGTGTTTGATAGATGATTGATAAGGGATAGAATCTTCAATTCATATATGGTAAGTGCAAAATATTGGGAAATTCTAGAAATGTGGTTGCATCAGGAACAAAAACAAAAGGTAATATCTTTCACCTAAGTGTTGCTAGTAAAAGTTGCTTGATTGCTCAAATTGATGAAAGCTGGTTGTGGCATAGGAGAATGTGTCATGTTAACTTTGATAATATTGTCAAGATAAGTTATGCTAAGGCATTGAGAGATATTCCTAAGTTGATGAAACCTACTAATGCCATATGCAAGGAATGTCAATTAGGAAAGAAAACTAGAATTTCATTTCAGAGCAAACATCAAAATTTAAATGAATTGTTGGATCTTGTACATACTGATTTGTGTGGTCTTGCTAGAGCTAGAAGTTTACAAGGATACAGGTACTTCATGTTTCTTATTGATGACTATTCAAGAATGATGTGGGCTACTTTCTTAAGGGAGAAAACTAAAGCTCTAGAAAAGTTCAAGATCTTTAAGGCTATGGTTGAGACAAAGATAGGTATGAAGATTAAATGTGTGAGATCAAATAGAGGTGGTGAATTCACTTTTGGTGAGTTTAATTCTTTTTGTGAAGAACATGGAATAAAGAGAAAAGTATCTGCACTATGAACCCCTCAGCAAAATGGAGTTGTGGAAAGGAATAATAGAATAGTTCTAGATGCTACTAGAACTATGATGTTGGAAGGAAATGTACCTCATATCCACTAGAGAGAAGTTGTGAGTACTATTGTGTACACACTTAACCGGATACAAATAAAAGGTGATACTGGTTAGAATCCTTTTGAGCTATGGACTAGTCAAAAGCCTACTGTTAGATATTTCAAGATCTTTGGAAGTAAGTGTTATATAAAAAGAGATGAAGATATAGGAAAGTTTGATGCTAGGAGTGATGAAGGAATCTTTTTGGGTTACTCTACTAAAAGCAAGGCCTACCAGTGTTACAATAAGAGATTGAAGAAAATGGTTGAAAGTGAAAATGTCAAGGTTGATGAAGACATAATTGCACCATCTAGAACTTGTGGATATGGCTCTAATGATCAGAATGATAGTACAAACCAAGGAAAGCAAGTTCAGACTTCAATTCAAGTCCAAATCATTCTGGTGAATCAAGATGATCAAGAGAAAGGAGAAATTGGTGAAAGTACAGAAGAGAAATCATAAGAGCCTAAAGTTCAAGAATTCCTTAAGACTCTGAGGTATGTAAGGTCCAATCATTCATAGAATCAGATAATAGGTGATAAGAACAAAGGTGTTCAAACCAAGAGAATTATTGTAGAAGAATATTGTTTGATTTCAAAGACTGAGCCTAACAATGTGAATGAAGCATGCAAAGATGAACAGTGGGATGAAGCAATGAAAGAGGAACTACAACAGATTGAAAAAAATGATACATGGATTCTTGTTCCCAAACCTAAGGATAAAAATGTAATCGAAACTAAATGGGTCTTTAGAAACAAACTGAATGAGCAAGGTGAAGTGGTTAGAAACAAAGTGAGATTGGTATGTAAGGGATATTCACAGATGGAAGGTATTGATTTTGAAGAAACCTTTTCCCTTGTTGCTAGAATTGAAGCTGTGAGATTGTTTCTTGCTTATGTTGCTTACAAATATTACAAGGTTTATTAGATGGATGTCAAGTCAACTTTTCTAAATGGCGAGTTGGAAGAAGAGGTGTATGTTGAACAACCAGATGGATTTCAATTGACTAATCAAGGATATATGGTTTGTCAGTTGAAGAAAGAATTTTATGGACTCAAGCAAGCCCCTAGAGCATGGTATGCCAGATTGGATAAGTACTTAGTGAAGCTTGGATTTAACAAAGGTACTACTGATATTAATTTGTATTTCAAGATTGATCATAATAAAGATTTGATTGTGGAAGTATTTTTTGATGATATAATAGTTCGAGGAGATGATAGCTTGTGCATGAAGTTTGTTGATGAGATGCAGAATGAGTTTGAGATTTCAATGATTGGAGAGATGAAATTCTTCTTGGGATTGCAAATTAATCAGTTAGATAAAGGGATCTTTATATATTAGTCCAAGTATGTGAAAGAATTGTTGAATAAATTTGGTATGGAAGAGTCAAATCCAATCGGTACACCCATGGTGACCGGATGGAAGTTGACAACTGATGATGATTCTTCAAAGGAAAAACATACTAGATACAAATCAATGATTGGTGGATTTCTCTACTTGACTCAAACTAGGCCTGATATCATGAATGTTGTATGTATTGTTGCAAGATTTCAAGTTGATCCTAAAGAATCTCATGTGACTGTTGTGAAGAGGATTTTCAGATACTTGAAGGGAACTGTTGATTTTTGCCTATGGTATCCTAAAGATGATGATCTTACTTTGAGTTTCTTTACTGATGTTGCTTGGGAAAGGGATGTGAATGACAAGAAAATTACTAGTGATGGAGCATTTTTCTTGGGAAAGAAGTTGATTTCATGGTTAAGCAAAAGGTAGAATGCTATTTCTTTATCTACTATAGAGGCATAATACATTGCTACTACTAATAATTGTACTCAAGTACTATGGATGGAGTAGATGTTGAAGGATATCAGAGATGTGTATGATGAGCCTATTGTTATATTTTGCGATAACTCAAGTGCTATTAACATTTCTAATAATCTGGTGTTGCATTCCAAGACCAAGCATATATCTATCAAGTTTCACTTTTTGAGAGAGAAAGTAAATGAAAAGAAGTTAGATTGTAGTATGTGCCTACTAAGGAGAAGATTGCAAACATATTTACCAAGTCATTGCCTTAGGATACTTTTGAGTATCTCAAAGGGAAGTTAGGGGTGATTACCCCTCCTAATCAAAACTAAGATGCATTTATTTGCATCAATTCATGCATTTCATTATCATATTTTGATCTAGATTCATGTTGTGGTGGCTGCCACTCAGGGGGAGTATTCAGATGTTCATGTGTTCAGATATGTGGTTTAGAGCTTGTATAGAAGAGATCTTTGTCATTGATGAAAAAGGGGGAGAAGAGTAATGTGAAAAACTTTCTGTGTGAGAAGAACCTAAGGGGTAGTAAGTGTAGTTGCGTTGATGGTGTTTTTCACATCATGTGTTTCCATCAATGCCAAAGGGGGAGATTGTTGGATGTTGTGGTTGTGTTGTTGATATTTGGTTGTCATTGATGTCAACACTATTAGCATTAGTGCAATAGAAGTTGTATATGTTGAGGATATTGAGAAAATTGTAATAAGAAGTGTTACATGTTGTCAATGGTGAAGTGAAGTGAAGTTTGTCGATGAACTCAGTATGTTGTTGTTCAAAATTTGTGGACTAAAGGGTTTCTTATTGAGTATATCTATTTTATCCATGTCGAGTTTTAGAGATCCGTGTGAAGATTTGGTCAAGTTATGAAGATTTGTATTCTGACAATTTTTCTATTACTTCAGTTTGTGTTCCTGAATGAAGATCATGTGATTTCACCAAGTTCAGTTGTTGTGGATGTTTCTCTAGTGATTCATGATGTTTATGGATGTTTCTAGATCATGCTCTATCTATGTTGCACATCTACATTGATCATTGTGCTCGTGATCTGAGATTTTCTCTTGAGTGTTCATGTTTTTCATGTTCTTGGCTGACAAGGTGTTGTAGTGTGTTGTGGATCTTTGAGGAGTAATTAATTGAAGTGGTTCATGTTTGAGGATGTTATTTTGTTCTTCACTATGTTGTGGCCGACCTTGGTTGATTTGCATGAAAAATATTTATTGTTTTGTGCCGATAGTTTGTATTCATTTTATTATTTCTTTGTGGCCAACTTATAGCGATGTAATTTCTTGTTGCGGGTATATATAAGTGATTGTTTATATCATTTGAGAGTGTGCAGTAGTAGTGTGTGTGAATAATGTTCTTAATCATTCAAAGGTAGAGCAGAGTGTGAAGAAGAGTGAAGAAGTGCTCATGTGCTTAACCGGAACTGTAATCAGGCATTAGCAGATGCTATTTTCTTAGTTCAAAATTTGATGGATATAATTAGAACCTTTCTGTAAGACAGTGTGTCTTCCTTGCAATTGAGAAGTGAGCTCTAGGTAGTGTTCCTAAATGCATGTGCATTCCCCATTCATATTTCCTTATACGTTTAACAAGGTGTAATCTTTTGGATTGACCTCCACCGTGGGTTTTCCCATAATAGGGTTTCCACATAAAATTCTTGGTGTTATGTGTGATTCTAATGTATTGTTGATTCATGATTTCATGGTTACTGATCTAATCTGTGAATAAGGTTAATGAAGATGAATAAGTTTAAAATTATGTGACAATTGATTCACCCCCCTCTTAGTTGTCTATCCTTGTGTTGCTAATAGTATGAGCAGCCTAAAAGTTGATCATGGCTTCATCTGTTACATGTTCTGAATGTAGAGGTTTAGACACTATCTTCATTTTAGCTCCATGTTTGGTCCTGAGGATCAAGTGTGACCAATCCAAGGAAAGATATCCGCCTATCTTGGAAGTGAATTCCTGGGATAAGTAAAGACCAAACATGGGGGGGACGTTTATGATCATGGTATCTTGTGGAACTGTGATACTAGGGAAGAAGAATATAGTCAAGGGGAGGTTTTTAATGACACCTACAGTTTTAACCTTGTTCCCATCAAGCTGCATAATGCCTCTATTTAAAGGTTCATAGCTAATTCCTAAGGCTTCATATATCCACTTGGGAATGACTGTGGTACTAGCACCAGAGTCAATCATAGAATTGTGCAACAAATTCTTACCCACAATGAGAGTCAAGAAGAAGGGTTTCAGTTTAGGCTTACCTTTACTTTCAATAGAATATTTTTCTCCACTATTTGTGAGAACTTTAGCCTGAGGTGAAGAATCGATGGCCTTTCCCTGAGTCTTTTGCTTTGCTGGCTCTATGCTAGTATCTTCAAGTAGGGCCTTTTGTAGCAATGACTTCTACTCTAGAATAGCTAAGATATCCCAAAGAGATACATTAGCAAAGGATTTCTTCAATTGTTCCACCACATTAAATAGTGGTGGATTCAAAGGCTTTTGATCCTTAGCCCTTGTTATAACAATCTCCTTTCATAGCTAAAATTGTTGTGCAATTGTGGAGGTACTAGGAGTTTAGTCAGGGACACTTTTGGGTTGTGAGATGACCAGTTCACCCGTGATCTCCTCTTAGATTGAGTGTTATAATCTGACTGCACTTGCGGGGGCTTTGATGTAGATGCATCATTTGTGAGCACCGCCTCTTCTTCTTCCATCCATGAGAAGATTGTGTGGTTAGGAGCTATATCTGTTTCTTGCTCTAGGGGAATCCCTTGCATTTGTATGATGAGTATTGCATTTTCCATTTGTGGAGAGGCATATACATAACCTCCTGAATCTGACACCATTCCTTAACTGCGTAGTTCCCCCACTCTTTGTTGTAGATTGTCACATGAGAAATTTTAAGGCATATGTGCTTCATTGCAAGGGAAGCACCAAGGATTGATGTCATCAATGAGATTGTTTTTCCACGTTATTAGCTCTCTACTCAAGCTTGGGTGAGTATTCTGCAGTGGAGTAGGCACCGACACTATCTAAATATTTGTTTGAGTCTATGGATTTGTGTGTGAGCCTCCTTGGAACTGATTTTACTAGTAGGAAGATCTTCTGCCTTGATAATTTTGGTAGGTTGGCTTTAGAGGCATCGACTAGTTTTGCTTGATGATAGTTATTTCATTTGATATGCTTCGCAACAACTGCTTGACATCACTCATCTCATCTTTTGAGGAATTAGGCTTAGAAGCAACATTCTGTGGTGCACTCGGATACACATACATAGATTGGGGAGGATCAGACCCACTGATAAATGCTATCTCCTAGGTGGGAGTTAATATCTCACCAAATATAGGCATAGTGGGATGAGGCAACAACTTTTTGGCATTGATTAGATTGTTCTCCACTTTGACAGTGATATTGTATGCATTTGATAGAATGGTTCCACCAAGAGACTGGATCATCACCAAGATATTGGAATTGAGGGATTTTAGATAAAAGATGAATGCCAAATCGGTTGGTGGACGGATAGAAATTTAGATCCTCTACCAAGTTGTATGGAACCGAGCATTGAAGTCAGTCATGGCCTCATATGGGGCCAAATTTATCATCACCAACTACTGATATAGTGAAGACTAATCTCCATTATTTGAAAATCTCTCATACAAAGGATTTTCAAGCTCATCCTAGGTACCGATAGTGTTAGCCTCTAAACTGTGATACCAATCTAGTGCTTTGCCTTTGAAAGAGGCTATGAGCAAGCTTAGCATGACATTTTTGTCAATAACACCATGCACTAAACACACGTCTGCCACATCTTGTAGGTGTTCAAATGGTGGTTTTGAGCCTTCCCCAATGAATTTTGGTACAAATTTTAAAGCATAGGTTGGGATAGGGGCCCAAACAATGGGTGTTATTGGTGCTATGAGAGGAATTTTGGCATCCCATACCACAACATTTTTGTTAGCAATCAGCAACATAGCTAGTGGAGGGGTTGAGGTCACATTTACTAGATGGGTTCCTATACGTACTGTTACCAGCAGTGGCACTAGCAGGCCAAGGTTGTTCGTTGTTTTAGATCTAGTAACAGGCCTATGGCTCATACACCCACTTTAGATTTAGATACATTTAAAGTAGTCCCACAGGGCATGCCATAAAAAAGAACTATTGATGCCTAAAAATGCTAACCAACAGCCTTATGGGAAACTTAGTTAATGGGGGGACCAATTGTGCTAAACTGAGTAACCTCTAGGTTTTTTAAAGAAGTCGGATACTTCTGTATTTGGGGGGTTAGAAAGGGAAAAGGAAGCAAATATATAAAATAAAGGTCTAATCTAGGGCAGTGCGCCAAGATGTAAGTTAATAAGCATGGAAAATTTTCCCTTTCAATGAGATTTAAGGGTTGGTTCAGCAATTTGCATGTCCAGAAATAACAAAAAGCATAGATCAAAAACCAAAGATGTATATTAAATAACATAAAATAACTTCCATACACATTCATTGAAAAGAAGAGTCCAAGACATGGTCTGAATCAACAAACTTATATTGAAATTATAGAATTTTTGCACATAAACTACTCAATACAATAATACCACAATATAATGTTTTTTCAACTAACTAAGAAACAAAAAGGCCGAACAAAAATGGCACAGTCTGTGAGTCTTAATACAATAATAAAAAACAATACAAAGGCCTAGTGTCTTTCAACAATTTTTTTGTGTATCCTCCAAACTCATTTTTGAAAAGTTGAAGTAGTATATATAGAAAATCCTCCCACTGCCTAAGAGCCAGCAACAAAAAAGATTCCTCTAGGCATGAGCAATGATGCCCGTCATAATGATTTTCCAAGGACGTTGCAACAAAAAAGATTCTAAAACATAGAATGCAGTCTCCTTTGAACAAGATGCGTCCTTCTACAAATGATGACAATGGTCCTAGTGTGGAAGCAGCAAAATTCCCATGTAGACACGTTTTGCTCACCCATAAAATTGGTTAGGACATGTGGCGATAGGACAGGGCTTGTCGTTCATTATTCCCTTCCTTCTGATGAAATTCCCTATGGAGAAGACACGTGGAGTCTTCATCTCGAGCATTGATTGTGGGATCCACCAAATGGTGCCTATGAAATGATGCTATGTGGCACACAGGCGGAGCTTGGTAGAGAAGCAAAGGGGAGTGGGCTCACAAAGGCCCACGCTGCTGACATGTGGAGACATGGTGAGGCTCGATAAAGATTCAAGGGGGAAATCCTTCAAAGGAGCGTGCGGTGGACACGTGGAGCAAGCGGGCGAAACTCTTCAAAAAGGGCCAGGAGATATCTAGACACATGAGGCACGGGTCAGGGCTAAGCAAAACAATATCATCGACCCGAAGGGAGCTCTAGGGATTTTTAATCCACATAGACTTTGAGGAGACATTTGTTTTGGTGGCTAGATTAGAGGAAATTGAGATGTTTTTAGCTCTCTTAGCACTCAAAAATTCTAATGTGTATCAGATGGATGTGAATTCAACATTCTTGAATGGACAACTTGAAGAAGTTTACATTGAGCAACCAAAATGATTTCAATGGATTAACAATCTAGATTATGTTTACAGATTAAAGAAGGCTTTATATGGACTCAAACAAACTCCTAGAGATTGGTATGCAAGGTTGGATGGATACTTGCAGCAACAAGGATTCCGAATCTAGACTGTGTGGACAATAATTTGTAAATAAAAATAGAAGGAGAAGAAATGTTGATAGTTGTGGTCTATGTTGATGACATTATTTTTTGAGGAAGCAGTGATGAAATGTGTAAAAACTTTCAGAAGGATATGCAGGATGATTTTGAGATGTCTATGTTACGAGAATTGTCTTTCTTCTTGGGATTGCAGATTGTTTAATCAGACAAAGGGATTTTTATCTCGTAACAAAAAAATATATATGTTAAGAAAGTTTAGAATGGAATATTGCAAACATGTTGTAACACCTATGGTTACCAGGTGTAAGTTGAGCAAGGACAATGATTCTACTCTGGCAGATCAAATGGTGTACTGGTATATGATTAGCAATTTGTTGTATGTGATAGCATCCAGACTGGATATTATGTAGTCAGTTGGAATGGTTGCCAAATTTTAGGCAAGACCTAAAGAGACTCATGTGAAGAAGGTGAAGACAATTTTCAAGAATTTGATCTTTGGTATCCAAAGAGTGAACATTTCACTCTTACAGAATACACAAATGCATATTGGGTAGGTTGTGTGGATATCTATAAGAGCACAAGTGGTGGTGCATTCTTATTGAAGAATTTGGTTTTTGGTATCCAAAGAGTGAAAATTTCACTCTTACAACATACACATATGCATATTGGGAAAGTTGTGTGGATGACTGGAAGAGCACAAGTGGTGGTGAATTCTTCCTTGGAGAAATCTTTGTGTCATGGTTGAGTAAGAAGCAAGAATCAATTTCTTTGTCTATAGAAAAAGTTGAATATATTGCTACAACAACATGTTGCACTTAGGTGTTTTGGATGAAGTAGATCTTAAAGGAAATGAAGGTTGAGTTTGAAGATCCTATCACTATTCTTTGTGATAACACAAGTGCAATGAAAATTTCAAAGAATTCAGACATACACTTAAGAACAAAACACATTGCAATCAAATATCATTTCTAGAGAAAGAAATTTTCCAAGAAAGAAGTTAAGTTGGAATATGTGGATACAAAGGAGCAAGTTGCAGACATATTTATGAAGCCACTTCCTAAGGAGAAATTTGAGTTTCTCTGGAAGAAGTTGGGAGTTGTTACTCCCTCCTGTTGATCCAAGAGGAAAGCATAGGGTGAGGGAAAGCTTGGCCTCCCTACCAGAAGAAGGGTTGGTGATCTTGCAGAATGATTTTTTAGAAGTTGTGGTGCATGGACTCAGGGGGAGTCTATCTAGAAACAAGGCTTTGAATGTTGCAATGTACTAATTAAGGGGATAAAGTGAGCATATTGTTTATCCTTTTCCATTGATGTCAAAGGGGTAGAAAGTGAGCTCAAATGTTGAATTTCTCAGAAAGAATATATCCATCATAGTGGAGAAAGAGCTGAACTAAGGAAATGCTGAAGTATAAAGAAGGTGAATGCTCAATTACTTAGAAAAAATAACTATCTTTTCTTTCTTTATTTCAATGTCATATCTTTCATAGGGGGAGTAAATGGGACAATACATTAATCAGTTGGACTTATTCTTTTTTCTTTTATGGTGTGTGTTTTGGTGGTCCCAATATTTTGTTGTTTTCCATCAATTACAAAGGGTGATATTGTTGAACATAGGTTGTCATTGATGTCAAACTGGTGTCAGTAGGTCATTGTTGTTGTCAACGGATATCAAAGGGTGTCAACATTGTCAAATGTGAAGGTTGTCAAGATGAAGAAAGATTGTAGGAGTACAAGTACTAACAACAATCTTAAGGTTATAGAAATGTGTTGTATGGACTGGACATCTAATCTATTCAGACGTCATGAAGCAAGTTTTGTTATGACATGACTACCTTTAGATAGTTAATCAATTTATTATACCATGTCGAGTATGTAGTCAACATGAGTGTGGTGGTCCAGAAGGATATATTTTGGGTAGAGAGATTATTTAAAATGAGTGGCATTTCTTTCAAAAATGCATTGTAGATTTATGGTTTGGAAGGAGAACTTATGCCTACACTAGTTTTATCAGTTTCTAGAGGCACGACTCAATGTGTGAGGAGTTTGAAATATTAGAAATCTCATCAAGCTATTCATGTTTGAGGCATGTACAATAATGACTACTAGTGTGCAGAATTCAATTCAAGTGTGTGGAGTGAGGATTGGACCTATTTAAGGTTCCTGTGGTGGCGCAAGGTGTCAAGTTCTTTTGGCAGCAAGTTTGGACCATTGTATTACACGTTTCATTTAATATTGAATTTAGGTCTATCCTATGTCATCTAGGTTGCTCTGGATCCCTGACCAACATAGAAGAGTGTTAATGTAGTTTCATGTATATATTTTAAATGTTCAGATGCATTGTAATGTAATGGTGTGCATCCATGAGTGTTGAAGAGTCTATGAATGTAATTAATGATTATAGTGAAAGTATAGGAGTGAGATATACAATTATGTAATGAATGGAAGGTATGTGACAGAAGTGTAAGCACCAGAATCAGCGTGTTTGTTGGTGCATGTCTGAGTTATATTTCAAAGCTGCCATTATTTCTATTCTGGTAGGACTGGTGTTCTACTTGTTGTATTGTTCTAGCAAGGATTGGTGTCTATGTTTTGGTGGGGATTGGTGTCTCCTGTAGGTTGGTACCTACAGAATCTTTTGGGGATTGGTGTCTTCGATAGGTTGGTGCCTACTTCATACAGTAGAATTTCCATATTATATTCTTGCTTGTGAGAGCTTCTCACCATGGTTTTTCTTTGGATCTACTAATTCACCCCCCTCTCAATAGATTATGTGCCCTTCAATCTTCCACAATTAAAAATGCATGTGAATACATGCCCTTGAGATGGAAAAATATTTTTAGGTAGAAAATCCTCTTGGAGAAGTTGCAGTCTGAGTTAAATTGGGTCATTAATAGTGTTTTGGGAAGATCCAATGAGTTAGAAAGGAAGATAGGATGAAATGCAAAACTTGGATACAAGACATGAGGTTCAAATGAGAGATGCAATGTTTCATGTTAAGACTGGAATTGAGAATTGGAAATGAATATGGAAGTATGAAAATTAATCAAAATTATACAAATCGATGAAAATGAGTTATTTGAGGGCATGGGAATATTAACCATGTTTTTAAACTTGACAAATTTTAAACTTTTGAGTCAAAATCCTTAAGAGTAGTGATGCAACCTACCAAGATTTACAAAAACAATTAAATTTCAAAAACCATGAAGTTCTATGCAAAAATATTTGAAAGGGATGTTCTTGAGCATATTATGAGTCATTTTTCATGGCAACCCAATTCTAGGATTGGGAGAATTTAAAGTTTTAAAATTTTCAACCAAATTTTAGAAATCATTATTTTATGCTTTATTAGTCAAGAGTTATGTAGGTTCCAGACATCAAGAGGATGTAAAAAGTATGTAAAATTATCATCATCCTTTTCAAAGTCTTAAATAAATAAGTAATTTAAGTGTTTCGTTTATATTTGGCAAAGTCAAGTGAGGCTGGTATATACTCTATGCTACTTTGCTCACATTTTGCTAAATTTTAGCCTCAAGTGAGGCTGGTATATACTCTATGCTACTTTGCTCATTTTGCTAAATTTTAGCCTCCATCCATTTTGCAAAATCCCTTGTGCTCACTTTTTGCCCATTCCCAACCTCCTTTGCTCACATTTCGATGAATTCCAACCTATATTTACTCTCATTTCAATGAATTTTAACCTTATGCTCCCAATTTTCTAATTTCTAACCTCTATGCTCAAATTTTCCAAAATTCTATCCTACCTTGCTTGCATTTCAGCTAATTCTAACTTCATTTGCTGGCTTTTTACAAAATTCTAACCTCTAAAACTACCTTGCTCAATTTTTCAAAATTTCTAACCAGTGAACATTTAAAAACAAGGCAAAGATTAACTGTTTTCAGAGAATACACGAAATGGATGATTGTAGGTTATGCATGGATAAATATTTATTCTAAATCTTCTTAGCAAATTAAATGTCCATCGAAGCATAGAGGATAGTGATTTCTTTCAGATGTGGTTTGCAAAGGAATGATTGTGTGGGATTTCAAAAGGTCATTTGAAACTTTCAGACAAATACAAATTGCAGCCTCTATTATTACACAAGCTACGCAAGAGAGTATGCATGAGTGATGCACTTGGCAGGAACAAAGGCGAAGTCTATAACCTTTGTCAGCATCCTCACTGTTCGTGCTAAGATGGGAGCTTTGGAACAAGACTATGGCAGTTACCAAAACATTAAAGAAGCATGGCTTTTGTCAAATGCCTTAGTTGCAACTACCCTAGTTGAAATGCATGCAACATATATGTTAAAAAGTCTTTGAAGACTTCCAAGCAAATGCAACAGGTATATGTAAAACCGAATTCAACAGCCTTTGCCACCTTTCTCTCAGCTACATCAAAATGGGAACTGTGGAATTTTGTCAGATGTTGTAGTTGCTACTGCTCCAGTCAACATGTATTGTAGGATACACACAAATGGACTTGTTAAAGAGTCTTCAGAGACTTTCAATCAAATGCAGCGCCAGGTTTTAGTTGTACTTATGTTAGCAGTTGGCACCCAAGTCACACACGAAAGAGGAGATTGTGGAACTTCAGTACCATGAAAATGATCTATTGCATACATGTTTAGAGGCTGGGGCAAGGCTTGCAGACCTTGGGAAGTTTACACAAATGGGTGCTTAGATCTTTCTCAAGAAGAGAATGTGGCCCAGCTAATTTCTGCAAAATCGGTGATTGCTGCAAAGATGGAGGATTTTCTTGCTGAGGTATGGTTAGTTTCTGGTTTTGACTGTGTAAATTTTTCTTTCTCTCAATATTTCGGATCAAACTACATAATCTATCATACAGAATTGTCTTCCTTAGTGCGAATGCAGTGTATGTAAATGCTGGTAGAGATTGGAGCTCGTTTAGATTTTTACGATGAAATGCCACCATTGGACACAAGATTATTGATTTCTAGAATAAATTAAATGTGGCAACAAGCCCTGGAAACTGCAAATCATGGTCAGATACTTTAGACTGGATTACAGGTTGTCATAGTTGGAAGACCAAATGTAGGGACGTCCAACCTTCTCTATGTAGGGAGAAAAAGTGAAAGGGCAATTGTTACAGAGATTGTTGGGACTACGAGGGATATGTTGTTGTTCAGTTGGTTCCTGTTACACTTCTTGATAATGCCAGCATACGGGAAATAGATGATTTTGTGGAAAGCATCGGTAAGATACTTCACATAGGAATTTCAGGTGTACTTATCACAGGCAAATCTAGACCATTATATTGTCTTAACATCCATGTGATATTTCGAGGATACAAAGGTCTGAAGCAGCTACTCTGGGTGCGGATGTGATAATCATGATGATTAGTGATGCAGAGGTATGAACACCTGAAGACAACAGAATTTATGAGAGAATTAAAGAAAAATAGAAGTTATCAGGTGCACCACCATCTCCAACAATTCTCACTCTTAATAAAACTGACTGCAATCTAGAAGGTACCATAAAAATTGCCACCTGTCATTGGGATTCATTCAATAAGAAAGCATCAACATGTGCACTTAAAAGCTGTGGGAACCCAAGATTTAGAGTTAGCCTTACTGGAATCGGTTGGCTTTCAAAACATTTCTACTGGAGGTCACTAGTGGGCTGTAAATTAGAGGCAAGCTGAGCAACTATTCTGGACAAAAGAATTCACTTTTATCCTTTGATGACAACAGTCAAAATGTGAAAGTTTTAATTAAAAATGGAAATCCTAAAGATACACATGGACAATTTTTCTTGTCTTGAAATGGTGCGAGGAGGTGTTAGGCTTTGAAATTGGAAAACCTGTAAAGTGATTAAAACTCTCAAATTCTGTGAAAGTGTTTATATCGGTTGTGAGTGGCATCTTTTGGAATAGAGTAAAGTTGCAACATGTATTTGGAATGAGATGATTAAGTATTGGTATTGAATTAATTCTGATATGCAATATAAGCTTCTCATTATGTATTTTTGAAGGTGCTTCTCATGAGAGTGTTGAGTATAAACACTGGCATAGTGAGTAGGAAGTGGTTACTTCCTCATCTAAAAGAAGCCTTAGTAACGAGGATTTTAGAAAGGTTAAGAGGTGGAAACAAAGTGGTAGTCTATTCCATGTGTCTTAAGGAGTTTCTAAAGTAGCTGAGATATCTAATCCTAATATGTGGAGTTCATTTTCATTATCAATGGTTGAACATCCAATATTTGCATTATTACAATTTTTGAATACCATAAAATACATCAATATTGCTATAACTTTATTGGAAGGGAGATTATATGGTTACTGATAATACTGATTCAAAGTCGTAAATATTTCAATAATCAAGTTTCAACTTTTGGTTGAGGTGAACATCCTTAAAGGTCAAGTTATTGATTGGTAGATCAAGTTTGAATGGGTGATTTATTGATTGAGAGGAAGGCACGATGCTTCAATACTATAGCTTGGAAAGTTACAATTTTCTAGTTACCTTTTGTAAAAGTGACTTATGTCACTTATTGTAAACAAAATTAGAAAATTAGCCTTATTTGTAAAAAAAGTGATGTAAATCCTAATCAAGTGAGATTATTGTATTTCAAAAGTAGTTAGGAGTTAGTTACAAGTTAGTTATAGGGTAGTTATCCTAGGAAGCCTATAAATACAAGGCTTTTCTATTGTAAAAGGGGAGGACTTTTACAAAGGGGAAACTCTGGAGAAATTTTCATAGATACTTTTTGATGACTTTTTAGCTTGAAACTTCACACCTAAGGGTATCTCATATTGTATAATTTCAAAAAGATAATAAATAATGCATTTGGTTCATATGTCTCAAATGTGTTTTGAGTTATTATTACTAATTTCTCATATGTTAAATTGGTAACCCTTTGTGTAATTGTGAAATCCATTGGTCATGTTGGAATTGTAAAAATCTAGTGATTTCACATGTTGTCTACATTTATAATTTTCCAAGTGAGTCTCACCTTGAATACATTTCCCTCTCTTCATGCATATTTTCTCCATATTTTCCCATGTTGCTCCATATGTTTCATCGAATCATGCATAATTCATATCTGGGTCTCTATCAGCGTGACAATATCAGGGTCTCCCCAATCCGTTTTCTGCTTGCAAACGTCTGTGTTGCCTATCGGCAAGACGTTTCTCATGTCATGGCGATTTGATTTTCATTCATAGGCGGCTTTCAGCAGGACTTTCTCTCGGTCTCGGCAACAAAGGATGATACACATATCGGCAAAGGTTTTTGTTCTCAGTGAAATGCCATAACGATATCTCCTTCTCTTGCTGACCCGCGTTTGGAGGATTATATCGGCAGGAGTTGGTGATATTCGGGATGATGTCCTAATGATTTTAATAGGTCTTGCCGACTATGTGTCTCTTTCAAAAGGGGTATTGGGAGGAGTCTTACTGACAAACAGATTGAGGATTCTCTTCGGCCTAACACATTACTTTTGGTGCAAGGTCATAGCGATTTCATTTTGTCACACCGACTAGCAACTAAAGGATCATATTGGTAAGAGTTTGGGCTATCGAGGTGAGGTCTCAGTGAGTGACCTTCGGTCTCGCTGACTTTACACATGGAGGCTTCTATCAAAGGGCTCGTCGGTGATAGATGTTTGCTTTGGAGTAAGTCCTAGCGATGCAAGTGGGTCTCACCAATAATGTATAAGGGGTGACTTTGTCGATGTAAGAAGGGTGTTGTCTTGGCGAACACGAATGATCTCGGGGTGACTTTTAGTAAAACAAAGAGCTCTCTACGTGAGGTCTCCCCAACAGATGGAGGTTACAGTGACGGTGAATCAAACGAAAAGTGCATCTCGGTAAGAAAGACTCTTGTGTCTCAGTGCTCTTGTGTCTCAGCGACTGAAACGAACATAACAGAAATGTGACCTCGGGGAAACATAGAGGTTTTTGATATGATATCTCACCGACACCACAGTGTCTAGGCGAAAAGAAAGAGCATGGGGTGAAAGCGATATAGTTGCCTTCGGCATACTTGCGGCCTTGTCCTGGCGACTGGTTCACTGGCGATTAACAATTTTTAAGTGTTGTGGGCCGACATAAGAGAATTTCTATATGCTGTTGAAGTCTGACATAAAATGAGCCCAATTTCCATGGTTGGCCGTCATGAATTTGAAGCGATATGTTTTCTCATGCTGGTGTATAAATATGCACTCCTCGATTGTAATTGAAATATCATATTTGAGATCAGTTCTTAGATAGAGACAGTAGATTAGAGATGGATACAGTAGAATAATTTTCTCATGTCAGAGACTATGTTGCATGTTTTCAAATGGCGATTCCAATGAAATTCAGCTGGTGTGGCAGTTTATTTTTTGTATCAATTGTATGTTGAGTTTATTGAAAAGTATTGCTAAGTTGTCTCCAAGTTGATTCTTTCTGGTTATTTAAATTGAAGTAACAAGCTTATTTTTAGTTTACCAGTGCACATTTGTTGTATCTGTGTGATTAATCTATTGGTTCTCTCAAGCAGAGATTAAATCCTTTTTGTTGATCACAGTAATCAGGGGGAATTCATCTGGATTATTAAAGTAGAGCTTAGTGGTCATAATCTTGCATGTTTATACAAGTTATAAACAGATCATATGCCATCAATTTGATTTTCTGCTAGAATAAGTTGCCCACTTCTGTCTCATTTGACTCTGCATACCCAATAAGGCACTGGTCTCTACATTTCATCATTTTGAATTCATTTAGTTTCTCTATATATGTTAATTGAGCATTTTAGGATTTAGATTAGAAAATTGCTTTTGCTATTGCTATCAAGTTTGAATTCGTTTGTTCATTGCCATCTGCCATTGTGGACAAATCATTGCAAGAGGAATAATCATAAGTCAAGTTTGCTTCATTCAGAAAGGTATACCCGCCTAGGTCTGGCAGCTCCTAAAGGGTAGAAGGTTGAGTTCTCTTGACCTTGTCTGTTACCCTAAAGCATATCAAGAGATTGGCAGCCTCTAGAGGCATTCAGCCTGCATTTTTGAGAGCTAACAAATTGGTGACTCTGCTGGGGACAAACATCAAAAAATTCGGTTGAAGACTATCATATAGAGTCAGTGAAGAAAAGATTTGTAATTTAAGAAGTTTCAGAAAAGATGATTTCGCTAGGGAAAAGATCAAAAATAATGATTTTCCTACTTTTGGAAAAGTAGGTGGCGACTCTAAAAGAATTTTTGCAGTTGTTCAAACATGAATGGAAGAGGATTTCAATTTAGGGGAAGTCATGCTAGAGCTCCTCATGGTCAGCAGTATGTGCCATATCATCATACACAGCACTATGGTCTGATGTACCAGCATCAATACCCACCTAGCGCCCCCCCTCATCAATACACAACAATGATCAGACAGTTTGATTTGGCAGGGATTCAATTATCCCCTTATCCAATGGATGGCAGTTGGAGAGGAATTGTTCCAAAGTTTACAGGGAGTGATGTTGTTACTGCTGAAGAGCATTTAAGAAGTTTCAATGCTTTCATCCAAGATTTGGGTGTGCCATATGAAGATTTACACATGAGGCTATTCATGATATCACTTGTTGAAGATGCCAGGGATTGGTTCAACAGCCTACCAGCTGTCTCTATTGATTCTCTTCAAGTATTCCAAGATCAATTCCTTGAGCAATATGGGAATCCAAGTGCACCAGATGCTACTCTTCATGAATTAATACACATTCAAAAATATCAGAATGACACAATTTATGATTTTAATTAGAGATTCAATAAGTTGCAGAATAAAATACCTCCTGGATCAAAGTTGCTGGATTCTGTAGCATTGAGTGTTTATTTAAATGCTTTTGATCCTAAAACAGGGTATGAATTAAGAAATAGATTCCTGAGAGATTTGGCTAAAGCACAAAAGATGGCATAGACAATTGAAAACAATAGGAGGGTTGCAGGGATAATGGATAAAAGAGACAATCCTAAGGTTTGTCAGCAAAGTAGTAGTTATTAGTACCGACAAGAGAATACTTATAGGAATGAAAGGCTGAGGTTGCATGACATGCCTTATAATACAGACTGGAAGGACGAGAAACCTATAACAGCTAGGCCTGGAAACAAGGAGGCTCCTAATCCATTGACAAAGGAAACCTACATGGTAAGTAACAATTATTTTTGTGAAGTTTGTGCTATGCCACATTCCCCAAATTATTGTGTTGTAGCCTAGAGAATGCAAGAAGAGGGAATACTAATGGGAAACAATGGAGAGGATCACACAGTATTTTTGACTTCAGATACTTTTCACCATGTTGAGGAGAGGTACTCATCTTCGGAGGATGAAGGCTATCAGTATAATGTTTCAAATCAGAAATACAATATCCATATGGGTGAACAACAGGTCCTTTCTAACTCTGAAGAAGCTTATACAGAGCCACATTCAGTTGAGGCGCCTACTCAAAGTAGTGTGAGGAGACTTATTGAGGAAGAGATAGAAAGACTAACTATTGTTGCAGTTGAAGAAGCAAAAGGTTGTGATAGGGAAAGCAGTCCATGTTGTGAGGAATCTAGTGAATATTCTAATTCTAATGATGAACCTGAGGATTTTGATCTGCAATCAAGGGATTCTTCTACCTCTTATGAGGATTAGGATGAAGTGGCAATGGGAGATGTTGATTCATCAGATAGTCAGTATACAATACCTCTGGTTGCAGTTGAAAGTTATGAAGATACATTTGATTGTGATGAGGTTTGTACATCTGAAAATGATTTCCAAGCTTTTTCAAACCCATTGTATGATGAAGAGATAAATGAAGATCAGATAATTTTTTGCCAAGGTGTGTCCGTGAATGAGTTTCAGGTATTTTCAAATCCACTTTATGAGAAAGAGGAGATAATTTCATACAGGAAAAATGATGGAATATATGATTACGTTGGTAGTGTTTCTGATTTTTCATTCTCTCATGGTCTTGGATTTCTTTTTTATGATAATAAAAATGAAGAATATAACTATAGTGATGAAAATGTTGAGACTTGTTCGCTCAGCAGTGGACATATTTTAGATTTGTTAATTCCTAAATACCAGGGATGTGCACATGAGGGTGATCTTGAAGATTTGTGCCCAACTTACATTTGTTTTGACAATGAGAGATCTTTGTGTAAAGATTCTTATGACTCCTTGTGCATTTCTTGGTGTGATGGTGAAACTTTTGGTGTTGATCAAAAGCCTGTGTCCATTCAAGAAGAGGTATGTGATTTTGAAATTTCTAATTCATGTGGAAGAGACTTTTATTTGCATGCCAATGATGATAGAATTCCAGCTTTGATTGGTTCATATGTGCTTGATACTCGAGATGTGAGCTATAATATAATATTATCTCCAAATGACGACTTGGAAGAGGTGCAAAAGGTTTTAGATTTGTGTGTTTTAGACAATGTTGATAAAACAAAACTTTTTGTTTCTCAAGAGAAGCACTTTGATGATAAATTTTCAATATAGCTGAGTGACTGTTTCATAGTACACAATAGTGAGAAAGATAATGAGGAATTTTGCATTGAATATATGTATATTTTGTCTGTTGGAGATAATAGAGATTTGTCTGATGATGAAGAATATAAATTACAGAATGATGCAGGGAATTTGGGCCAAGCGAGCGTAGTGATTCTTTAAAAACTTTCAGTGACAGGAAAGATTGCATATGTGTCTTCAAGAAGAATCTGATGAACTCAAGAGAAAACTAGGTATTTGACAGGGGAAAGTATGGTTTGAATTTCATATTGTAACAGCTCAGAATAGGTGAAGTTAAAACATAGAGGAAGGGTTTCCAGTGCATGGACAACCCTTGATTGTCCTCTTTAAAGCTCTTTTCCATGCACAGTAGTTTAGGGTTTCGGTTCACCTCCATCTTGCATTCATTTTGCATTCATTCCATCTGCTTCTTGTCCATTTCCATTTTTCTCATTTTGTGTTTGGTCTGCTCACCCATAGATTCTGGATCCTTGCAATGATCTTGCTATCATTCATCCCCAGATGAAGCCACTGTTGGAACTGTAAAAATCTAGTGATTTTTATAGTTGTCTACGTTTATAATTTTCCAAGTGAGTCTCACCTTGAATACATTTCCCTCTCTTCGTGCATATTTTCTCCATATTTGTCCATGTTGCTCCATATGTTTCATCGAATCATGCATAATTCATATCTGGGTGTGTGTCGACATGACAATATCGGGGTCTCCCTGATCCGTTTTCTACTTGCAAACGTCTGTGTTGCCTATCAGCAAGACATTTCTCATGTCATGGCAATTTGATTTTCATTCACAGGTGGCTTTCAGCAGGACTTTCTCTCGATCTCGGCGACAAAGGATGATACACATATCGGCAAAGGTTTTTGTTCTCAGTGAAATGTCATAACGATATCTTCTTCTCTTGCCGACCCACATTTGGAGGATTATATTGGAAGGAGTTGGTGATATTTGGGATGATGTCCTAATGATTTTAATAGGTCTTGCTGACTATGTGTCTCTTTCAAAAGGGGTATTGGGAGGAGTCTTACCGATAAACAAATTGAGGATTCTCTTCGGCCTAACACATTACTTTTGGTGCAAGGTCATAGCGATTTCATTTTGTCACACTGACTGGCAACTAAAGGATTATATCGGTAAGAGTTTGGGCTATCGGGGTGAGGTCTTGGCGAGTGACCTTCGGTCTCACTGACTTTACACATGGAGGCTTCTATCAAAGGGCTCATCGGTGAGAGATGTTTTCTTCGGAGTAAGTCCTAGCGATGTAAGTGGGTCTCACCGATAATGTACAAGGGGTGACTTTCTCGGTGTAAGAAGGGTGTTGTCTTGGCGAATTCGAACGATCTCCGGGTGACTTTCGATAAAACAAAGAGATCTCTATGTGAGGTCTCCCCGACAGATGGAGGTTACAGCAACTGTGAATCAAACGAAAAGTGCATCTCGGTAAGAAAGACTCTTGTGTCTCAGCGACTGAAATGAACATAACAGAAATCTGATCTCGGGGAAACATAGAGATTTTCGATATGATATCTCACCGACACCACAGTGTCTGGGCAAAAAGAAAGAGCACGAGGTGAAAGCGATATAGTTACCTTCAGCATACTTGCGGCCTTGTCCTGGCGACTGGTTCACTAGCGATTAACATTTTTTAAGTGTTGCGGGCCGACATAAAATGAGCCCAATTTCCACGGTTGGCCAACATGAATTTGAAGCGATATGTTTTCTCATGCTGGTGTATAAATACGCACTCCCCGATTGTAATTGAAATATCAGATTTGAGATCAGTTCTTAGATAGAGACAGTAGATTAGAGATGGATATAGTAGAATAATTTTCTCATGTCAGAGACTATGCTGCATGTTTTCAAATGGTGATTCCAATGAAATTCAGTTGGTGTGGTAGTTTATTTTTGGTATCAATTGTATGTTGAGTTTATTGAAAAGTATTGCTAAGTTGTCTCCAAGTTGATTCTTTCTGGTTATTTAAATTGAAGTAACAAGCTTATTTTTAGTTTACCAGTGCATATTTGTTGTATCTGTGTGATTAATCTATTGGTTCTCTCAAGCAGAGATTAAATCCTTTTTGTTGATCACAGTAATCAGGGGGAATTCATCTGGATTATTAAAGTAGAGCTTAGTGGTCATAATCTTGCATGTTTATACAAGTTATAAACAGATCATATGCCATCAATTTGATTTTCTGCTAGAATAAGTTGCCCACTTCTGTCTCATTTGACTCCACATACCCAATAAGGCACTGGTCTCTGCATTTCATCATTTTGAATTCATTCAGTTTCTTTATATCTATTAATTGAGCATTTTAGGATTTAGATTAGAAAATTGCTTTTGCTATTGCTATCAAGTTTGAATTCATTTGTTCACTACCATCTACCATTGTGGACAAATCATTGCAAGAGGAATAATCATAAGTCAAGTCTGCTTCATTCAGAAAGGTATACCTACCTAGGTTTGGCAACACCTGAAGAGTAGAAGGTTGAGTTCTCTTGACCTTGTCTGTTACCCTAAAGCGTATCAAGAGATTGGCAGCCTCTTGAGTCATTCAGCCTACATTTTTGAGGGCTAACAGGTCATTTATATGTGATTTGTGAAACACAATCATACCTTGGTATCTTGGTTTGAATGTGTTGAAGTAACTTATCTCCTTGTATGTTGAGGTTTGTTATCCTTCTTTCATTTTCATTGCACATTAAAATATAAATTATGGTGAAACCTTCCCTTTGTGATGGTTTTCAATCATGAAGCCCCATTTGGTATTTGTATGTCAATCATTTAGCTTTTGAACATAGGAGAGAGCAATCTGAAGCTAGGTGACCAACAGTGAAGCAAAAACGACACCTGAAAGGAAGCCCATCATAATTGAGAGGTTGAGACTAAGGTTGATCCCCAACTAATAGAACCACATCCTCATGAAGAGGAATGGAGATATCAATATCCACTAGAATACGAGCAAAGGTTGAATATCCCATAAAAGAGGTGGAAACATCAATCTTCAAGAAGCAACCAATAGATTTTCTAGAGGCCACATAAAAAGACTCCTACCAAAACTAGAGGGTAAGATTTGAAAGTATAACTCATAGCAAACACACATAATTGAGTGGTTCAATAAGGGATTTAAGGAAGATGTTCATGGTTTGAGTGAGAGTGAGTGCTCACCCCAAGCCTAGATTTGACCCAACATCAAACAGTAGTCCTCAAAAGAATTAAATGAAGGATTAAAAAATCCTTTAGCATAAGGGAAGAGCTCAATCTTACCAACCAACCACTAAGGGAATCCAAGAATCTAAAACACATTTGTGCATGTCAAGAAGAGAGGGCCAGAGGCAGGAAAAATGACACACCAGACCTCTGCTTTGGTAGAAACCATCATTTTCAATAACATTTTCTCCATAAACCACCACTGGGGAAGGATTAGCGCAAGTTAGAGGGAAATTCACCCTTAGAGGGTGAGTAGGGAAAGACCTTGCGACAAAAATATAATTTTGAACCTCCATAGAAGAGGCAAGAATGAGAGGAGGGGTAGAATGGGTCAAACCCACAAGGAGACATGAACAAGAGAGGCCTCAACAAGAGGCACGCAATAAGAAAGGGTTGATCCACCAGACAACAACCCATCCATTGGAAATGAGGGAAAAGATAAACCCATACATTAAAGGGGAGAAGCAAGAGACAATGTAGGTGTAGGACCCCACGTGGATATAGGATCTCTCACAGGAGACACAAGAGATGTAGGAGTCATTGCAAGAGAATACCTGGAAACCATATTAGTAGTTTATTTTCTAAATCAATTTATATGTACTAAGAGCTATCAATGTTGTTATCAAAGATAATTACAATTTCATGAAGTTGTATAAAATATTTAAAAAGTGAATGTGTGGATTTTTTGTACTATCTTACATGGAATGATTGGAAAACATTCTTGCACATATATGCATAAAGCAATTCTAGTAGAGTATATCATCCATGCAAAAAAAGAATCTTGTTGTTAATAATGTGCATGAAAGGAAAGATTATGGTATGATACATTTATATGTCAATTCAATTCACAAGAGTGTGAGTTATATGGAAGTTCACGTGGATCATCAAGCATGTTACATGTCTCGTCATTTATTTTTGTAATTGTGTACTATTTTATGTAAGCATAAGTGTACTCTAATGAACACTCCTCTTGTATATTACTATATTTCTAGCACTTATTCAAATTTATATGGTTAAGACAATGAGGACGTACCTAATGAGGATCATCATGTGTGTATACAATTTCCAAGTAAATAAATTTATTAAATACATTATATTATGGAAGCCTACACACATTGCATTATAACAACTCTTTTAACACAATCTCATTACATGAGCTCTTGTCAATATAATGGACAAATATAAACTTACACTACATAAGGATAAATATTTTTTTTCTTAATATCACATACATAAACACAGGCTATATATATGTGTGTGTGTGTGGACAAATATTTTGGCACTCTAAGATTCTCTTGCACTTCTAGGGTTTTTACCTAAAAGGAGAGAGATGGGCCAAAATGGGCAATGTCCCCACTCAAGACTAATGAAAATATGAATGAAATATGTCTAAATGTAGTTTACTAAATGCAAAGAACTGATAAAAGAGATGGATTACTAATGCAAAACTAATAAAATGTAAAATGTTTGAAAACACAGTGTTGTATGTAGAAAGACCTAAAAAGATGAATAGAAATGTAATTAAGACAGAATGGGGAAATAAAATAGAAAGCGTGCACCTGGAAATGTGTTGAAAACTAGAATGGAGACTGGAAATGCTTCTGCTCTTGAAAATTTGGCCTACTAGGACACTTACACCATTCTGGGTGACTTAGTCCCATATCTGGAAAACTGTACCGAAGCTCGTTTCATCCAAATGGTTATCCAGATCTACAGAAAACTCTAAAAAAAATGTGTAGTGGGACTAAGTCTCCACTATTAGCAACTTAGTCCACTTTTGAATTTCTAAAAATCTGAAAGTGGAAACAGGAGCCCTCGATCTACACTTTAGTTCCTGACAGGTGTCTGCCTCAGAAACTCTGATTTCCAGCTCTATAAGAGACTTTTTGTGGATATTTTGACCTATTCAATAAGAATATATCTTCAACAACTTTTGCAACTTAATATTTAATGATCTCCAAGTCTTCAAGATACCTAAATCTGCAAACACACAAGGAAAGAGAAAGAAATGTTGAATGTTAGGGCATGGGGGTTTGCCTTGGTCAAACCCCTTTTTAGGTAATTAAAGCAAAATGGAGAAATAATGTAATGAAGCATGAAACAATTGAGTTAGAGACTTTCCATGATGATAGATCTTGAATTTATGTAGTAATAGATGAAGATTTTGCCTTTGAATGCCCTTAGAAAGCTATCTTGATAACTTATATAATGCTAAAACCCTAGCTTGCTTGACTTAAGAACATGATGAATGAGGAATGAATAATGAATTTATTATGAATTAGAGTTTAGAAGCTTGTATTTATAGGCAAACCACCAAATTTTCCCATTAATTTGATCCCTAAGGCTGACATGAAGGAAAAATAAACTTAAAATCCATTTTTTCTCGCCCAAACCTCAAAAATAGCCCAAATCAGACTAAGTCACTAGGTTGGGTGACTTAGTTCCACCTGGATGGGACTAATTCACCCAAATGGGTGACTTGGTCCCACAGGGGCTCTTTTTCTAGTTGGATCGTCGGGGAGTGAAGAATTTTAGTTTCTATGTTGTTCTAGTTGGGTCTTTGATCAAATTAAGCCTCAAGATGCATAATATGGGGCCATAGGGGCCTATTAATGATGATGTAAATGGTAATTAGAGTTAGGGACACAAAGTTCAATGTGAAAGTGTGATTAAATACACTTTACAACATTAAAATGAGGTCCACATAGCCTAGAAAGGCACAACATCCAATGTGAATGTGTAAGACACATTACAACACTAGATTAGAATTAGGTTTAATTTACAAACCTTCTAGATTAGCATGATAATGCAATTAAATTTATTTTATAACATTGAATTAGGGGAAGAATAGGTCCATTAAGTCTAGAGAAGTGTGAAAGTCTTTTACAACACCTTTACAAGACATCGTTAGATACATTTTATTCAGTTTGTAAGGGTCCAAGACCTAATGTGGACATGTAAAACATATCACAACACTAAATCAAGGCCTCATTAAGTCTAATTTTTCACCAATTAATCCCAAATCAAGCAAGGAAAAGAGGATACTTTTTTCATGTCCACAATATATATATATATATATATATATATATATATCAAGATCTTATAGATATAGGGGAGATAAATGTTGAGTATACTCATGACTCCACAACCCATCACTTGATGAGGTTAATTATCTATGAAATTAAATGATGTGAATCAATATATTGATCATGTTGACCACAACACACCCCATTATGATGTGAAATATGAAATAAAAGAGAAACCATATTTTGTGCAACTAATTGGTAAGTATTTGTAAAGGATCATCAACAAGAGATGCATGTGATACAAGAAGAAAATAATGAAGAATAAATGAATAAAATAATGTTAATACATTTTGGTATAATAATGATGTTTCAATCCTATATTTGTTGGATGATTGATGAGAATCAGACTATACATCTATGTACCCATATTTCTAGTTTTCCCTTTTTTTTGTCCATTGGCCTTAATGTTATTATGCTCGTTTATTGTGCTTTAAATTCCCATTTCACCTTCTATATAATTTTCATATTTTGTTTTCTCTATTTGGGGGGATTTTCCTTTCTTCCTTTATTAATTGATATTTTTTCTCTTATGCTTGTTTGCGTGTGCCTATTTTATCACATGCCTTAATTTTTGTTCTTATTCCCTCTTATTCTTACTGCATTCATTTTACATTTTCCTTAATTTGATCTCCTACTTATATTATTGTTATATTATCCTTTTATATGACCTCTATTTTCTTATGATGCTAATGCTTATTTACTTATAGTTATATGGTCTATGATTTATGATGCTTTTTGCATGCTTAAAATTATTATCATATTCTAAACACATGCTTATGATGCTTATATTATCTTAATATATAAGATGTTTATCATGCCATGTTATCTTATGTTTATTTTTATTATATGGTCCTATAATCATTGCTTGCATCTCATATTATCAAATTTTACCTTAAATATTATCATATCATACTCTTATATTGGGGTCATCATACTTACCTCATGTTATATTGTTCATTTCCATGTCATTATATTGGAAGGAACTAAGCTTATTGCGTTATTATTATCATATACTATAATATACTATGTTATCATTTTTAGGTATCATTGTTATAGAGATATCCCTCTTATATTGAGGGAAATGTGCCTTCCCCATACCACTTACATTTTTTTTCTAGGGCTATTTTTATCTTATCACTTGTCTATCCTAGGTGCAGCTCTATACTCCAATGGTTCATTTATAACCTATTATTTTCATGCTTATCATTTGACATTCACCGTCTTGAATATTACTTGATATTATTTATAACACTTAATATGGATGGTTTATATTCTTACATGTACTTTTGTCCCTCTCCTCCAATTCCTTACACATAATGTATGTAATCAAATAGAGGGGAGCATATTAGGTAGTGACTTACACTACACAAAAACCCATCACTTTGTACAAATGAATCTTGATCATATGATATGTTAGTGTCTTGTATTATATTCCATCCTAATAACATGACCTAATAGTACCAAATATACATATATCATGGTAGTGCTAAACATTCCATAAAAAATTCTATTCATATAGATTGCACAAATGATGAGGAGGAACATACATGAAAATATATTGTTGGAACCATTACATTATATGGATCCCAATATAATTTTAAATTTAATATTTAATTTGCATGCATTTTTGTGAGTGCTAACTTACTTTGATACTGGGATTCAAATGCACCTTAAATTATGGGTAAGATGTGATGATGAAAATTCCATACCTGTGCTAATTACTATATAATTTTGGGAACATTTTGAGAGAATATATTAATATTATTGTGTAGTGACATGTAGTGAACTCTTGTGATAGCTTTGTCTCTTGAGGAGCATTCAGTAGGAATACTTTCATGTGGATCACTATAAACAACAATACTTGCATTAGAATTGACATCCTAAATCACTTGCACAATTTCTTCTTGTCTACCCATATTTTCCTAGGTTGTAAAGCTAGCTATAAAGGGGGTCGATTGAGAACTTGACCCTCATAATTTAATAATTTCCCAAAAATATTTTTCAATATCACCAATCCTTTCCCAACTTTATAAACCAAAGATCAAGGTGAATAGGTTTTGGAAATTTATATTTCATTGGTTTAGATATACACATTTTATAAAAAAATCAATAGCACTCAGGATTAAACCCATAGTGCATGGATCCAGACCATTAAATTTTGGCATTAGCTTAGTTTATGTTTTATCATTTTACTTCCAAGGAATATAAGAAGTGAAAATTCCAAGTTATTGTCAAAAATTTATGATGAAAACATTATATTGCAATTCTTTAGCCACCAAAATTGACAAAGTGTTTTTATTTTTGTTATATACAAATTTCAAAGTTTTATTATATGATATAACATAGATAATATGGTTTGGAGCAAATTAGACTATAGAAGATTGCACTCTACCAAATCAAGATTGTGTGTTAAAGATCATATTCATACAATGCAAACTTGACCTTAAGCAATTTATTCAACTCATATAGAATCACAAGTTTGCACAAAAATTCAAACAATTAGCCCATTCACGGTATTTCATTTTTGGTACTCAAATGACCAAGTTCTACACAAAATCATATTTATTTATCATTCTAATTTTGAAAATTAATTGTGGTTATCTTTTTGCAATAGCTTTCAAATTTATAATATTTGTTCAGCTATACTATTTTAGATAATTATCTTAATTGGTAACATTAATTAATTAACCCAAATAACTTCTAAACACTTGATTCAATAAAAATGAGAAATTTGAAATGTTTCTCTCTATGATCTAAATAATAAACAATTTTATAATCCCCATCATTCTCTATCAATAAAGACGAAAAAAAACCAACACCCAATTCTTCCAACAAGCAAAATGATTATCAGTGCATCTGCTTAAAGTAGAACTCATGGAAAGAGTCATGGATATGTCATTGTCACTGATTTTCCTCTTTGTTTTAATGTAGATTCTTATTATTTTATATTCTTAAATTTTACAACATCCAGAGGATAAAACATAAGAGTCTCTGTATAATCAAATATTACAAGATAGCCTTGTAGTTTCATAGATTAGTTTAGAAATATCTGAAATTTGGTCATGTTGCCCACTTGAACCATTGCCAACTAATTGAATTGTCCTATATTCAATGGAGTGTTAAGAACCATGTAGAAGTAGATACGGTCAACACAGAGAGTGTTGGTACCATCATCTTGTCCTATATACCGGCCTTCATAAACTAGAAATGATATTAATAAATCAGGTTGGATTTGTAAAGTAGTGATTATAAATTGTTTAAAGCAGGAGAATATCCCTTGCCTCTAATAAAATTCAATAACATCCATGTTCTTATTTTGAGCAGTTGTGCCATCTGACAAAGAATTGATGGATCAACGAGGCAGCTATTAAAAAAACAACAGAGTTTTGTCTCATGTAATGGAATTCCAAAGCTTCCCTTCATCCATTTGGCAATCTCTTGCTTGGCCGCCTTCAATTTCATCTTGTACAATAGTCTGTAAATTTAGTAACCCATTTTCTCTCTTAAAAAGCTGTCCTGTTATTCCATTCACAGGGGGAACGAGTCTTAGTGTTCCAAGTTTCATTCAGATTCAAAGTAACATGGTGTCAAGAATTTCTACAAGTGTTTCATGGAAAGAGGGTTCTGTTCTTCACAGTCAAGTGATAAAAACCAGAGAAGAAGATCAACATGTGGGAGAAGATATCAGAAGAAGTTTAAGCCCTACAACCAGTTTTAGTGCTACTTCTACTGCTGATATGTTTCTCAGTAGATCAAAGCACTCAAATCCTTCACCTCTGGGGATGAAGAGTGGAGGTAACGTTAAAACAGATTTGAGATAAATAGATCAAAATGTTTTCTCATTGGGAAATCTATGTAGATATTAGAAGCTCAACACCCATTTGACCCATTTCAAGAACCATTGGGAAATCTATGTAATTAGGGGTACAGAAAAGGTTGGTGGGCTGTAAAATAGCAAGACCCATTTCACCTTCATATAATTAGGAGGAGTACAGAAGGCTGATGGGCTGTAAAATGGTTGGGAGTCATAGTTTTTGTATGGGAATCTTATATGTGTTTTTGGAATTGGGATTATTATATGTGTTTTTGGAATTGGGATTATTATATGTTAAGTAGGAGGTATTTTTCCACAGCGTGTCAAATTATGATATTGCTATCAGGATTCAACCGTGTAGTTTCGAGTCAAACTCATTGACCCATGTTTCATGAGTAGTGGTTCAACAAGAACCCATCTCTCATGATATCGAATGGTCCACTTAGCACTCATTGCATCTAGGTGATGCTCACAGAGGTGAAGCACTGGTCCGTCCATTGACTCGAAACTACACGGTTGAATCCTGATAGCAATATCATAATTATTATATGTGTTTTTGGAATTGGTTTAGTTGTTTAGTTTTTCATATTATCTTCGGGTTTGGTTCTTCAAATTATTGTCTTTCATTTGGACTTGGTTCAGTGTAGACTTTGTGTCTTCCTATCATCCACTTTTTGTGAATATTGTACTATATTATCTTTTTGATTAATTTAAAAGTTGAATAAGCTGATTCATCCAAGAAATCGTTATGAATTTATGACTATAATAAGTTGTAAGGTTTTACCCAATACAAATTTCAAAAATTAATAATAGAAATGTGGTTGTATCTTAATATTTGATTCTATATTTAGATACTAAAAATACTAAGAAAAAAATTGATTATTAATGTCATTCAGAATATTTTTCTTTGTTTCTAAAATGATAATTGATAAAAATTATGATTGTTAAGGATATTTCATTAATTTTTTCATTGCTTATTTCCATAGGTTTGTCAGTGTTGTTTTCCCAGAGAGCCAACTTAGCTAACAATTTCATCATTTAAATTCTAAGTTGTTTACATGCCTGAACCTATAAACTAAATATTCTCTATTAATTTCACCATAATTTGTGTTTTATATTCTCCCTCAAAATAGGGGTTGTTGTTGATGAAAATCTCTCCCTAAATTGGAGACATTGTTAATGGTGGGAAATATCTAAATTAACCAAAATATATTGTTTTAGTTACAGTTTATTTAAATATTAGACTATTCAATCAATAATAAATTTCATTTATGTTTAGAAAATAATTTTAATTGATTATTTGATATTTAATAATAGTTGTTTGTTTATAATCTAAAGAACATATTATATAGAGATCAAATCTTTTAGAGGAAAATTGATCATGTTAATTGAAATTTTGATTATAAGTAAAATGATTAAGAAAGATATTTTTATGTGTAGGAACAAAAGTAAATGTCTTACACTTTTACATTTTTATTTATATTATTTAATATAAATGTTATACATATATAATTATAATAGTTAATTTGATTTATTTGACGAGGAAATTATTCTATATTTTTTAAGTATTTTAATTAAAACTAGTTGACACATTGAGGTTATTTTCGACCCTAGATGAGGTCACATAATTGGGGCTAGTCTACCTCATTCAAATTTTAATTTTCCTTTCTAAAAGAAAACATTTTCAAAAGCTAGTATATCCTATCAACTTGTGCACCAAAAAAAATTGACTTGTACAACTATGGACGTGTATTTAGGGATTCATATGTCATTAGAATGCAATTGAAAATAAATTAATAATCAAAAAAATATTATATGATTCTATGATACTTAAATCTTGATTTTATATTTAGGCATTGCATCAATTGGCCAAGACATCAAAGTTCTACATTTGCATGACACATTTGTTCTCATTTCAAAAGGCTTGACTCCCACCAAGAGAAGCTAATAATTCCTCCTCTCATCTTGAATCAAAGCCCAATATACTTCCAATTACAACCAAATTTAAAAACATGTTCAAAGTAAAGGTGATAATATTTGAAAGATCACATTGATAAAGGATTTGGGTTGCATTAGTTGGGAAAATGTGTCTCAACCTTGCAATCACAAAAGGCTTACTATTGATAAGTAAGTGTGGGGAGGTACCCCTCTAGGGTCCAAGGGCTCATCCTTCCAGTGGGGGGTTCAGGGGCCACACACCCTAGCAAGGGTTTGAGGGTAGCGCCACCAAAAGTCACATTTAATATATATTTTATTATTGTAAATCTGAACTGTTCATCATTGGGTCTCAGATTTGATGATTTTTTTTCTTGTATTTCCCTAGAAGGAAACCCTATTTTATGAGGGTGTTTTATGATAGTTATGCATTATGATGTATTATGAGAGTCTGATAGCAGTCATGTTTCCTTTGGATCTTTGGTCAGTGATACTCCTATAAGAAGCTTGCTCTATAAGTAGAGTATAATCTTTGTGATTTCTGAATAATATATTAGGTGGATATTGGAGTGTGGGGTTTTCCTCCCAAAAGGGTTTTCCCTATGTAAATCATTGTGTTGTGGTATGCATGATATTTATGTTTATTTATATTTAAGTTTTGTAATGTCATAAAATTGCACCCCTTGCAATTTCACATGCATTCTTGTATCCACTTTAGTGTCCATTCCCTTAGCACTTGTGTAGACTCATTTTAGCTCTTGCATTAGCCTTTTTCCCTCTCAGGATGCTCAAGACCCCTTTTCAGCAACTACCTTCGCATGTCAGTTTTGCATCAAACATTGTTTTTTTCCCATTCTCATCATTTTGTAGCATGATGTGTTTGGACACTAGTGCACTGCATAGATGTTCATGTGTAGTGCTAGCGTCCCATGACATTTTGACATTCAAATGATCGTTTCCAAGTGTCTTGCCACTTATCAACTACTTTTGTCAATGGTAATGGCCCGATATGCCTTTGAACGGCTCGGGAAGCTTCTTTTCCCTCCTATTCTCTCTTTAAATGTGATCTTTCCAATCCATTTGTTCTTCTTAGCTTCTCTCTTGAATTCTCTTCTCCTCCCTTGGACATTCTCTTATCTTGCTCTTGCTATATTGCTTTCATGGCTCTCTACAGCTTCCAACAATACTCTCAAGCTCACTTGGAAACACTCTTTGCAACATCTCTTGGCTCTTGCAACTATCTTTGTCTCCCTCCTTGGCTTCCTTGAGCCTTGCAAATGATATCTATCTTGTACTTATCTTGCATCTTTTAGTATCTTAAGATTTCTCACATCCCCTATCTATTGCATCTCTATTGCATGATATGGGTTCTCCTTCTTGAGTGGGAATTTCTTTTATCACTTCATATTTTCTTACTTTGTTCACTTTCCCTATCTATCTAGTTGTTTGTGGAGGTGGGAACACCAAAACAAGGGTTTGATTGAGGCAAACCCCTATATAGCCCTAACATTTTCTCTTGATCTTATATATGAATGTATTGAAGATATTTCCTTATTGGAGGCTTCATTACTTAGGTTGTTGTGAGTATTTTCTTTATCATCTTTAGTTCTATCATTTACTTTACCTTATTTTAGTTATGTCATATTTTGTTACTTTCTCACATTCCAAAATTTCTTAGCAGTAAGAGTAGAAGTAGTCATTTTGTATTTTCTATGATATTCTCAGTTTTCTATCTGTATGAGACTCTAGTGCACCTTTGGGACTACAATGTGTTGTGTTGTTCTCTGTATTTCATGATGTCATCTTGGACTGAAAGCTTGCTAGTTTGTCTAGAAAATTGTTGTGACCTACTCATTTTGATTATGAAACTCTCACTTTGTTCCTTGAGGTAGTTTAGGGAAGTTTTCTCCCTGGGATTCTCTTGAGAACAAAGAGACTCATGAGCAGTGAATCCACCTTCTCTAGATTTTGGTGAACCTAATGTGAAAACACCTTTCACAAAAAAATTTAGGGGCAATGCTTTGAACCCCATTTCTTGCTATTAGAGTGATGTGCCAACCTTCAGTTGACTTTTTGATACATTATTTATTACATTTAACTTATTATTTTCAAAATGAATCTAATATCTTCTTTTATCAGTTTAGTTTCTAATTTTATTCAAAGCATTAATGATGTTCCATTTCATGCATGTGATGGTGACTTGGATTTGCCTATGTCACTCGGTATCTTTGATCCTTCTCATGAAATTCCTCTTGCTTCAAAGGATATTTGTTGCAAGAAGATGAAATCATTGATACTTTTCTTAACATTACTATACCTTCTTTTCATTCCAATGCACTCTCTTCTAGAGATGATGCATTAGTGAATGATGAAGTTCCTCTCACGTTAGATCCTCCAAGGATAGGTGTTGAGTATATGCTCCATCAAATAATTATCCACTATTTGTGATGAATCTATAAATGTAATATATGTCTCTACTACCCCTAAAAGGCCTAAGAGACTTATCATTTACCTAACTACAGCTAGTCCTTCCCCTAAAAGGATTTTTTCTATTAATGGTGTTCCATTTGATAGTGATTCTCTTGATCTTTCTAAGGCTCCCTCTTATAGAGCGGTAGCCCATACTTACATTACTAGAAAGAATAAATTAAATGTTAATCAACCTATTTCTTTACCACCTTCTCAACCAAGTTATCCTTCAGCACCTAATCCCATGACTAAAACACCTGGTGATTTTGATCTTGTCAAGCAACTCTGTGTTACTCTGGCTAAGGTCTCACTATGGGACTTGCTTCAATCTACTCTAGTTTATCAAGGTATGCTTCAAGAAGTCTTGCAAAATATCCTCTTGCATTCAACCTCTAGGCTAGCAGATGTTAATGCATTGATAGCTCATGTTCGAGGGGATTCACCAAATATTATGTTTTATCTGCAGGAACTCCCACCTCTAGAAGTACAGAAGCAAGCGGACCCTCTAATGATCATAGTTAATTTTAATAAAATCAGCATTAGACGTAGTCTCATTGATGTCAATTTGGCACTCGATGTATGCAACATTTATCTATTGCCAAAGATTAATATGTTGATCATCAAGGTGAAGAAAGCTTGCAATATGAACTTAAATAAGTGAATGCAAATCTGAAATATGTAGATTAACCTTTAGCCTTAGTGTGAAGAAAGAATGAGAGAGAGATATAGAAGAATCATAACACATGCAACAATAGATTTACGTGGAGAAACCCCGAAGGGAAAAAACTCCACCAAAAGAGAGGCAAGTATATTAGTAAAATTCTAAAATATTCCATGCAGCAACAAACTTCTTTTATCATCCCTGTAAAATCCTATAGCACCCTATTATCTTGCAAACCTGTAAAACTGAATTCATAATAACTCTAGCTCAAGGCCCCTATTTAAAGAGTTTTGTGAGGATGAAAACCACCATGGTTTTACCAAACAATAGGCAGCAATACCACCTAGAAAAACTCACGCCTCCCTCCATGAAATGATCATGGCATCCTAAAAGTAGCCTCTTATAGATGCTCTTATAGCTGTCATAAGGCATCACTTATGCATGAGCACCTGGGATCAAAGATAGCATATTATGTCATAGGAATCTGTCATACTATCATAGGAATTTTTCATACTATCATAGCATCTTATGACAACTATCATACATGTCATAGATGCTCTTACAACAACCTAACAACCTCATTCTAGAAGATTCCAAGTGGGATGCCTAGCTATTTTGTCCTTTTCCTAAATGACAAATGGTAACGGTAACACTAAATTTACATTGTCTCTTTCACCAATGTTGGTCAAACAGTTTCACCTCTTATGGGTAAATGTAGAAAACACTTTAGGAGAATAATTAATTAAGGGATTTACAAGGTTGATGGCACCTAAATCCTAGCATTCTCCCACTTCACATCATACATTGTAAATTACACCCATAGAGATACAATTACATAGAATTAAGTATAGTGATCAAGGCCCATGGCCTTGCTGCACCAAGAGAACTTATCCATGGTGACTGGCTTTGTAAGAGAATCTCAACATTATCCAAAGTTTCAACTTTTTCAATCAAGACATGTCAATTCTCAACCATTTCTCGCACAAAGTGATAATGAACATCAACATGCTTAGTACGAACATGATACATAGGATTTTTAGCTAAACATATGGCACTTTGACTATCACATCCGATCCTCATGACTATCTGACAATTAAAACCAATACCATTACCAATTCTTTGTAACCAAACCACCTCCTTAGAGGCATGCATAGCAGTCATATACTCTGCTTCAATGGTGGAAAAAGCAACTGTAGGTTTTCTTTTACTCATCCAACTCACTGCACCTCCAAACAAAGTAAACGCATAGCCACTAGTGGACCTTCGACTATCCAAGTCACTTGCCCAATCTGCATCAACAAAATGTTGTATCTCTAATGACTTATCAACATTTTCAGTACCATGATAAACCAAACAGTAATCAAAAGTGCCTCACGAATATCTAAATACCCTTTTAACAAAATTCCAATGTTCTTTACCACGGTTAGACATAAACCTGCTTAGAACTCCTATTGCTTGGGCTATATTTGGTCTAGTACAAACCATTGCATACATTAAACTATCAACAACATTAGCATAAGTAACTTTAGAAATTTCATCAATATCATCATCCAATTCAGGACACATGTCTAAACTTAACTTAGTACCAACAAGAAATGGAATATTTACTGGTTTACAATCCTGCATATCAAACCTCTACAAAATAGTGTTAACATACTTACTCTGACTTAACCAAAGCTTTATGTGAACCCGATCCCTAATGATTTCCATCCCAAGAAAATATTTTGCAGCCCCTAAATCTTTCATATCAAATGTCCCAGAAAGTTGAGTTTTAAGTTCCCTAATCATTGCTTTATTGTTACCAGTGAACAACATATCATCCACATATAAGACAATAATCAGTATCTGATCATCAATAACTTTAAAATAAACACAGTGATCCTCTTCACTTCTAAAAAAACCCAACTTTATGCAAAGGCATCAAACTTCTGGTACCACATCCTAGGTGACTGTTTCAAACCATATAGAGACCGTTTTAACCTGCAAACCAAGTGTTATTTTCCTTTCACAACAAAACCATTAGGTTGTTGCATATAAATTTCTTCCTCGAGATCCCCATGCAAGAAAGCAATTTTAACATCCATTTGTTCTATTTCTAAATCATAAGCAACAACAATGGATAAAAGAAATCTAATATAAGTTAACTTAGCAACAGGAGAGAATATTTCACCAAAATCAACTCCCTCTCTCTAGGAGTAGCCCTTGGCCACTAATCTTGCCTTGTACCATTCCAACTTACTGTTTGCACCAAACTTGTTTTTATATACCCACTTACAACCAATGGCCTTACTTCCTTTGGGAAAACTAACAAGATCCTAGGTGTCACAATTTTTCAAAGACATCATTTCATCCTGCATGGCCTACATCCAAGACTCACATTCTTCTGAAGAGAGAGCCTCCCTGGAAGATCTAGGTTCATTATCTGTACATAAAAAAGAAAATTTACAATGAAAATTAGGTGGGCTATACGTGTCAACTAGATTTCGTTGTCTTGTGAACCTTCTCAAAGGTGGAGTAAGAGGTTCCTCATGTTCATCCTTATTTTTTTCAACTTCTTCTATTACAATAGATTCTTGAGAGCTCTCTTTTTCTTCTCCATCTTCTTGTCCATCTCTCTATTCTTCCACATGTGCATCTTCTTGCTTAGTTTCAAAATGCATTGTTTTTTACTTTTCCTTTGGTTTCTCATCTTCAGAGTTAGCTCTAAATTCCCTAAAAATAACATCTCTAGAAAATATCATCTTTCATGTTAGTGGATTCCAAAGTTTATAACCTTTAACATTTTCACCATAACCTACAAAGATGCATTTCTGAGATTTGGGATCCAATTTAGACTGCTTCTCTTTAGGTACATTAACAAAATCCTCACAACCAAAGACCCTTAATTTTGAAACTGAAGGATTTTTACCCAACCACATTTCATAAGGTGTTTTATCAACAAGATATTTACAAGGAGATCTATTAATTAAATAACAAGCAGTACCAACAAGTTATGCCCAAAAACATTTATCTAACTTAGCACTACTTAACATGCTCCTAGCTCTTTCCATTAATGTACGGTTCATTCTTTCTACTACCCCATTTTTTTGGGGTGTGTAAGTTGTAGTCTTTTTCCTAACAATTCATGTATGTTTTCTAAACTCATCAAATTCCTTAGAACAATATTCACCCCCATTGTCAGATCTCAATAATTTTATCTTATAATCTATTTTATTTTCAACCAATGCCTTAAATTCCTTAAATTTGGTGAAAACTTCATATTTTCTATGCATAAAATAAATCCAAGTATATCTAGAGTAATCATCAATGAAGGAAACATAATAAAAAGATCTACCCAAAGAATTTGTATCCATTGGACCACACACATCTGAATGAATTATTTCTAACAATCCATTAGCTTTATTAGTTCCTTTAGGAAATGATGACCTGTTTTGTTTACCAAACACACAATCCTCATAGAAATCATTTTTACCAACAAAATAATCAGAAATATTGTCTACTAGTTTCTTATCAAATATGGTCCTAAGACCTTTTTCACGAATGTGACCCAATCTATGGTGCCACAACATACATGCATTTTTTAGTACTAGTTACAAAAGAGGAGTTACAAAAAGTAGAGGCATGTAGTGTAAAAAAATTCCCTATCTGAGATCCTTTAGCAACCACCAAACTTCCCCTTACCATCCTGTAACCAGACTTGTTAAATGTCACATGCATTCCAGAATCATTCGACTTGGAAACTGAAATTAAAATTTTTGTAAGTCTTGGAATATGTAAAACATCATCAAATATTTTAACCCTCCCATCACTGAAACACAACTTTACCTTTCCTTTACCGACAATCTCTTGTGAGCTATTGTCACCCATGAAGACCTCTCCTCCATCATATTCTTTGTATGTAGAAAACCACTCCTTATGAGGATTCATATGGAAGGAAGAACCTAAATCAATAAGCCAAGCATCATTGCAAACTGTGTTAGCTGAAATAATCAAAGCATCAGAATCACCATTATCAGAGGAATTTTCTATGGAGGAATCTACATTATTTTTCTTATTTCTACATTCCTTCTTCACATGTCTCATTTTACCATAGTTCCAACACTTCACTTTTCTCTTTCCAAGGGTCTTAGATCGTCCTTTAGACTTATCCTTCTTCTTATCCCCTTTAGGCCCTTTCTCCTTGGGCCTAACTCACACATGCAAGGCATCTTGGGAGCGACTATGCATGGTCTTTCTCCTCATATCCTTTGAAATAAGTTTAGGAATAATAGTATCCATCTTAGGTTTTGCACCACCACTTGTTATAACAACAATTAAATTTTCCCAAGATTCTGGCAAAGAGAAAATCAATAAAATGCATTTATCCTCATCTTCTATTTTAACATCAATAGATGCAATATGACTTATAATCAAATTAAAAGCATTCAAATTTTCAACAATAGAATCAGCATCCTTCATCTTTAATGAATATAAACATCTTTTGAGATACAACTTGTTAGGAAAACTATTAGTTTGATATATTTCACCTATCCTCCTCCAAAGCTTGTATGTCATGTCTTCTAAAGAGACATTCGGCATGACAGAATCAGTGAGACACAATTGAATGGTCCCTTGAGCCTTCCTATCTAACTTATTCCAATCTTCATCTGAAAGGGTTGAAGTAGATGGCTTCTTATCAACTGAAATTGGTAACCACTGATCTCTCTCCTCAATGAGATCCTCCACTTTCAACTTCTACATCTCATAACCAGTGCCATTGAACTTCTCAATATCTTGGTGAGAGGTGGAGGCCATGGTATGCAATCTTTCACAAATATGCAAAACCCACAACACAAAAGCTCTCACTACAGCAAAAAACCTTCAACACTTTAAAAGGAAAGTGCCCCTTCCTTAACATAACCATTAGCTATGATACCAAATGTTGATCAAGGTAAGAAAAGCTTGCAATATGAACTTAAATAAGTGAATGAAAATCTGAAATATGTATATTAAGCCTTAGCCTTAGTTTGAAGAAAGAATGAGAGAGAGAGATAGAAGAATCATAACACATGCAACAACAGATTTATGTGGAGAAACCCCAAAGGGAAAAAACTCCACCTCCAAAAGAGAGGCAAGTATATTAATAATATTCTAAAATACTACATGTAGCAATAGACTTCTCTTATCATCCCTGTAAAATCCTACAGCACCCAGTTACCTTGCAAACCTACAAAACTGAATTCATAATAACTCTAGCTCAAGGCCCCTATTTAAAGAGTTTTGTGAGGATGAAAACCACCATGGTTTCACCAAAAAATAGGCAGCAATACCACCTAGAAATACTCAAGCCTCCCTCCATGTAATGATCATGACATCCTAAAAATAGCCTCGTACAGATGCTCTTACAACTGTCATAAGGCATCACTTATGCATGAGCACCTAGGGTCAAACATAACATATTTTGTCATAGGAATATGTCATACTATCATAGGAATCTATCATACTGTCATAGCATCTTATGACAATTGTCATACATGTCATAGATGCTCTTATAACAGCCTAACAACCTCATTCTAGAAGATTCCAAGTGGGACGCCTAGTTATTTTGTCCTTTTCCTAAATGACAAATGGTAACAGTAGCACTACATTTACATTGTCTCTTTCACCACTATTGGTCAAACGGTTTCACCTCTTATGGGTAAATATAGAAAAAACTTTAGGAGAATAATTAATTAAAGGATTTGCAAGGTTGATGGCACCTAAATCCTAACATAATATTGATTCTTCCTCTCTAGTTGATTCTTCTCTTATCATTCATGGGTTTGATAATGTTGGTCAACAACTTTTAGGCACAATAGTCTTACCTTTAAGGTTGGGACCCATTACTTTACCCACCCTTATATATGTTATGTCAGAAAAGTTACCATATAATCTTCTTCTCGGTAGACCATGGATTCACGTTATGGGTGCAGTCTCATCTACCTTGCATAAATCTGTTAAGTTCATTTGTAACAATCAAGTAATCATAGTCATGGCTGACCCTAAAGCTATACACTTATGTGAGATGGCAATTTTTGGTTAGGTTTTGACTGTACCTACTCTTGTCCCTTCAGTGTCCTCCGATGTGTTGATGTCTACTCCAGTAGTACCTATTATAAAGGCCATGCTTGAGGTAGATGTCCTTGAAGAAGATCCTTCTGAAGCAATAAATCTTAAGTCTACCTCTTTTCAAGGAAATGTATGCCTTGGTGATGATTAGGATTCTATAGACATTTACAAAATCCTTCATTGGGGAATATAAATTTGACCCAATCCACTTAAAAAAATTTATAACATCATCCAAACCCGCTATCAAAGATGGTTATTCTTCTACATCGTGAGATCATGTGCATAACAATTGTAATGTCCTTAATGTCGGTTCTCCTCCTTTTGAGGAACATGATCACACCCCTATTAAAGAGGATAATGTTGGCAGTCCTATCAAGAAGGATTATTGTGATCCCATAGAGGAGTATAATCCCCCTTGTTGGAATAATGCTCTCTATGAAGATCCTCCTCCTTCTCAAGATTTGAAAGCATGTTATGGTCTTGGTTACAAACTTGCCTCTAAATATGTCCATGGGCATAAAGGTTGTGGGTGTAATGAACAAGGAATTCAGGTCCCTATATAATGTGCACCCCGTAAGCTTGATTTGGGGCTTTGTTTCTCATGTGAACAATCTAAATAGAAACCACGATTGAATGTTGACATGATTTCTGCTCAACCTCATTCTCTCATATTGATTCATTCAACATTATCTGCTATCTTCATGTCTTCTTCTTGTGAGTAGTCAAGCTTTTCTCCACAAGAGAAAGGTTTTATTCCTACTCCTCATCCTCTCTCTGAGCAAGAGTGTATTTTGGTGAGCCTTCTAAAATCCCACTTGATTACTCTTCCTCCTCTTACACATAAGAAATTTCATAAGCATGATAAAGCAATGCATTCTTTCTATGCATACCATCAAGTTCCTAGCTATTCCACTAGTGAATGTAAGGCTTTGAATGATAAAATACAACAACTTTGTGATTTTGGTATCATCACTCATCAATTTTTTGATGCACCTACCTTTTCTTCAAATAATAAGTGATATCGAGTTCTACCTCTATCCTGTCCATTCTAAGCATCTTCTCATGAGGTTCTTACACCTCCATTCTTTAGTATCTTGCATGGTTCTCCTCCCCTGTATGTTGGGGGTAGTGGTAACTTGTTCTAGAGATGTGTGTCCTCCTTAAGGACCCCCTCTCTTCTCTCTATCCTTCAATTGAAGCATTCCTTTGATGGTTCTCCTCCCCTATATGTCCGGGTAGTGATAACTTGTTCTAGAGATGTGTGTCCTCCTTAAGGACCCCCTCTCTTCTCTCTATCTTTCCATTGGAGTGTTCCTTTGAATGGACCCCTTTGTGTCTTGAAGGTTTCCCTATCAAAGGAACCTCCTTTAAAATATTCTCCTTTAAATGAATTCATAGGCATCTAGCTTGGGGGTAGCCTAAATAGACCTATTTCATAGCTTCACATCTAACTTGGGGGAAGCCTAACCAGACCTATATTTTCAATGACTACTCTGCAACATATCTTCTAGTAGTCAGAGGCTTTTTTGATCAGTCTTGCTCTACATGACCAAGAACCTATAGAGATCCTTTGCATCTACAATCTTTCCTTGTAGGCCAAGCACTTGTGAGGACCAATCAGACTTTGTGGAGCCTTTCACAACTGGCTTCCCTAAGACTGAGCAAGTGGGGTGCCTCCTTTGCAAGTCTGAGGAATTGTAAACCACTTTCATCCTATGGGATCTCTTTGTTCAACTTTGTAGGACTAAGCGCCTACAAAGCCTTTTCTTCACTTTCTGTAGGTTTGTGGATCTGTGACACATTTTTTCAACCCTCCCCAAGAGAGAGTACATGTGGAGCCATCTCTCTTGAAATTTTTATTCCCGTCTTAAATTCTCTTATCTTTTCTTTTCTCAATTGTATGTACTATATCAAAGATCTATATCCTTCTTCATCCTGGGTATATACTTCTTCCTCTCTTCAGCATTGGTTGCTTCCATATCTTTTGTATATATTCTTCTCTTGAAGTAATCATTCCTCTATGTGTATTATTTCTTAATTTGGGGATGACACATAGTGCTGAGACAACCATTTATATTGAGGTCTCTTTCATTTTGTTGACTCAAACCCTTTAGTTTTTTGTGTGCCTTTTTGTGTGTGTGTTATCTGTGTATATGTTTTAACCCCTTGATGTAATGGTGTTTTATATTTTGGCATTCTGGTCTTGTGTAGGTCTTTCTTGTCTAATGTGTTTGTTTTGTAGGTCTTCATCTTGGGGGAATGCTTATATGGTTTGAAGATTTATCTGCTTCCTCTATAATATCCTTTTCGTATCATTATGTTATTTATCTTTAGTAGATTTCTTTTACTGTGCATATTAGTGTAGATTCATATGCCCGCTAAAGTGGGGGGAAAATGTAATGTTGTAAAATTGCACCCCTTGTAACTTCGCATGAATTTTTGTATCCACTTTAGTGTCCACTCCCTTAGCACTTGTGTAGGCTCATTTTTTCTCTTGCATCATCCTTTTTCCCTTTCAGGATGCTCAAGACCCCTTTTCAGTAGCTACCTTCACACGTCAACTTTATGTCAAACTTTTTTTTTTCCCATTCTCATCATTTTGTAACGTGATGTGTCTGGACACCAGCACCACATGGATGTCCACACTTGACACTAGCATCCCATGACATTTTGACATTCAAATGATCATTTATGAGTGCATTGCCACTTGTTAGCCAATTTTTTTGATGGTAATGGCCTAAGATGCCTTGTATCGGCTCAGGAAACTTATTTTCCCTCCTATTCTCTCTTTAAATACAATCTTTCCAATCCATTTGGTCTTCTTAGCTTCTTTTTTGAATTCTCTTCTCCTCCCTTGGATATTCTCTTATCTTGCTTGCATAGCTCTCTATAGCTTCCAATGACACTCTTAAGCTCTCTTGGAAACACTCTTTGCAACACTCTTGGCTCTTGCAGCTATCTTTGTCTCCTTCCTTGGCTTCCTCAAGCCTTGCAAGTGATATCTATCTTACCTTATCTTGTATCTTTGAGCATCTTGGGATTTTCTGCATCCCCTATCTATTGCATCTCTATCTTGTGATATAGGTTTTCCTCCTTAAGCAGGGATTGCTTTTATCACTTCATATTTTCTTACATTGTTCACTTTCCTTATCTATCTAGCTATCTGTGGAAGTGGAAACACCAAAATGGGGGTTTGACTGAGGCAAACCCCTATATAGCCCCAACATTTTATCTCAATCTTATGTATGTAGGTACTAAAGATATTTCCTTGGTGGATGCTTCATTGCTTGGGTTGATGTGAGCACTTTCTTTATCCTCTTTAGTTTTATCATTTACTTTACCTTATTTTATTTTTTTCATATTTTGTTACTTTCTCACATTCCAAGTGTGATAGGTCGAATGTGAGCGTTAGAAATCAAGCAATAAGTAAAAGAGTGCAAATAAACAACTAAAACAACCTACACCTCAAGATTAGCCTAAGTTGGAAACAACACAAGATAAAAGCAACAAAATGGAACTCTATACCTTGCGTCGAATCGATCCTTTGGTTGGCCCTTCGATCTTTGGTGTGTATGCTCCTTGGATGGCAAGTAGATGCAAGCTACATGGTGTTGTGAGGATAAGTGCAAGTGGATGAAAACAAGAAAATGGCTAAGTATAAGTTGAGAAACAAAATTGCAAGAGTTTGGCTAGCAAAATAATCTCTCCAAAATGAGAGAAAAGAGGGGGTATTTATAGGAATTTTGAGAATTCCTAGGGGAAATGGATGGTCAAGATTTGAGCCACCAAATATCAAGATGTAGGGCTAAGGTGAGTTGAGAACTCACAAGCCCTCACATCTTGACATGTGGCATGTGATATAGCCCTAAAAGGTGAAGTGGACATGAGGTGGAAGGAGAAGGACATGACATGGAGAGGGGTACAAAGTACTTTGGGATTGGACAAGATCTCCTTGTAAAGGAGGTCCTTGTCCCCATGTGGGTGAAAGGACATGTGAAGAATTAAAAATTCCTCAAATATTCTCATGGGGAGAAGAAAAGGAATTTAAAATTCCTTAAATGCATTGGGGGATTAAATGTGAATTAAAAATTCACATGGGGAAGGAGATGCCTTGTCAAAAAGAAAAGCATTTAATAAGGTTGACTAAGGACACATGTCATAAAGGACATGGGGAAGAGAAAAGGAATTTAATATTCCTTGGAAGGATAAAAGGAATTAAAAATTCCTTGAGAGGTTGATTAGGCTAGTTAGTGAGGGATTAGAGGATGGTTAGGTGGCTAAGAGAGATTAGAGGCCAACTTGCAAAAGTTGGAGGATGTGACACATCCTAATCAAGGATTAGGCATGTGCACATCCTAATGATGAGATTAGAAGAAGGATTAGGATAAGATAAAAATGATGGAGGATGTGACATGAGGGAATTAAATAAATGGAATATTTATTTAATTCAATTGATGGAAGGAGGGTTAAAGAGATAAGGTATATTGATTAAATACCTTAGGGATTTGGCAAAATTAAATCTATTAATTAAATAATAGCAGTATTAAAAATAAGACGAAAGGGGATGAATTTGGATAAATTAAGTGTCCAAATTTAGACGTCTACATTTTGCCCCTCTTTGAGATGGTGTTACGAAGTAGCATCATTTCAAAGAATATTAAAACATAGAACCTAGAAGAAGATGGTTAGATTGGAAAAGATGCCCCAGTCAAGCAAAGGTAGGGTTACAACGACGGGCTAGGAGGGAATGGTAGGGTATGCCCCCTCGAGAAGGGGGACGGGGGAGGAAAAGGGAGCCCCGGTCAACTTCTCGAAAGTATGGAGTGGTACATGTTGTTGGAAAGAGCCCGAAAAAATGAGAAGAATGGCGCTTGAACGGAGTCAATCGGATAAACAATGTGCAAATAGTGGCCCCGGGAAGAAAGAGGGTGGATGAATTAACTAGAGGAATTTTTGGTTTAAAAAAAGGAAAAAAGAACCTGAGGTGAAAAGGGAGGGAAAGAGTGAAAAGGGGATAAAAGGTTAGCTCAAAACGGAACTTTGTGTTTTTTAGTCATTTACGCCAATATTTTTGAAAAACGAAAACATGGGTTTTGTTTGGGGCGTCGGGAATAAAAATGGGTAGGAGGCAATTTTTTAAAATTATTTGTATCAGCCTCAATTTTTGCGTCGGAGGGGGGAGAGGGGCGGCGGCCCAAATGGACTAGTCTGCCGCCGCCGCCGGACGAGTCCACCGCTGCAGCGGCGGGTCCGCCGCCGCGGGGGTGGACCAGTCCGCCACCGCGGGCGGGCCGGCCTACGGCCGCGGGGGCGGACAGGTCTGCCACCGCAGGGGCAGACCAGTCCGCCGTCGCAGGGGCAGATGGGCCCGCCACCACGGGGGTGGACGGATACACCCCGGCGGGGGGGAAGGGAGGAGGAGGTGGGTATGGGGATAGGAGGATGGGGAGGATGGAGGATGGGAAAGGGAGAGGGAGGGAGGGGGAGGATGAGGAGGGAAGGGGAAGGGGATGGGGCGGAGGATGGGGAGTGGGAGGATGGGGGAGGATGGAGGATGGGAAAGGGAGAGGGGTTGGGGGGATGGGGAGGAGGATGGGAGGATGGGGGGAGGATGGAGGGATGGGAAAGGGAGAGGGGATGGGGGGATGGCGGGAGGATGGAGTGGGGGGATGGGGGAGGATGCCCCCTCGAGAGGACATGCGAGTTCAAGAGAACACGGGTGTGCTCTCGAAATGGATGAGATGATGCAAGGGGAGTTGACGAAGATGATGCAATGTGAGGGAAGATTGGGAGGGGAGCATGATGAAAGATGAATGGATGAGAGGGATTTTGATAGGCGAGAGGATGAAGGGGAAATGAAATCTAAATGCAATTTTCCATCGTTGGAGCACTAATTTTTGCTATAGCAGAAGACATGATACACCAAGGTATAAATGACCAAGGCAGATTAGTGTCTAATGCATAAAACAAGCATAACAAACAAGAAGGCTATCCCAACACCCCAAGGTCATAATGACCTTGGTCGGGCGAGGTATTGGGATAACCACAAGCACACAAGGATCTTGGTGGGTACTATGTGGGACAACCGAGAAGATAGAAAAGATCAAGATACACCCCTATGTTGACTAGTCGAAGCACACCATGATATGATGGATCAAGGCGACCATGACAAGTGATGATAGGGAGCTCAAATCATAAACAAAATCCAAAAGCATCAAAAGATCACAATTAATTTCAAATGTCCTTTGCCATAGGATCAATCAAGGGGATGGATGGGATTGATGAGGTCTATTAGGAAGGATGCATCCTGTTGAGACCGAGGATGGATACTAAATTAAAAGATTGATATGACACAGGATATTCAGAACTGATTGGATCTGATGGTACAAGTGGATCTTGTTTGTTAAAATCTAGCTAGATAAGGGCATAGCTTGACGACGCGACACGGGAGACATGACACAAGACAAGAGACTAACACATCCTAGTGACCTAGGGGCTCGAGGGCCGATCAAAGATTAGCCTTGCCTACGTGGAAGTGCAGAGCCCTCGTAGTTCGATAAAAGGTTAACGATAGACCATGATGGAGATTGTGATGGATGACCAAGATAGGATAGAGAATAGGAGAAAATTGGACAATATAGATCGATGATGGATGGAATAGGATCAGATGGACAAAGTAGAAAGATTGATGATAGGCGATAAGTGGATAATGAAGATCGATGATGGAACCCCGGGGGCGGATCAAATGATCGACCTTGCCTACGTGAAAGCGCAGGGGCAATGTAGTTCGACTGAAGGCAAAAGACAAGTGATGGATGAAAGTTGATGAGATAATCCTAGAAAAGGGGATAAAACGATTGGACTGACACGATGAGACAAGATAGACCTATTGGATTGGATTGGAGGATAGTGACTAGACAAAGCTCAGGGATGGGATAGTTATTCAAATCATCAAAAGATGAATTGGGAGGATGAGATGACAAATAGATGAATGATGAGAAAGGATAGGAGATGGAAAAGATGTGCAAAAGAAGCCGAAGTGGTGGCAATAAGATAGATGACAATGGATTGTATGGGGAGAAGCCTATAGCGAGATACCAATGACAAGGGATTATGAGATGGGATGAGGGTAGAGGATGGGGGGAGGAAAAGGATTGTTTGGGTGGATTGGATAGAGGGATAAGGATTTGGATGAGGAAAAGGTGACCAGATGGATAGATGGGAATGGATGCCATGATGGAAGGATTGGAAGATAGGGATGGGAAGATGGATATATTGATAAGGAGATAAGGATAGGGAAATGGAAGGGAGTGATTTGATGGAATGAATGATGTCTCCAAGGACTGTATCACAAAGGAAGATAGATGCCCCCACTCTAGATATGTCATGTGTTAGGAGGCATGAGGGATGCAATAGAGAAGGGTAGGAAAATAAAGGAGTGGGATGGATGAAGATAGGATGCATGGATAAGGAAGGGAGATTGAGGGTAGCATGATAGGTGGATCAGGAAGGTAGACGAGTGCGAATGACAGTTGGGATAGTGTGCCAATGAGGGGAATGTATGCTAAGAGGTGCCCAAAGCATGCTTATATGTTTGCCCCATTGTTATTAAGATCACAAGGAGGATGGAAGGATTCGGATAAGTGAGATATGCCAAACAGGATGTGTAAGCTCGATAGGGTGGAGGGGATGGATGAAAATGATGTATAAGAGGAAGACGAGTGCATTACTGGAAGCAAAGCAGATGGAGGGAACGCAAATCAGGAAGTTTCCCCGAAGTGTAGATGGGGATTTACACATGGCGCTTGTTTGCCAGGTTTTCATCATGGTACTTATTCAAGGCGCTTGGTTGCCAAGTTTTTCACCATTGGACGGATTATTTCTCTTTACTATTTTATTTTATTTGGATTTTTTGATTTTTTGACTTTTGTGGATTTTTGGACTTTTTGGATAGTATGTGGAAGGAGATGGATAAGGGTAGGGAGGCGAATAAGTGGATTTAGAAGACATGTGATAAGGATATGGATGAAGGACTCAAGCATCAAGTTCTATATCAGGTATTAAGAGCTCATGTTCGAACCGACTATTGGATGTTGGTACAACTTTAGGATAAATGGATTATGCTAGAGGATGAATGAGAGGGATTTCATGGGGAAGATACGGGGATAATGGGTGGGATGTTGGAAAGTGTATGTATGGAATGATGGGGTGGATACGTGATAGGGAAATGAGTTCAGGACCAACATTGGCACATGTGGTGATGGATGTGAAAAGATAAGGGGACTAATGGATGGAGAATGTGGGGATAATGGAGGAGATGGAATAGTGAATTTTAGGACATAGGGACCCAAAACAAACTTAGGAGATGAAAGGTGGGTATGGTTAGCTTTTGGATTAGCAACTTTGGATGTTCTTACAGATTTTTCATTTGATGGCATTGCATCTTTTTCCTTTGGGATCCACATGGTTTTGATCTTTGCTTTGCTGGCTCTTTGCGAGCTATAGATTTGATTTTGATTTGGGATTTTGTTTTTCTTTTCTTTACCATGTCTTTTAGAGGGGACATGGGAAGCTTTAGATTCATGTGGGTGTTTAGATTGATGCATTTTTCCTCTGGCATCCAAAGTGCTTGTACTAGTAATGGGATGGGTGTGAGGGGATGGACAATGTGGAGCAATGGAGGTAGGAGTATGGGGATTACGTGTAGATGGGGGATGTTTAAGTATGTGCCTTTGTTGATCCTGATTAGGATGTTTATGATGGATGACATGGATAGGCATTGGATGGGTGAAAGGATGAGATGGAGGAGGTGATCTTGGGATATACGGACCCAAGATGGATAGAGTAGATGAAGGACGGGAGATGGTGGATGGAGGGATGTAAGGACCCAAAATGGATGGAGCAGATGGAGGAATATGGACGGTTGTTTTGAGGCGATACAATAGAGGAGGAAGGATGGCAGCATATGATTTGGTGGAGTGATGGGAAGAGCCAACATTTCTTTTGGAAAAGGCTCATTGAGGACAGCTAGAGGTTGTACCAATGTGTTTAGATTGTGAGTCTTGGGGAATAGATCCAAGACCTTGCATGCAGATTTCTTCTTTGACTTGGATGGGCTCTAAAATACCTTGCTCGTGAAGGCCTAGACCTTTTCCTTGATAGTTCATGTTCTTGAGCATTCTATCCATGATAGGATTTTTGTTATTCTGAAAACATGATGCGAGTCCATTATTAGGCGGGGGATGATGGGTGGTATATACACTGTGTTTTTTGTCTGCAAGGAGGCCACCATGGAAGAATGTGAGAGAACCAAGGGGATATGCAAGCGGTGTGGGGATAGCTTTTTTAGGCGATGATTGGGGATCCTGAGAAGGAGATGATGGGATAGCAGCATTTGGATGGGTTGTATCTAGAGAGGGAGTAGGGGATATGATAGGATCTGATTTTGTGGTAGCAGGCTCATGCAATGGAGATTGAGATGGAGCGGTAGAATCTTGAATGTCAAGAGGATCATGGGGTGGAATGGATGGGGGACTGTGATCTTGAGGTGGACTAGATGGGATGGTAGGATCTTAATCTAGAGAAGGGGATATGTTGGCATGCTTTGGATTAGACTCTTGGCATGACTCATCATGTGCGGGAGGCATGATAATGGAGTCATGGGGGGACTCTTCAAGTGGGGAAGATGGAAGGATGGAGGATTCAAGATATTCCTAGGAATGGATACTAGGAGTGGAAGAAGTGGATTGGATTTGGGTGTCGTCGATAGGTTCGACGACTCTTGGAGTAGGGGGTGGGTGTTCAAGGGATTTGGTAGATGTGATGGTAAGAGATGGGGACTCAGTGGATTCAGAGGATGTGATGGTATCATCAATGATAGGTGTTGGATGGAGAAGGGTCTCATCACTAACGACCATGGATGATGGGTTGGGATGGCACGGTTCCACGACTGCAATGTGTGGAGTGGGGGATGTTTCCTTTGTTATAAGTCCTTGGAGAAACTTGAATACGGTAGGCTGAGATGGCGAGGTGGGAGTGGATGAAGGTTTATGAATTAGTGGGGGATTAGGGCTAGGGATTGGTGGGCTAGGATTAGATGGAAGATTAAGACTGGATGGAGGATTAAGGTAAGGATATGGGCATGGGGAATTAGGATAGGATGACACGGATGGTGGATCGTTGGTAGAAGATATGGGCGGCGTGTTGTAATAAAGGTATTGGGATGGTGGATTAGGACACAAGGAGGCAGGTGGTGGATTGTAGTAAGGGTATGGGGATGGTGGATGGAGATAGGGAACTACGGATGTCGGATTAGGGTAAGTTGGTGGGTGTGTTTGACTAGGATAGGAAGATGTGAATGTAGGATGAGGGTGAGCAGATTGGTATGGGAGATTGGGGTAGTGGGTATATGTGGATGAAGGATTGAGATAGGGGGATGTTGATGAGGGATTAGGATGAGGGTATTGTGATGGCACACTAGGATAAAAGGATGTGGATGTTGGATAAGAGGACGATGTAGATGAAGGATATGATGGGTATGATGGACATCCCTTGTCAAAGGTAGCATAAGAAGTGTGATTAGGCATAGATGAAGACATGATGGGATAACTCGATGGGGTGATTAGATTTTGGAATGTGGGTGGAGAAAGCTTGCTAGCAATGATAGTGTCAAGGGGATCTATGTCGTATACCTCTTGATCAACAAGACTTTCATTATCATCGTTGATGTAATTAGGGTTTCCCTTGACTACTATTGATGGAGGATAAGGATTCATGATCGTGAAAGGATAAAGAGGATGGATGAAAGATTTTGGATGGGAATGGACTAAAGCTCAAATCAGGATTTAGGACAAGCTCAGTTTGGGATTGGATTAAAGCTCAGATTATGATGATTAGATGATTGGATGGGATTGATTCTGACAATTGGATTGGATTATCAAAGGATGATTACGACACCGAATTTTCTTTGAGATGGAAGTAGATTGATTGGGTCGAAGGTGATTGGATAGGGATGTGGCTGGATTGGATTGGATAAGATCGATCGATGATTGATTGATAAGATCGACTAATGGATGATGAAAGAGACTACAAATCCCATTCAGAGATTATCCTAGGTGACTTAGGATGCTGATTGATCGGATTAAATGACAAAGAGATGATTGGGGCACCGAATCTACTTTGAGATTGAAAATGGATTGATTGGGCCAATGATGATGATTAACTTAGGATGGATGACAATCCTAAGAGTATGTTAATGATGACGATCAAATCAGACACTTCAGTCAATTTGGATAATAACCCGAGATGAAGTTCAAGGGATTTGGATGGGGAAAACAATGATTTGATTGGAGAAATGGATGATAAAAATGGATGAATGAATACTCAAAATGAGCAAACGGTTGATCAGGATGGATGAACGATTACTCAGAACGAGTAAACGAATGATCAGAATGATAGAACAAGGGTTCAAAATGATGAAAGGGACTGTGAAATGTATGAATGTTTACTCAGAATGAGTAAACGAAGAGAATGGTAGGGTATACCACCTTCGAGGAGGAAGATGGTGAAGAAAAAGGTGCCCCGTCCAACTTCTCAAAAGTATCAAGTGTTATATATCATCAGAAAGAGCATGAAAAAATGAGAAGAACTGCCTTTGAACAGAGTCAATCAGATAAATGGTGTGGAAATGGCGACCTTGGGAAGAAAGAGCAGAAGGACAGGTCCGCCATAGCAGAAGGATAGGTCCGCCACTACACTAGGACAGGTCCGCCACAGCACAAGGACAGGCCCGCCACTGCACTAGGACAAGTCCGCCATAGCACAAGGACAGGTCCGCCAAAGGATAAGTTTAAGCTTAATTTTTTGATGGATGGGTAAGGCAAAGGACCCAAAATATAGCAAACACTAATAATGACTGGTTTTACATGAGAAAGACAATCTAGATAGCACAACCCTAAGATTTAGTAGAAATGGGTATAGCCCACAAAGTCTTCTACTCTAGGATGCACATGGTTGCTAAGTAGTCCTCGATATACACCTAGTACGTGAGGCCCAAACCGTGAACACCAACCCGTTACAAGCGTGAGTCGGGAACCTTAGGGAGATACTAAAGGCTCAGACCAACTCTTCACGTCATCTTGACGCTTCCCCAATTACAACGTGGTTGGATTGAGGTACAGCTTTCGCTCTCCCCCCCTTTATATACCCCGCCGGTACGCGTGGTTGGAATTGTCCCTTGGGGTGATGAAATCCCCAAGCAGGTCCCACTAAGAAAGTGAAAAAGGGTGACTCAAAAGGACTTGGAAAGCTACGATTTCTCATCACCCAGGATCACCAAATGGTGCAAGGGGATTGGATACATCAAATAGCCTTCCCAAACACGCCAAACAAGGTTTATTGACCCCTCTTTTAATTAAACTATGTGCCTATTTTACCAAAAGACAATCGGAAAAAACTTGAAATTTTTACCTTCTAGAGGACAAGTCTGCCACTCTACAGGGACAGATCCGCCACTCTGCATGGACAGGTCCACCACTCTGTCAGGACAGGTCCACCACTGTAGGACAGGTCTGCCACCGTAGGACAGGTCTTCCACCGAAGGACAAATCCACCACCCTGCCAAGACAGGTCTACCACTGCAGGACAGGTCCACCACAGCAGGATAGGTCCGCCACTCTGTCAGGATAGGTCCGCCACTGCTGGACAGATCTGCCACTCTATCAGGACAGGTCTACCACTCTGCAACCTGGACCTTGAAAAATGCAAAAAATAGCAAACGTGAAAGAAACAGACCTGTTTGTGGGTCCCACCAGGCATGCCAGAAATGTGATAGGTCGAATGTGAGCGTTAGAAATCAAGCAACAAGTAAAAGAGTGCAAATAAACAACTAAAACAACCTACACCTCAAGATTAGCCTAAGTTGGAAACAACACAAGATAAAAGCAACAAAATGGAACTCTGTACCTTGCGTCGAATCGATCCTTTGGTTGGCCCTTCGATCTTTGGTGTGTATGCTCCTTGGATGGCAAGTAGATGCAAGCTAAATGGTGTTGTGAGGATAAGTGCAAGTGGATGAAAACAAGAAAATGGCTAAGTATAAGTTGAGAAACAAAATTGCAAAAGTTTGGCTAGCAAAATGATCTCTCCAAAATGAGAGAAAAGAGGGAGTATTTATAGGAATTTTGAAAATTCCTAGGGGAAATGGATGGTCAAGATTGAGCCACCAAATATCAAGATGTAGGGCTAAGGTGAGTTGAGAACTCACAAGCCCTCACATCTTGACATGTGGCATGTGATATAGCCCTAAAAGGTGAAGTGGACATGAGGTGGAAGGAGAAGGACATGACATGGAGAGGGGTACAAAGTACTTTGGGATTGGACAAGTCTCCTCATAAAGGAGGTCCTTGTCCCCATGTGGGTGAGAGGACATGTGAAGAATTAAAAATTCCTCAAATATTCTCATGGGGAGAAGAGAAGGAATTTAAAATTCCTTAAATGCATTGGGGGATTAAATGTGCATTAAAAATTCACATGGGGAAGGGAGATGCCTTGTCAAAAAAGAAAAGCATTTAATAAGGTTGACTAAGGACACATGTCATAAAGGACATGGGGAAGAGAAAATGAATTTAATATTCCTTGGAGGGATAAAAGGAATTAAAAATTCCTTGAGAGGTTGATTAGGCTAGTTAGTGAGGGATTAGAGGATGGTTAGGTGGCTAAGAGAGATTAGAGGCCAACTTGCAAAAGTTGGAGGATGTGACACATCCTAATCAAGGATTAGGCATGTGCACATCCTAATGATGGGATTAGAAGAAGGATTAGGATAAGATAAAAATGATGGAGGATGTGACATGAGGGGAATTAAATAAATGGAATATTTATTTAATTCAATTGATGGAAGGAGGGTTAAAGAGATAAGGTATATTGATTAAATACCTTAGGGATTTAGCAGAATTAAAGCTATTAATTAAATAATAGTAGTATTACGAAAATAAGACGAAAGGGGATGAATTTGGATAAATTAAGTGTCCAAATTTAGACGTCTACACCAAGATTTCTTATCAGTCAGAGTAGAAGTAGTCATTTTTTTTTGTGATATTCTTGATTTTTTGTCTATACGAGACTCCAACATACCTTTGGGACTATAGTGTGTCACACTATCGTCTATATTTTGCATTGTTGTCCTAGACCAAAAACTTGCTAGTTTGTCCAAAAAACTTGTTGCGACCTACTCATTTTGATTTTCAAACTCTCACTTTGTTCCTTGAGGTAGTTTAGGGAAATTTGATCCCTAGGATTCTCTTGAAAATGAAGAGATTCATGAGTAGTGAATCCCCCTTCTCTAAGTTTATGTAACTATTGTAAAGATATGTAAATTTTTGCATTACCGTCTTCTCAATATTGGTATAGGAAGTTGTTTCACTACCTTAACTTCCTTACAAGTGGTATCAAAGTCTGATCACCCTTGGATTCAATTGTGGGTTGTTTGGTTTTTTCAACTAATCTAGATTTGAGTGGGTGCTTATGTAGAAGACACTTTGTGATCTTGTTGTAGGAATTTTCAGGGGGAAAGTTCATCAAGGAGAATAGAAGATGAGAATTTTTTTTGGAAATTATTTTGAGATGTGGAAGTTGAAGAGAGGATATCTTGATAGATCGAGATTTGTGGGATGTTGTTTATGAGAATTTCTTAAGGCCCGCAGATCCTATTTTGGCTACTCAATATGATGCTATGGATCATAAAACCAAAGGTCTAATTAGATTGTGCTTGGAAGACTCTATTTTAATCAATGTCTATGAAGAGACCTCTACACAGAAACTATGGAAAAAACTTGGTGAGATGTATCAAGCCAAATCTTTAGTGAACAATATTTTCTTGAGGAAGAAATTATATTCCTTGAAAATGGAAGAGGGTGGATGAATTACAGACCAGCTGGAAGCATTAAATATGTTGGTGGATCAATTGGTGTGAAAATGGATGAGGAGGAGAAATTTCAAATCTTGTTTTGCTTTGCTTGATTCATGGGATTATCTTGTTATGGCTATTGGGAGTACTTTTGTTATCTTGAAGACTGACGATTTGGTGGGTTCTTTGATTTCTATAGAGATGAGGAGGAAGGTATCAATCAATGCTAAGGATGCCCTGACTATTCATGGAATATCTAAGGAAAAATGAAAAAATAATGAGAGGAATGATAAATCCAAGTCCAAGGGGAGATTCAAAACTCTTGGAAAGTCCAAAGTTATTTTTTGGAACTATGATAAGCCTAGACACTTTTGTAAGGACTTCAAAGAAGAAAAGAAGAAGAAAAAGAAGAAGTTTGATTCTGATTTTGAGTCTGAGAAGTAATATGGTGATGCATTCGTTACAGCCTTGGCTACTCATGTAGGTAATGATGCATGGTTAATTGACTTAGGTGCATCTTTCCATGTATGACCTCTAATAGAGACTGGGTTTTTGAATAAGAAGAATTTGATGGAGGTAAGGTGTACTTGGGTGATGATTCTTGTTTAAATATTGTTGGTTGAGGTAAATTTAGAATCATGTTTCCTAATGGTAGAATAAAAATGATTAATGGTGTGTTGCATATCCTTGGATTAGCATAAAAAAATTATCTATGAGAACACTAATAGATGCAAGTGTACAAGTATTCTTTTTTAATGTGGGATGCAAGATGGTTAGAGGTGCTATGGTGGTTTTTAGAGGTGTCAAATATGGCACAATGTATAAGCTTGATGCATGCACTATTGAATACAATAGTACTTCTATGAAAATCAAGTTTGTGGATACTTTGTTGGAAGAGGTGAGAGTTTCATTTGTAGTGGATGGTTGTGTCTTTTGGGTACCCAAGGGTTCTCTTTCTTCTTAATCAAAGTTACCTACAGAGAAGACTATGTTATGGCACTAGAGACTTGGCCACATTGGAGAAACTGGCCTAAGGACCTTCAAAAATAGAAAACCTTGTTGAAGGGTTGAATGATTATAAGCTTGATTTTGATTTTTGTGAGCATTTCATTTATGGAAAATAAAACTATGTTTATTTTTACTTGATTTCTCATAAATCTTGTGGTGTAATGGATCTTATTCATTATGATGTGTTTGGTCCTGTAGATGTTCCTTTGATTGGAAAATCCACATATTATGTTTCATTTATTGATGATTATAGTAGGACATGAGTATACTTTCTAAAGAGTAAGTCTGAAGTTTTTAATCATTTAAATAATTTAAAGCCATGGTTGAGTTGCAAACTAGAAATAAAATAAAATGTGTGAGGACTAATAATGGCGGTCAATTTTAATCTAATGATTTTGATATATTCTATAAATATTATGGAATTCTTAGACAAAAGAAAAATTTGTATTCTCCACAGTAGAATGGAGTTGTAGAAAGAATGAACATGGCAATGGAGAAGGCTAGGAGTATGTTGAGTGGTGTTGATCTAGAACAAAGTTTTTGGGTTGAAATTGTTGCCACTACTTGTTACCTAATTAATAAGTCTCCTACATAAAATATTGTTAATAAAGTGCCTATAGAGGCATAGTTTGGCCACAATCCTTGATTAAGACATCTTAGAGTTTTTGGTTTCTAGGAATATGCACATGTGCTAAAGGAGAAGAGTGAACAAAATTGGATAACAAGGTTGTGAAGTATATCTTCATGGGATATAGTTATGGTATGAAAGGATACAAGATTTGGGATCTTGTTGCATAGAAGGTAATATATAGTAGAAGTGTTATTTTTTGACAAACTAAGTCTTCTTATGTTACATTGTAGCCAAAACAAAGCAAATAAGAAGATGTGATTCAACTTCCTTCTATAGTTGAGAAAGTTGAATTGAAGCCCCTGGATAGACAAGAAGTTTAGGAGAACTCATCTAGCTCTAAATTTTCATAACAAGAGAAAGAATCTCCAACTCGGCTTGTTTGAAGGTCTAGAAGGTATAGACAACCACCAAAAAGGTATTCACTTGAAGAATATATGTAAATTGAAGAATATATGTGTATATCCTAAAATGGAGTCTTAGGATGTGGTTCCAAAAATTTGATACATATGTGTTGAGTTTGGGATTTGAGCATTCTAAATTGGATAATTGTGTTTATTATAAAATTAAAGGTGATTTTTTCTTGTTTATTGTAGTATATGTTGATGATATGTTATTTATTGGTAAAGGGTATGATTTTATAACTAAAGTCTCAACTTACAGCTAAATTTGAAATGAAAGATCTTGGTGTAGCTAGACACATTCTTGGGATGGAAATCAGAAGAGATAGAGTGAATAGAAATGTATGGCTTGGCCAAATTAATTATGTCAATTTAGTTTTATAGAGGTTTAACATATAGGATTATAAACCATTGTGTGTTCCTTTATCAGTTGGAATGAAGTTATTTATTTTAGATTGTCCAACATCCCCTTCATAGATGGAAGACATGAGTAGAGTGTCTTACCAAAGTGCAATTGGAATTTTAATGCATGCTATGGTTTTTACTAGACTAGGAATTTCCCAAGTAGTGGGAGTTCTTTCCAAATATATGTCGAATCCTGGGTAGAGTTCATTGGGATGCAATTAAAATATTCTTCAAATATTTATAGGGTACCTTAGAGTGTTCTTTGTGTTATCATAGTAATTTGATAGGAGATGAGTATTCTTTGTGTTATCATAGTGTTTATGTTGTGGTTTAATTGGTTGGATGAGTAAGAGATAGGCTATGGTTGCAAGATAGGCTATAGTTGCTTTATCTACTACTGAATCTGGGTATATGGTAGCTACTCATGCTTGTAAAGAAGTCATGTGTCTCAAGGGACTATTTTTAGATATTGGAATAAAACAAGGTGTAGTGATAGTTTATTTTGACAATCAAAGTGTTATCTGCCTAGCTAAGAACCTGAAATTTCATGCCAAGACCAAGCACATTGATGTACAATACCATTGTGTTAGAGATATGGTCAAAGATGGAAAGGTGAAGATGGTTAAGGTGGATAATTTGATGAAATTTATTGATTATTTAACTAAGTATGTGAGCACAGATAATTTCATATGGTGTTCAGAGTCTATGGGCCTTTCGGCCCCTATCAACTAAGAGACAGTGTTTATGCTCCCTTTTGTTTCTCTTGCAAGGTGTTCAACAAGTGGGAGATTTTTTGGGAAAATGTGTCTCAACCTTGCAATTACAAAATACTTTCTATTGATAAGTAATCTAGAGTGGGTGTGTGGATTACCCCACCTATGGGGGGTCTAGGGGTCGCATACCTTGATGAGGGTTTGAGGGCAACACCCCCAAAATCCACCTTTTATGTATAATTCATCATTAGGTCTTAGATCTGATGGTAGGTATTTTTTTGGCTTGTCTTGCCCTAAAATGTAACCCTATTTTATGAGGGTGTTGTATTACAATTATACATTATGATGTATTTTGAGAGTCAAATAGTGGTCATGTTGCCTATAGATCTTTGGTTGGTAATACTCCTATAAGAAGCTTACTTTGCAAGTATATTGTAATCTTTGTGATTTTTGAATAATATATTGGTCAGCGTTTGGAGTGTGGGGTTTTTCTCCCAAAAGGGTTTTCTCCATGTAAATCACTGTGTTGTGGTATGCATGATATTTGTGTTTATTTTATATTTAATTTTATGTAACTATTGTAAAGATCTATAAATTTTTGCATTACCCTCCTCTCAAAATTAATGTGGGAAGTTGTTTTGCTACCTTAAATTCCTTACAGCTTTATCTTGATTAACCATATTTAATATTTTTAATTGATTTAACTCCATGGTATACCAATGATTAAATATTACTTTACATAAATCTCTTGTAAAAGTAATATATTTAAAATCATAAACAATAATAAATGATAAACCCTTACAAAATAAACTAATAATAATAACTGATAAACCTTTACAAAATAAACTATTGTGACAACTTACAAAATCGGTTAATCATCTTATTATAACAAAGAAATACACCTATAGATAATTTAGCTTTCAAAATCTTTAAATAACAATATAAATAATATTATTATCAAAAATATAGAAAATATATAGCACTAAAAATATAACTCCTAGGCACTAAGAGAGCTACCTATATATTAAACAAACAAGCACTATAGGAGTCATTCGAATAAAAAATTAGTAAAGCCAAAATATAATGTTTCTGTGAGACTTTGGGGACTAGTTTAGGATTTTTCATCCACTAAATAGCTATGAAAAATAAGAGGGCTTTCATCTTCCAATATCCAATGATAGATGAATAAGATGTTCAATCTATTCAATTAAAATCAATGGAAAAGAAAAAAATGCCTTCTCTTGATCCCTATCTTAATTAAATATGCAATTTTTAAATTATTTTTATTTCCCTCCAAGATATGCTTGCACATAATTATTTATTAATGTCATTTTTAAAATTATTATCTTGTTACATAACACTTCTAGCCTCATAATCTAGGCACTCAATTTAAACACACATTTTCTTACTTTACTTTCCTTAAGCACATGGGACATGAAAAATGGGCTTAAAATCAATCTAGAATCTTGCAGAAAAAGAGATGATAATCCTCCCTCCCCAAGATTTATTTCCCTCAAGAAATTCAAATTTGGATGCTTTGGTGTGTTAACTTCTTCCCACATAGCATGTTTAATTAGTAGATCCTTCCACCTCACCAAATACTTGTTAATGCTTTATTCCTCATCTTTCCTTCCCAAGTATTTATAATAGCTTTAGTGTCAAAATTAGTCCTCATTCATCATCCAAAGGTAGAAAGTCTTTAGATTGCACAATATTTTTTTCTAATGTTTTTTAAGGAAATAAACATGCAAAATGCTATGGATTCTCCTGTTCTTAGGTAGATCGAGTTTATAGGATGTTTCTCTCACCTTTTTATAATATTATAGGGACCATATAATATAGATTTATAACTTTTTTTTTCATTTCTTATTCAACAAATAATACTTGTAAGGTTGTAGCCTGAGGAAAACCATGTCTCCAACTTTAAAAACTCTTTTGATACACCATTGTTCTACATATGTATTTTGCTTGTTTTGAGTGTTAACTATAGTTCTTGATGGATTTCAATACCTCTTGAATTTCTTTAATCATAATTGTTACTCCAAGAACCATATTTTTTAATATTTTAATATCCATAAATGTTAGAGAATTATATCCATGCAAATCCATGAAAAGGTGACATACCTATGGACATATGATAGAATATTTTATAGCAAAATTAATCCCAAATGCAACCACTTGAACCAAGCTATTTTCTCGCCACAAATGTACTTTCTAAAGTACCTTTCAATCTATTTGTTAACAATATTTGTTTTCTCATTCATCTATGGGTGATATCTCATGCTTTGGGTGAGCTCTATTCCTACCAAATGAAACATTTTTTTTCCAAAATTGACTCCAAAATCTATTTATCCTATTCATTAAAATGTTCTTAGGTGACCATGTAATATGAAATCCTCCTTGAAGAATAAATCAACAATTTAGGAATTCTTAAAATTAGAGGATATGACATAAAAATTTGCATACTTATTGATTCTATCCACCACAACAAAGATTTAATATTTGTCATTTATATTGAGCAACTAATAAGGGTACTCCCCTTACAAAACCACACACACACAACTAAACAAGAGAGATAAATAGAAAATACAGAAAGAAACACTTGCTTTCTATTATCTTGATGAAGTGAACTTATAATACTCAAAAAATAACATACTACAGCCACATGGGCCTTCTCATTACAAAAATCTGCAAGCCAAAAACCATAATCTACACTACCAGAGCTCTCTTCTATAACCCCTGTTCTCCCTCTTTATCCAAGAAGTGTAACTACCTTAGAATATTTTGGAAGGTGTAACCCCATTTTGGCACCAAAAATTCCACCATCTATTTCCTACTCTAGAAGATTTGTATTTTTCTATTTTATATTCATATATTTACAACTTCTTGGGGTCATAACTTTCTATCTGACCGTCAGATTTTCAATTGTAATATATTGTTGAAAAGCTTGTGAAGAGATCTACAACCATGTTTTTCCAAAAATGTAAGATTAGATATTTTTCACCCTATTGTGAGGCTCTGAATGGCCTCAATTTTTAGTTTTAAACTTCATTGGAGAAATTCCTCGAGATAAAAAATTGATATCTTCCAAATGGTAAAGGATTTTGAGATGACTCTTTCACCAAAAATTTTATTTTCCAATTTCACTCCTTGGGAAATTGAGTAGGCCAACTTACTAAAAATAACAGGTGACTGTTTTTGGTTGTTTCAATCAAACTTCTAACTATCCCAAAGACTTCATCAGTCACCATGGGCTCCAAAACAACTAAGGAAACTACAAACAAAAATGAAAATACAATATTTTCAAATGATGCAAGATTACCCTTACACCACTAGATGCTCCTCCATCAGACAACCAGGGTAATTTAAAAAATGACCTTGTTAGTTCTCGAGTGTTAGAGGGAAACCAAGATGGTTAACCTTAGCTTTAGGTAACCATGATGAATCTTCAACAGGCCTTCCTCTCCATTTCACCAAGTACTCTGCATTTCTTGTTTCTTGTGCTTCTACCCATACGACTATAAAGAATTTCTTCTATCTCTTCCCTTTTTGGCGTAGGTTTCAGAATGTTCCACTGTGCCTTTACCAATTCATTCTTCTCCAAATCATTTTCTTTGTCACCAATGTTGACTTCTACATTTTCATCTTTCCTCTCAACATTCACTGATGTCTCATATTCTCTTTAGTACCAAATGGATTCACATCCTTTTTCTCATCATCCACAAATTTATCAAAGCTATTAGGAGGAATATTCATCTTTGAGGTTCCCTTGTGCATCCTCTGCATTTACACCTAGTTCTGGAGGAAGGGAGTTGTGTTCTGTAGGGGCATCCTCCTTTTGTGCTTTTGTAGCATTTACTTCTGCAATGGTATTTTCTCCTACTAGATGAGCATCACTTGTACTACCTTCTCTTGTAGTGTCCTCTTCACTAGTAACGCCTTCTACAACATTTTCTTCCGTATATGGAAGATTTTCATCCTACACATTCTCTTCTTTTGTGACATTCTCATGTTGAGCATCATCATGTTGTGCTTCTTTCACTTCATTAACATCAAGAGTTGGCATATCATCATGCATTTCCTTTGCACTATCCAAAGTTAGACCTAATATTTATGCCAAATCTATAACCTTTTCAACTGTTTCATTTCAGAGCCTTTAAAGATCATTTTGATCTCTACTCATAAGGGCGGTTACCCTTTTATTAGTTTGAAACTCTTTGTTGTATAATTGAGCCAATGTGGCTTTATTCTCTTATGAGAGAGGTGCACTAATATTTTCCAAATAAAAAGACTTCAACTTTTCTTCTACATCGATTTCCTCATTTCTTCTTGCATACAATACATCTCTCAACTCTACAGGAAATTAATTTTTAATATTCTTCATATTTACTACAAAATTAATAATGTATTTTATAATTGCTTCTTCAATAGTAGTCTTATCTATATCATTAGTAGTAATATACAAAGTAGAAGTATGATTTAGCATCTCATGTTCTATAATCCAATTGAATAAGGAATATAATTTCATAGGGCTATGTGACCTTACCAGAGGGGAAGACTTAACCTTCTTCCTCTTTGCATTTAATTATTTCTTCTCTTTTTTGAATTTAGGTTCCTTTTCCCTCATCTTAATTTTGCATCTTTTCTTTTCCTTCTCTATCTTTGCCTCAATGTTAGTTTCCACAATGTCTACTTTTTACCTCTTCGCAATGAACTCTTTCTTAGATGTATTAGATCTCTTCCAAATCAAGGGTTTAGTATCTTCCTCTTCTTCATCCACATTAACACTAAAAAATTTATTTCTTTTCACCTTTGATTTTACTCTTCTCCTTGCAAGTCTTGTTTGCTATGTTGCTGGAGTGACCTATTCTTTCTTAGACATCTTCTACTGCCTTTTTAGAGGTGTATTTTCCTTCATCAAAGTACTTGTAGAATCTTTTCTTTTCTCTCTAGTCACAGAATTAGTCCCAAAGGACTTGGGGGCAACCGAAGGAGTGGTAGTTTTTGTACCAGATCTCCTCCTACTGGATAATCCTTCTAGAGCATCAACCAAGCCTTTAGCTTTCTCTATGTCATCCTTCTTCAGACCCACCATCTCTGCAACTTGTGTAGTTATACTCTCAACAATATTTCTTATATTTTTGTCTTTGTTCCATGTGCACTTTCACAGACTTCTCCTCATAGGTATCATACCTCTTTAGAGGTGTCTTTTGGTTTTCTCAACATGAAATCTATTGAAGTGGTGATTTCTTTCTCTATGATTTCATATCCCATCTCTGGGATCCAACCAGTCCTATGCTTAACAACCTATATGATGAAACAATGCTTTAAAACTAGGAAAATGGTATCATTCTTATAATTTTCCATCATACTCAGTGGAATCCTCTCTCTAGCCTACATATTCTTTTGAAATATTTTGAAAAAAACCCAAAGATCTTCATCATGTGCATCTACATTACCTAACCTCCATAGGTGATCTTTGATTTAATGTGCAACTGATTTATCCTTTGACCAAACAATTTTCTTTGTTCCAAGTAGTTCCCTCAAAAAGTAAAACAACAAGAAAAAGATCAATGTGTCAAACTTGAAAGGATATTTTGAATCCTTTGTCTTCTATAAGTTCTCAATTAATTGTGCCCTCAAAAATTCACACAAATAAAAATCTATACTATTTACCATCTCATATGCAGTGTTTATTGTGGTAGTTGATACTAAGTTCTCCCTTTTAGAAAAATATATCTTGTATCCAATCACCATTGTTTCATACTTGACTGTCAGGTTTCTAATTTCCTTGATTGTCAAGGCTATTTTGTCATACTTTTCCCCAATTAACTCCATAACAACTTCATTCTTTATAGACTTTACTACCAGAGCTATTTTGGTTGAGCACAAACCTATGACAACCCTAATTTCCTCCTTGGTAATCATGTCAAGCATATCCATCCACATCTATCTATCATGAATATATCTTAGGGCATATCTCAATTGGGAAAACCTTTCCATACATCAAAATTCTTCTTTACCAAGTTTTGGAATTTAATTTTTAGTGTGAAATCATAACTAGTGAGTTCCTTCACCCACACATCAGCCAACATGGAGCGATCATATTCTTCCAACTTCTTGTGAATGTAAATTCTTACATCCTTAGTATGTAAAACATCAAATGGAATATTTGAAAATGTACCAAGTGATTCATCCTCCATAGATTTATTAGGGTGTCACTTGAACTTTGGTTGGGGTCATTATGAGACCTCAATTACTCATGGAGTATCCATTTCAAATATTTCAAAACACTTTTAAAAAAATTAGGGCTAGATAGAACTATAAATACCTTTGATTGCCTTTTGGTTAGATTTTTTGTGTGCAAGAACACTGGAATGCTTTACCTTTCTCTTCACTACTCTTTTCTCCTCAAATACTTGGTTGCAAATGACTTAGATCAATCATTAAATCGCTTATAAATCTTTAACCATAACCCAAATCACAATAAATGCTTAAATTGATAAATTTTTCAAACCCTAACTGCATTGCATAATCACCTTTAAATGCTCCACAAATTTCCATATCTTAATATTTTCCATCAATATCTTCTCAAATACCTGTCAAGTATATTGACCCACACCTCATATCCACGTGCTAAAGTATCAACACTATTTCTTTGGCAGGGGATAAGGAATTTTTCATTAATGCTCCCCTAAGCCAAAGCTTTCTACTTCGTTTCTAGAAGAAACATTTGCACCGGATTTTAGTATAGACTTAGCCTTAACCTCTATCTCTTCCTTCTTTTTCCAAATATTGTTCATCAAACTTTCTTCATTTCCACTAAATCAACCTCTTTCACTAGATCATTCATCTTTATCAGATTAGCCTTGCTTCTGTAAAATTTTGAGATGTATCCTAATATGTTGCAATTATAGAATATGACATTCTTTTGGACAAGCTTACTTCCATTTATTTTGCATCTACACTAATTAGCTTTATGCCCAAATCCATTGCATGTATAATAGTATTTATTAAAAAATTGTAACATTTGTGAACAATGTCATAGTGTGAATTAAATAAATGAGATCCAAATGAATTAAAAGCCTATTTAACTCCCTAAGCACTAATCCCAATAAGATATTTGAAATTCATTAAAAATAAGAAACCATTAAACTGACATGATATAAGCATGAAAGCATAAAAAAATCATATTCTAAGACCTCTATTTTTATCCTATTGGGGGAGTAGTGTCACATTGATATGGAATGGTGACCCTTTCCCAATCCCTTAGATAATATGAGCTTTGTTCCAATCAATTTTATTGAAGAATGTAAGAATAAATTGAATATGAGCTTTGTTCCTTCATCCTTGCTATATTGTGAGTTATCTTTTTCAACGGATGGGAGTGTTGTTGGAAAGGGTTTCTCAAGTGACTACACTGTGACCATTGCACTTTCCATTATAGCTTCACATGGTTTGGGAAATGCATCTTTTAGCATCAACACAGGGAAATTTGAGAAAATTTCAAAGACTCCTTACATTTTGAGGGTTCTTCCTTCTTCACTTGTGGATTAGGGAGACTTCATTCGTGCACCTTTGGTATCTTTTCTTCCTAAGGGGAGGAATGTTGTTCAACATTTTTGGAGCAACTTCTTCATTCCTTCTTGAGTATCTTCCATGGGTGAACATTGTACATTTTTTTTTTCTTCTCTCTTTTGAGGGGGAGTTTTTCCCATGAGATTTGCTTATTATTGAATTACCCCATTATGATTTATCTAAAAATACAACCTAGGACTAAATTAATGCAAGACCTAAGTTAACTTATGCTAGTGTAATGATTAATTAATTACACTAACACCCCCCCATAAGTGCAACTTAGGGAGGAAATGCAATTATTATGCAAAGATGATGATGATGATGGGTCTCGGCTACATGATGGCCATTTTAGGTACCCATTTACAAGATGAAGATGCAGAAAATCTCCCACAACCAGAGAAAAGAGGAAAACCCAGTGGGAACAAAACCCCTCTCCAAAAAGAAGAAATAAAAGAAAAAAAGATGGAGAAGTGAAGTGAAGTTTTGCGGACTCAACATCATCCTCCCAAGGACTACAACCATCACATATATACAAAGAGATCAAAAAGGTGTGTGGACTAGACAGCCCCCCCCATAAAGGAGAGTAGTCCCTTCTAGAATGTCTTCAAGACCAGTGATGAACTGAGAAGCCAAGTCGTATAGACGTGAAGAGAACCCATCCTTGTACCACAAGTCTAAAGAAGTGAATGTATCCATCCCTGCTGAAGCAAATCTCAACTGAGAGGTGTTTGAGGAAGAAGATGGTGTCGAGAGAAGTGTCAAATCAAGACAACCACCACAACCCTAGCGAGGAGGAGGAGATGAGGTGCTTCCTACTCTAGAGTCTGGAGAGTTAGGAGTAGGCTGATCTCAATCCCAAAACTTGGTAAACTTGTATACCTTGGAGTGATGATTTTCTTGTCCATAGGAAACAAGGGAATCAACCTGATCCCTGACAATTGCAAGTTCTAAAGTAAACTCATTAGACAAACCCTCCTAAGAAAGTTGATAGACATACAATAAGTTGTGAGCAATCTGAGGGATATATACAACATCCTCCAACTACTTCCCATCCAAGGAAACATCACAGATACCAACAACATAGACAATATCTGCATTTACAGTAAACATTTTTTCGAAGGTGGAAGGCCTCAAAGTTATCCATAGAAGATGTTGTTGAGAAGAAGTAACATGCCTTGAAGCACCTAAGTCTAGCACCCATCCTTCTCTGCTATTAACCAAAGTAGTTATCAAAGCATTCCTTTTACCAAGATTGTCAACAGTGGAAATTCCAGCAATACCTAAAGATGAATCTTCATGAGAGGGGGAGTGAGATGATTTGGCAGTTGTGGGAGGGAGAGTGATGTTATGATCTTTGAGTATCTGCCTCAACTCATGTATCTCCCTCTTGAAACATGTACCTTCACTATGATCAAGCCCATTACAAAAGTTGCACTTGGGCCTCTCCCTCTTTGGCTTTTCTTCCTTGTGTTGTGATGATGATTCAGAAGAAGCTCCTCCCTTTGATTTTCCTTTGTGCTTGCCCTTTCCTTTGGATGGTGTTGCCACCAATGCATGGGATTTTGTGGATGTATCAACCTGGTTGAGCTTTGATTGCTCTCAAGTCAGTTGTTCACAAAATGTTTCAAATGAAGGCATTACAAAACTATCACCAAGACCATCCATGGTGGAATAGAAGGAGGTAGCAAAGTAGGAAAAGGAACCTCTTAACTTAGATAGAATCATGAATATACATTATTTATCAGATTTATCTTTGCCACACCCAAAAATTTGAGTCCCTAAAGACTTGAACCTTACCAAATAGTCTTCGATGGAAGGAAATTGATCAACAGTGAGTGAAGCAAGTTCTTCCTCCAATTGCAAAGCTCAGACATTGTTGATAGAACTGAATAGATCCTTGAGCTTTTCCCAAACCTCCTTAGGAGTTTTTCACCCCTCAATATGAAAAATTCCAGCATTAGATTACTCTTTCTCCATTGCTAAATCCCATTCAGGAATTCCTAAAGCCTCCTTAAAGGATTGTGGATCTGAAGCACTAGCAATATAAGCATGTGGAAAATCCTAATGTTGTGACTGAGTTATTCGAGTATCTGAAAGATCCCCAACAAGAGAACCTGTTGACTCAAGAGTATGTCGAGCCTAACGAGGTCTAGTAGGAGATGAAGGATGAGGCCCCTCAACTGCAAGTCGACCCTGCGAAGGTGTGATCCTATGAGTAAGAGTTGAGGGAGAATCATCATTTGAGTCACTATCTATTAGGGTTAGAGATGGAAAATATCTAACAATTAAATGAAGATTTAATTAATAAATCAGAGAAACTAAAACACACACAGAATAAATTATAACACAGATAATTTAACGTGGTTCACACAATCTGGGATACATCCACCAAACTATAGCCATCCAACAATTTTATTATCCAGTGCAAAAACCTATTACAATCTTGCGAATAATCGTGTTTTTCTTCATACTGTAACCCACATCCGAACCCCTTTTTTAACAAGCTTAGAAGCTTCTAGATTTTGGGTTCCTACAAAATTGGATTTTTCCTTTTTCGTTGATTTTTTCCCTTTTTCAGTGATGACGCGAAAAAGTAGGATCCCAGCAAGGATACATGCCGAGGTGTATAGTATACCATGGGCTATATAGTATAGCATGATTAGTCACCACACACCAACACTATCATCACTTTACATTATGGAGGAAGGAAGAGGAGGATTAGAGGCCAAGCTAGGAGAGCTTTCCTCAAAGTGAACACTTCTCTCAATGAATAGCTCATGTGTCTTTGGATCCAAAAGTTTATATTCCTTAACACCTTTAGGATATCCAACAAAGATGCAAGGCCTACTCTGAGGTTCCAATGCCTTGCACTTCTCTGGAGGTATGCATGCCCAAGTTGAACAACCAAAAACTTTGAAGTGTCTCACAACCAATTTTCTACCACACCAAGCCTCAAAGGGAGTCATACCCTTCAAAACCTTATGGGGAACCTAATTTTGGATGTGAGTGGCACAACTGATAGCTTCTACCCAAAATTGAGGACCAAGAGAATGAGCATGAATCATGCAGTTAGTCATCTCCTTAAGGGTTCTATTCTTCCTTTCAGCAACACCATTTTGTTATGGAGTGTATGCAACTGAATGCTGAAGATCAATCCCTTCAAGAGGAAAAAATTCCTCAAGTCTATTGTTCACATACTCCCTTCCATTGTTTGTGCGAAGAATCTTGACTTGCTTCCTTGATTGCTTCTCAATATGAGCCTTGAAGGCTTGAAATTTTTCAAACACTTCACTCTTGTGAACAAGAAAATAGACCCATGTGAAGCGAGAGTAGTCATCAATGAAGGTGAGGACATAGTGAGCCTTGATAAATGATGGCAGTAGAAATGGACCTACTACATCACTGTGAACCAATTGAAGAACTTCCAAATCTCTCCAAGACTTCCCTTTATGAAACTTCTCTTTTGGATGCTTACCCATGGAACAACCTAAACATACACCTTCTAAAAAGCTGATTTGAGGGAGTCCTATAACCATAGCCTTAGAGCTAAGTTGTTGAAGATAGCAGAAATTGAGATGTCCAAACTACTCATTCCATAGCTTACTTTCTAAATTTGAATGAGTGAGCAAGGCTGTAGAAGGAGACTTAGGCACAAAGTAGGAGAATGAGTAAAGTCGTGTGTTATGATTAGCTTGTCCCACTGCAACCAAGGCATCATCCTTAAGTTCTTTGACCACAAATGAATCTGGTAGAAACTCAACTTTCTTTCCATCTCCAAAGTGAGTGATTTGGTAGATTGAAAGAAGATTAGCACTCAAGTTAGGAACATAGAGAAAATTCTCAAATGTTCCACTATCCATGGGAACCGAACCTTCGCCTTCAACTTCCACTTGAGTATCATCTCCTATGAATATGTGAGGTACTTTAGATGGCTCCAAAGAAGAAAACAACTCCCTTTTAGAACCCATATAATGAGTGGCACCCAGGTCAAGTATCTATTGTTGTGAAGAACCTAATGTAGCCACAAATTCTTTCCCTTTTCATTTTGATTGTGAGGAAGTGGAAGGAGATGAATCCTTCTTGTAGGTGAATGGAAAATTGATGTTCTTCTTGATGATGTTTGTCAATTCATCAATTTTCTTAGTGTGGAAATGATGCTCATCATGACTAAACTTCTTGCAATATGAATAGGTTGGTCTCTCCTTCTTGCTTGAATTTCCCTTCTTGGGACAAGATGAAGAATTTCCTTGTTGTGGAGAGGATGATTGTGCTTTATCTTGTTGTTTCTTTGGCTTAGATTGCTTCTGCTTCTTGTTGGAACCCTTTCCTTGAGTCCCTTGATTCCCTTGATCAGCCACCAAAGCTTTGGACTTTGAAGACTTGAGAACCCCCATGCTTATCAACTTTTCTTGTTCTAACATCAATTTTTTTGCGAATGCATCAAATGAAGGCATAGTGAAAGAACTACCCACTATCAAGCGAAGGGTTTGGAAGCTAGAAACAAACGTTGCATATTCTAATGGAAGCTTTCCCAACAAATTGTAGACCAACTATGCATCCTTCTTGTCAATGCCACAATCTTTAAGTTGTGTTCTTAGCTCATTTCTTTAGTGACATAGTCTTGGATTGTATCAAAATTATTGGGATATAACATTGTGAGATCATTGTCAAGCTGATAACCTCTAATCTCATCAACTTGGCCATACAATTGACCAAAATTTTCCCAAGCCTCTTTGATTGTTTTACACTTTTCAATTTGAAAGATGAGATCTTTTGATACATATTTCCTTAAAGTTCCAAGAGCCATAGTATTTTTAGTGAGTCAATCCATATGATAAATAGGATCTGCTTTAGGATCAGATGGTGCAACAATAGTTCTATCAATATAATGAGTTCATCCTTTTTCCATTAACTTACTCCAAGAATCAATTTTCCAAGAAGTATAGTTATGTGGAGTTAACAAAGGAAACTTAGAACCCATAGCAGAAAAATGAAAGAGAAAAAGATAGAGAGAGAGACACAATCACACAAGACACCCCCCCAAATTCACTCAATCAAAGAACCCCCCCCAAAAAAAAGATGATTTGGCACTTTATACTTAGTGCCTGGATAGTGGCCATTTGCAAGCCAAGCAAAATGGGCTTCTAATTTTCAATGTTTTACAACATCCTTAAGTAGGTTACAACAAACTCAAATGATTGATACAAAAGACCAAACTGAGATCTTATCTTTACAAATTCCAAAATGGGCCAAAATAAACCATATGTTGAAAGTACAATTTCTAATCACAATCACTACAAACTGATAGCACCACTCTGAAGTTCAAAAAAATTATGCACTTTCAAAAAAAATGGCACCTGAAAAGGAGTTCTTATGAGCCTCAATCGAGCCATGGAAATTGCAAAAATGCTAACAATTCAGCAACACCTATGACAAATCAAATTTTCTAGGAAATTCATGCACCAAAATTAAAAAAAGATTGCACTAGCACATAGAACATGAAAAATTAGCCCAAATCAAAAAAAAAAATGCACTAAAAAAGGCCTCAAAATGGTCAAGATATGAGCTTCTGAAGATGAACTACAAAATCAAAAACTCAAATGGAGAGGGGTCTACCAATTTTCAAAAAGTGTGATGATGCAGTGTTGACTTCATCTAAACATGAGCTTAAATTTGATAGTTTTTTGGTCGTCACAAGTTGCTATAGGTTAAATTTGACGACTAAATGGTTGTCACCGCTGCTGTTATCCCTCCAACGGAATCGTGACCAGAATATTCCCTTGTTCACCAAAAACTTTTGATCGAGTGTTGGAATATTTGTCTTGATGTCACCAGCTTTTGAAATTCGATCACCTGGTGTTTAATTTGGCTTGCAAATTTTTAATAGATGTTTTTTATGGTGGAGCTTGCCGATAGTGGGGTCACGGCCATGAGGCTACTTGGTAGATAGCGTACCAACACTCTATGGGTATAGAGTATGGTGGGGTACAATAGTCTATGAACTATGTACTCCACTAAATATTTTGATTTTTTATTTAAAAAAACTTTACAATATATATAAAACACTGTGAATTTATTTAAAGAGATATTTCAAAAAATTATTTCAAAGAATTTATATTAATTTATTTTTTTTTACAAAAAATAAAATCATACCGCCTGCATAATTATGACGACCTAGGGGTCATATGGCTCCCTGGGAAAAATGTTTTTGCCTCACCAGACAACTTCAATTTGGACAAATTGGTAGTCAATCTTAGGGTTTTTGACCCTTCTAGACGCAATGGTGATGTCCTTTTTGGCTGAAAATGCTCTAAAGTGGTAGCTAGCTCTTGGATCTGGCAACCACCTCCAATCTTCAACCCTTTGTAGATTTGTCCTATGATGTCCAACTGAGATGAAACAAAAGGAAAATCTGACTATCTCAGACACTTTGGACGTAATGGTGAGCTCAGATCTAATGCAACAAGCTCCCAAAATGCACTTGCAATACAAGGCCAAAAATGGAACCCTACAAGAATCTCTCCAAAATGGCAATTCAAAGGCAATCCAATAGCTCTGATACCATGTAAGAATTGGTTACGAAGGTAGCCACCAAAAATATAGAGGCCTAATAGAAAGCACAAGCATAAGAGAGATAGAAACAATATGACAAGAATAAAATGTATTATGTCAATAGAATAGAATAGAATGAGCAAAAGTACATAGGAGACCCCTTGGTTATATAGCCAAGGTGAGAACATAGAAGGGCATAATATTATGACATTTGTCATAATCTTATGACATGAGACAACTGTGAAAATTTATCACTCCACCTAAAGTGGAAAAGTGATAATGTGATAATCAACACAAAAGGTGGAGAGGTAATCACATGATGTGTCCACGAAAGGTGGATGTGATAAAGTAATAACAAGATAAGTCCAAAAAAAGTGGAAATTATCCAACTACCTCCTATGTGGTCCCTAAGTAAACTTAACTAAGGTGTAATAATGACCCAGGACAAGGTACAACACTTTCAATTACACCAATAAAGAAAACTTATGAAATTGATGAGATGTGTGTGAAGCATGATAAAAAACTAGATTTAAAATTCTAAATGCTAAGATGATAGATAAAATGGATGCAAGCTATGCTAAATGTAAACAAAATTCAAAGATATAAGCCATTTAAAGAAAACTATGGTAAAATATATGCAAACTAAGTGTAGACACGCAAAATATACTGATTGACATCGTGCATTCAATCCTGGCTTACTAACATCATTTCTTCCCGAATCATCCCTCGATCTAACCATTTAATCAAATTCCCCTATCTAATTAAATTCATCAATATTCATCTCTTAATTAAATAATTCACTTTAACTAATTAGGTTACTTTCTTCTGTTAATTAAATCAATCCACCTGATCTAATTATCCCTATTTAATTAAATAATTAATTTATTTGATTAAATCTCTAAAGTTCATCTATTAAATTAAATAAATTAAAACCTTATTTGATTTAATTTAACACCATCTCATTTAATTAAATAAATCAAATCCTTATTTAATTAATCTCTTACCTTATTCCTCTCTCATCTGATTTAAATAAATCCATAAATCTAAATCAAATAAGTCACATCATCAAATCTCCTGTTAAATTAATTAAACCCTTGATTAATTTAATCTAATCTCATGTCACATCCTCTAGATAACGCAAGTTGCACATGAAAATAGATTTAATTCATTTATTAAATCCCTATTTTCCTCACAAGCCATCTTTTTCGAATATTCTCTCAATTTGAATTCAAAATTCCAAGTCAACATGTACATCCAACAAGGCAATAACTCCATCTTACATGTCCTTTGCCTTGATCAGAGTGGCATTTATTGCATTTTCCCTTCCCTCTTCCATGTCATTTCAACAAAATTGAATTTCAAATATTGGCATTTATTGGCACAAATCCAAAATCTTGCACATCCATCATCCATTCATGGCTTGACAAGTGGCACCATATCATTGGATGAATGTTAGTCCCACATTGCTCAAATTAGGACTTTCATCCATCTTGAAATCCTATAAATAGAGAGCTACTATATTCATTTCATCATCCACAATCCAAACAAAGTTACCATGCTAAAATACTTAGTCATTTCCATCCATCATTTGAGTTCTTAGCTAGGCTTTTTTGCAGATTTGGCTTGGAGTTCTCATCTTTCATCAAAGTGGATCAATATCATCTTCAACATTCGAAGCTTGCATCTTAGGGATTGGGAAAGGGCCAATTTTTATATCAAATTGGCACCAATCCCCCCATGAGATTAAGAGTTTTCTTGCTTAATTAGGATTCAATCTTGTTTTTTTGTCATTTCATTGTCTTTCATTATTTTCTTCCTAATTTGAGCTATGTTAATGAATCTCATGGGGAATCCTTGTTTTGGCTTGCATTTCCTTGTTTAACTTGTTTACTCATGTTGTTTTGCAGGTACCTAGGCTTGGGTTCGCACATTTGGCACTAGAAGGAGGGCTAGATATCATTAATTCTAACTTTTTCTTGAAATTTTTGCGTTTTTCTTCACACATAGGAAATTCCAATGCGGGCTCATCAGCGTCGCTGTTTTAGCACCGCTGGACCCATCCCGCCAAAAACATTCAAATTTTTAACTCCGCTGCTGGACTCGTTGACTTATAGGATCTTTTGAATTTTTTGAAAATAGCGACGCTAGACACAAACTCCGACGCTGGGCAAAATTACGACGCAATCGAGCTCTCTGTCCCGACACAAAGCGCTGCTGACTAGTAAAGCGGTGCTGTAAGTGCACCGCTGGGAGAAAAAAAATAGCGATGCCTTCACGAGTTGTGACGCTGGGAGACAGTAAAGGGGAGAATTCATTTTTTTAGCACGTGCTTTTGATTTATGAGTTATTTACATTCTATTTTCTAGTTTTTAACTTCTGTGTTTTTCCAAAATCTAACTTTTTTTCTCCTTTGTAGGTTGGAAATCAAAAACTAAAGGAGGAGGAGTAAGGTGATGATACCTTGTCCAATCAAAGTGTTTTTAAACACTTAAGTGTTTGTTTAACACTTCTTTAAGAATTTGTCATCCTTTCATCCTTAGGGCACTAGTTTTCATTTGGGCTTAAAAAGAACCTTTCAAATTCTTCTTGCAAAAGGTTAAAATGAACAATAGGATCAACAACTTACTAGATTTCATTTATTGGATTAACAAATTGAACAAATGTCTTACACTTGTGATTTGGTGCTCTAAAATGAACTCACATATTGCTTTGAGGATTTAAAACGAACAAGTGTAGCTTTATTTTTGTGAGGGCTTACTTAGGCTAAAGCCATTGAAAAAGGACGTATGCGCTTCTCTCACGCTTTATAGTGATCTTGAGAATCAAAAGGCCTTTTTCATGACTTTGGGATGAGATAAATCAATCACCTCCACACTTCGATTTGGGCTTAAAATTGAACAAAATCTTGTGGGAGTGTGAGTGGGGGCATTGTTGCGTATATTCTCTTTTCTTGTGGCCAACAAGGATTGATCGAGTTATGAATAGTGTTCTTCATTTGCTTTTGTTTATCTTAGAGGGCCTGCCTTGGGGAAAAAGTACTCACCCAAGGGAACAGCTCAACTAGTAACACTCTGAACTTGAGAGTATTTCCAGCCGAGATATAAATGTGGATATTGGAAGAAACTCCAATATCACGTAGTTGACTTCGACAAGATGGATCTGAAAGGGGACTCTTGCCACGTTGGGTCAACTCCTATGAACAAAAAGTCCTTACTAAAACCCATATGCTAGAATTTTCCAAAATCCTTAATCTATTTGTTGGTGCAAGAACAGTCATTTTGAAGTCGTCCCACACTTTTACGGTCTTCTAGTAGAAATGGAAAGCATGCCATGGGAGTTTCATGGGTGTTGATGCTTGGCTGCCCCGTATAAGTGAGTGCCTTGGAGGGGAGCCTGTGGGGTCAAGCATCTAACCATTCACTAGATATAAGCATAGTTGCACTTGTCCAAGTGGGAATCCAACAAATATTGTCTTACACATCCATAGTATTGTACTTATTCTTGGGTTACAAAATGCATTGATTGATCGAAAACATCTCAAAAACAAACACGTAACATTATCCAAATTTCAAACCCTTTTGAGGACAAATACAATTGACTCAATCCATATGTTATTGCTTTCCCTTGGGATTTACATCCTTAGAGGTTTCTAAACATTGGATTATATCGCAATTTTTTTCTTGAGTAAACAATAGGAAATCTTTGCCTTAAGTTCATTAAATTTCCACATAACATATCTTGTGGGGTTTGAAGAAATTAAAACATTGGACACCTTAGTTTGAAAACCTAATCGAAGAAAGTGTTTTTGGTAAAATAAAGACATTAAACAAAGCTAAGCAAAAGGAACTTTCAAATGTGTGTTGAAGACTCATAACCTCAATTGATTGGAAATCCAAAAATGGGTGTTCAAATTAAATCATTTCTTGGTTACAAAGATCTTTAGGAATCATTTACATGCTCTTCAATACCTAGGTCTAGCCAAACAAAGTGTACCTTTTTAGGTTCATCTTAGGATCAAAACATATCAAAATATCTTTTTCATCCATCCTTCAAAACATTCAAAACAAAATTCATCTCACCATCACCTTTTGAAAAGTTTTGAAATCACCCTCAATACTAGGCTTTGTGGCAAAAATCAAAATCATCAAAATCATTGAGACTAAATCCTTGAAAAAATTATCAAAATCATTTTTGGCTAGGTATGTGTAGATGCATCCTTTGCATATACTTAGTCAAAATTATCGAAATCATTTTGTTTAGCTTAGTGTATGTAGATAAATCCTTCTTCATATGCTTAGTAAAACAAATATCTTGTTTGATAGGAGTGGGTAGATGCATCCTTCTTCCCACAAATATTCAAATTATCATCCTTTGATCAAATTTATCCCTTAGATCATCATCCAACATCTTAGGGTCTTTTTGATCAAAATCAAAATCAAAATCAAGGAAGAAATCTCAAAATTAAAAATAAAAATCCAAAAGTCCCAAAAGCCTAGTATATTCCTCAAAAGATTTACCAAAAGATCATAAACATTCACCCATCCATCTCTTTACATCATCATCATATCACCTTTTGAATCCTCAAGATATCCTAGAAATTTCTACTTTGGGTTTAAAATAGAAATCAATCCAAAGAGTTAAGAGATTCATCTCCCATTCTTAAAAAGATTAGTCTTGGTTCAAACAAGATCTCAACACAAGAAAAGCATGGAAGCCAACAAAGAAACACCTGCTTCAAGCAATCTTAGCCAAATGAATGTTGAAATAAATCTCGCCGAATCAGGCAATCCTTAGACTCTCTCACAAAATCCTCAAAAGGAGGCTCAAGGAGAAGACCTCCCATTTGGAATGTCTCATGACAAAATAATAGAAATGCTTCAAAATCCAGAAAACCATAAGATTTTCAATATCATGATGAAACTCAACCCTTCATTATATATGCTTGAACTAGCAAAACAAGGGGCTAAGTTACCTTCATATTTTGACATGAGCACCATAGTGCAGAAATCATTTCCTTGAATCTCGTCTACCATGCCCATCTTATCCACACCCCCATCCCAAAATATCATTCAAAACATTCTAAAAATCATGACATCTATTGCTCCAACCCAACCCAATGTTAATAAGGGAAATACACTTCTCCAGGCTCTTCAAGCACATCCCCTTGTTAATAATCAAAACTTGGACGCAAATAACATCTTGGAACAAAACATACTTGAAAACCCACTACAAAAGAATGTTCCTCTCACTTTCCGTTGTGATCCATCATCATCCTTTTTTCTCGCAACACCTCAAAATCCTCTCCTCGCAAATTCGCAAGAGGAAGGATACATGTTAGGACCAGGGGACATGTTTGACACCACAACATTTTCACAAGAATTGGAACCCCTCACATTCCCACCGCTTCTACCATTACCATCAGCATCCACACCACCCCTTAGTTTAGGGCTTCCCCCTCTACCAAATAAAAATCAAACCACCATCCCAAATATCAACCAAAAAATTTTACCAAACGCTCAAAATTTGTCATTAATATCACAACAACAAACAACAAATACACAAATAATTGAAACATCATTAAACACCCCTTTAACATCACAAAGCATGATCTCTCAAGGACCAACCATGTCAACAACACCATCCATCACACAAAACACCAATACCACGCTCACGAATACCATTCCAAATCCACCTCCACCCCCACCACCACCAACTTCCACAACATCAAGCCAACATGACGTAGCATTACAAGCTGCTTTTCAAAGAGGATACCAACAAGTTCAGAAACAAAAAGCCAAACATCTAGCTGCTCAGCAAGCTACTCAAGCTACACAAGCCGCCCAAATAGCACAAGCCACATTACAAGTGCAATAAGCCCAAGCGTTATTACAACAACAACAACAACAACAAAAAGCTGCCCAAGCCGCTCAAGCATTGCAAGCACAAAAGGCTACGCAAACCTTACTACAACAACAAGTAGCACAAGCACAAGGCATACAAACACAAGCTCAAGCGCAAGCTCAATATCAGGCACAGCAAGCTCAATATCAAGCACAACTTCGTACACAAAGACAAGCAGCGCAATTGCAAGCATATCAACAAGCAATAAAGCAATATCAGGAACAGCAAGAAGTAGCACAATTGGCAGCCCAACAACAAGCGTTGTTGGAACAACAACAAGCATTGTTGGAACAACAAGCGCAACAACAAGCACAAATCTTAGTGCAACAACAACAAGATCAACAACAAGCGTTGTTCATACAAAAGCAGGTGGAAGCCTACCTCGCTCGGCACAACATACAAATACCATTAAACAACATGCCAACCAACCCACCCATCCAACCTATGATTCAAACATCCCATAACACTTTTATCCCACCCCCTGATCCGCAAAATGATGTCACGACACAAATCAAGTTGCTCTCGCAACAAGTGCTCGACCTTCAATTGAGGTGAATAACCAAAATGCAAAGCAACTTGTGTCCCTATCCATTTGATAGGAGCATAGAAATGAAACCATTTCCTAAGGGATTTGAAATCCCCAAATTTGAAAAATATCGAGGGATGGGAAACCCTGAAGATCACATTAGGGAATTCTAGGTTCATTGCATGGAGCTCGCATATGATGATACTTATCTAATGTGACTATTTCCTAGGAGATTGGCAGGACCTGCTATAGAATGGTTCTCTAACTTACCTTCAAGCATTAGAACATTCCAAGAAATTAGGGATGCATTCATTAAGAACTATGCATGTAACATTGCAATGGATGTTAGTCTCGAAGAACTCTCAGCTCTGAAACAATGAAAGAATGAATCATTTGCTTCATTCCTTCAATGATAGCGATCCAAGGCCAATCAGAGCAAGTGGACCATGCTAGAAGAACAACAAGTTTGCACCATCATAGCCAACCTTGAAAGCTGCTTGGAATTTCATCTCAAGGTTCAAGGCATCACCACATATGATCAATTGATCTCCAAGGTGCTCAGCATCGAAAGAGCCCTTTATGACTCGACCTGCAGAATCAACATCATACCATGAACAACAAAACAACTGCCCACCATCTAATTACAATGATGAACCTCGTACATGGGAAAAAAAAAATGTCACTAATGATGGTTTCGTCGATGCCAAGGTGGTCATTAGTGGGCCTCGCCAAAACACACCCACACAACAAATCCAAACACAAAATCAAAACACTCATCACACAAACAACAATCCAACCATTAATAATCTTAATGAACAAAGGGGTCCACCTCAACTCAAAACATATCCCAAACAAAAATACACCATGTTGGGGGAACCACTCGAGGACATCATGAAAAGGTTGATCGACGAAAAACTCATCAAAGCACCTACATTCGAGAATTACCAAGAACCCGATGTCAAACCTCCTTGGTATAATGAGAATCAACTGTGTGAATTCCACAAAATCAAAGGCCACACCACAAAAAATTGCATGAGACTCAAAAATATCATCCAAGATCTCATCGATAAAAGAATCATAAATGTGAAACAACCTACAGGCAATCAGGACCTTAAAATCTACACGAATCTGATGTCAAATCATGGCAACAAAGGGAATAACAACAACAAAGATAAAGGAAAGGGCAGTGTAAATCATGTATACAAAACGGTCGTTGCCTCCCTAAATGAAGACTACATGGTCATCACCATCAAGGGCGCCCATTCCGAAGATTATGGAGTCACCACAAGAGGCTAAAAAGTCACCATTGCAGGATCATCCCAACCTAATAGAATCCCTTCATCTTAAGTCGTTTCGCATAGCTACAATGTTGTAGAACAACTCAAGAGAACACCAGCACACATCTCCATCATGGAGTTGTTAAAAATATCATCAGCCCATAAGAGGATCCTCGAGGAAGCATTAGCCTCATCCACTGTCCCCGCAGACCTTGATGTAGAGAAATTCCAAGCTATGGTCGAAAATATCATAACACCTAATCTCTTTACATTTTCTGACCAAGATTTCCCCACCCAACCATATCACAACCGTGCACTTCACTTGGAAGCCATTGTAAACAAGATCAAAATCAAAAGGGTCTTGGTGGATGGACGTGCAGGTTTGAACATCTGTTCTCTTAGCCTCATCAAGCAGTTAAAAATATCTCCATCGATAAAGGAAAGGGCATCATGATAAGAGCTTATGATGACCAAGAAAGAGTGTCTCAAGGCATGATTAAACTCCCTATTCAAGTAGGGCTGAATCTCATGGAAACCACTTGCCAGGTCTTGGACCTGGATTTGCCATATAACATCCTCCTAGGATGCCCATGGATCCATGCAATGAAAGTCGTAGCATCAACCTTTCACCAATGTGTGAAATTTACACATAATGGACAAGAGGTTACTGTCCATGGAGATCCTGAACTATTTCTCATATTGCAAAAATCTTGAAGCCAAGTACTACAAAATTCCCCAAGCACCAAAGAATGATGAGGGCCCATCCACACCATACATCGACCCTGCCACTCTCATGTCCACTTCTGCGACAGAGACACTCGCCATTCCCACCATCTATGACATCAAGCTCATCATCCAGGAAGATGGTTGTGGAAGCTACAAGCTCCTTAACAATGCTTTTGTGATAGGAGAGTTACCACAATCTCCTAGATCATAGGGACGCCCACAAGGAAACCAAGCTTCCACATCATGAATGTATCATGAAAATTATCCTGAATTCACAAGCTGGGGAGACCTTGGTCGGGAAGTTATTGAAGCAGATCCATCTCACATGTTATATCAAGATGAAAGACCAACACCTAAATTACCAAAGGATGAGATAAGCAAGGGCCTACAAATGATGCTCGCAATGGGCTACAACAGAAATCAAAGATTGGGACAAAATGACAATGGCCTTATAATACCTATCATGCCAAAGACATGACCCATAACAAATCTTGGCCTTGGATGTACCCCTCTGAGAATAACCATACGTGGTCAAAGTCCTCCAATTAGAACAGCTAACATTTCTCCTCAGCCAATATTAGCACAAGTACACTCACCAATATCCATAGGTGGAGATATACATAATTTTATAACTTAGCCTTATATTAGTAGCAATGAGGAAGACCCCATATCCAATCTACCTAGGCTATTCGAAGATACCACCTTGTGCATGATTAGTACCCTATCCTTCGAACTAGAATAACAAAATCATGAGATTTGTTTAGTGTATCCCTAACTGATTAACTATGACCAACGAGGACCACCAGTTCTTGATACTTTTGAAAATGATGAAGCACTCTCAGAACTCATGGGATTGAGGGATAACATGCCAGATGGAGATCATAAGGAAGGGTTTATAATGGAGTTGGACACACATGCCTATTACGGGGAAACAATTGAATCCTTCAGTCGCAAAAGTGAGAAACTAAGAATCATATCCAAGTCCTTAAGTGAAAACCACATTGTGGCACTCTCTGACAAGACAAAAGTAAAAATAAAGGACGTATCCAATGGTGAAAACCTCTCTAAGGCGCCCGAGGATGAGGGATTCAATCTTCCTCTAAGAGCTATCCATCAGGAGAAGTCAGCAGTCTTGGCCGAAAAATGCAATCCTGTCAACCTAGGAACAGAGGAGACCCTGCATATCACATTCTATGTAGAATCACTATTATCAGAAGAGCAAGAACTCCTAGCAGCATTTCTAAGGGAAAGAAAAATAAACCTCAAATGGAGTTATCTTGATATGCCAGGACTTGATCCAGAGATTGTGGTTCATCACTTAGCTGTATATCCAGAAGCAAAACCTGTCAAACAAAAGCTTCACAAAATGCATCCTCAAATCGCTCTATTGGTCAAAATGGAGCTCAAAAAGTTGTTAAAAGCAAGATTTATCTGACCAATTGATTATCCAGAATGGGTCTCAAATCTGGTACCTATTTCAAAACCTGACAGAGCCATTCGAATATGCACAGACTTCAGAGATTTGAATAAGGCATGTCCAAAAGATGACTTCCTGCTTCCCAACATTGACATGATAGCAGGGCATAAGATGCTATCACTAATGGACGAATTTTCAGGATATAACCAGATCATGATAGCAAAAGAAGATCAACATAAGATGACATTCACTTGTCCATGGGGGACCTACTGCTAGAACATGATGTCATTTGGCCTGAAGAACGTAGGAGCAACCTATCAAAGGGCCATGACACTGATATTCCATGACATGATCCACAAAATAGTCAAAGACTACGTTGACGACATCCTAGCAAAATCTAGAAAAAGACAAGATCATATAGCAAACCTAAGTGCTATCTTTGACAGAATAGAAGAATACAAAGTCAGGTAAATTTCTAGGATACATAGTCTCCATGAGGGGTATCAAGGTGGATCTAGAAAAAGTGAAAGAAATCCTCGAGATGGAAGCACCAAAAACACTAAGACAACTGAGAGGTCTCCAAGGCCGACTTCAATCCATCCGACGAATTATAGCACAACTGGCAGACAAGCAGAATCCATATTCCCACCTACTCCACAAGGGGGTAGCATAAAAATGGGATACAAAATGTGAAGAGGCATTTAACAAAATCAAGGAATACCTACTGACACCACCAATGTTAATGCCACCCATCCCAAAGAAGCCATTAATATTATATGTGTCAGCAATAGCAGCAGCCCTTGGAGCTCTCTTGGCCCAGCATAATGAAAATGGAATAGACAGGGCTATCTACTATATCAACAGAACAACGGTCGGTCATGAGCTAAATTACTCATTCATCGAGAAATCTTGCCTTGTAGTAGTGTTTGCATCCCAAAAATTTAGACACTACATGTTGGCACACAAGATAAAACTCATCGCAAAAATTGATCCCCTCAAGTATCTCTTATAAAAGGCAATGCTAACAGGCCAAATGGCAAAATGGGTAATGATACTATCAGAATATGACATCGAGTATGTGGAAAGAAAAGTAATCAAGGGACAGGTCATCGCAAATCAACTAGCAGAAGCACCTATTTATTCTGAGAATCCTCTTGTCTCAGATTTTCTAGTTGAATTCATCTTTAACCTCAACGTAGCTGATCATTGGAAATTGTACTTCGATGGTTCATATACACAACATGGATCAGGAGTTGGTGTTTTCTTCATCACCCCACAAGGAGACTACATACCGAAGTCATACAAATTAGCATTTCCTTGCACTAACAACATAGCAAAATACGAGGCTTTGACTATAGGTCTCAGGATAGTAGTGCAATGGAACATCATAGCCCTCAAGGTGTATGGAGACTCTCAGTTGATCATAAATCAAGTCAATAATGGATATTAGACTAAGGATGACAAACTCACTCCATACAAGAAATTGGTGGAGACTCTAAAGGAATCCTTCATAGACATAACATTTGAGCATATTCCAAGAACCAACAACAGAGCATCAGACGCCATGGCTACAATTGGGTCCTTATTAGACATCCCTCACAACGTACCAAAATATGAATTTTTGATTGAGCAGCTTCTCATTCCCACATTCAATGTATCAGAATCAGAATATGTGTGTGTAATCATTGGTCCTGGCGATCCTTGATATCATGACATCTATACATATCTTCACATAGGAGTCATACCCACTGACCTACCATCAAGCCTAAAATGAACCTTTATCAAAAAGGCATCCAGATTTGTGATCCTAGGTGATACCTTATATCATAGAAGCATAGAAGGTACCTTACTACATTGTCCAAATGTTGAGGAGGCATTAACAGCTCTAACCGAAGTTCATAATGGCATATGTGGCTCACACTCAAGTGGAATGACCATAGCCAAGAAACTATTGATGATGGGATATTATTGGCCCACAATGGAACGGGGAGCACATGATCATGCCAGAAAGTGTCTACAATCTCAGCAACATGGGGACCTTATCCATGCTTTAGCTCAAGAGCTCCATCCTATCATCATACCATGGCCCTTTTCGCAGTGGGGACTCGATCTCATTGGGAAAATCACACCCACCTCATACAACGGCCACAAATTTATCATAATTGCAATTGAGTACTTCACAAAGTGGGTGGAAGCTATACCCATGATGTATATCACTGGAAAGTAGATCTCAAAGTTCATCCTGAACTATCTCATATGTTGCTATGGTGTTCCACAAGCCATTATCTTAGATAATGGGACACCATTCAAAAATTAGGAGGTCCGTGACTTATGCGATAAATTCAAAATCCAACATCACTTTTCCACCCTGTACTATCCCCAAGGCAATGGCCAAGCAGAAGCTACAAACAAAACCATTTTGAAAATCCTTAAGAAAATAGTCAATGACACAGGTCGTGACTAGCATCTGCAGCTTAATCCCACCCTCTGGGCTTATCAAACCAACATCTGCACACCCACTAGCGCCACTCCCTTCTCCTTTGTCTACAGATCAAAAGTAGTACTCCTAATTGAGATCGAGCTCCCATCCCTCAGAATATCACTGCAAAACCTCATCACTGATGAGGACTACCAGGTGTCAAGATTGAATGAGCTAGAGCTATTGGACGAGAGATGTATGGACACTTTGAATCATTTGCAAGTCTATCAAAATAGACTCAAACGGAGCTACAATAAGAAAATCAAAAGCAAAACATTCCAAGTAGGGGAACTGGTATTAAAAGAGAATCAGAAAAATGTCCCAAACCCAAGCAACAAAAGCAAGTTTGAACCTAATTGGTTAGGACCTTTCATCATCACAGCAAGTTACAAATCAAGGGCATATCAGTTATCAACACCTGAAGGGGAACCTCTGCAGGAGCCCATGAATAGCTCCCATCTCAAAAAGTATTATGCCTAAATATTTTAAGGTATAGAACCAAAAAATCCAAAAAAATTAGAAAAAGTGCTAAAAAAAGGTCACTTCAGCAAAAACCTGGCAAACAAGCATCTTAGTGACAACTAAAAAAATCAAAAAAGCAAAAAATCCAAAAAAATCAGAAAAAGGATCAAAAATAGTAAAGAGAAAAATTGTCCTCTAGTGAAAACCACTTGGGTGGCACTTTGGATAGGTACCTTGGTGAAACCTTGACAAACAGGCACCTAGCGTAAATAAGCACTTTCCATCCACCAGGACCTTATGGTTTTTTCTGCATCATCCATTCATTTCATTTCCATCATCTATTGCATTCAGGTCTCCATCCATCACTCATCCACTCACATTTACACCATAGCTTGGTCCTGTTTTAGTATCATGATCCCTCCTTGTACTGCTCGGCCCATCCTCAAGGTCAGTCTGTCCTGCCTTTATTGGATTAGTCTATTGCATCACGCTGGGGGCACGTTCTCATTGGATCAAATTCATGTATGATCTTAAAAGTCCTCAAATTAGAAAATCCAAAAACATCAAAAAATTAGAAAATCCAAAAACATTTAGAAAACATATCAAAATCCAAAAAACGGAGTCGTCTAGTGGAACTACGTCATCTCTGAGCTTAAACATAGGCAAGGTTGATCTTTGATCATCCCCCGAGACATTTAGGTCAGTCCTATAGGAGTTTGTCATAATAAACTGACATCTCATCATGTATATCATCATTTGTAAATCGGTCGAGTCGTCAGTCGAACTACGTGGTCTCTGCATGTATAACGTAGGCAAGGTTAATCTGTTGATGAGCCTCCAAGGCCCCTAGGATAGGTCTTTAGGTTAGTCTCTTGGTCAAAATCTTTGAAAAATCCCAAAACATTTGGAAACTCGAAAATCAAAACATTTGCAAAATCTTGAAAAAATACCAAAAACAGCCTCAAAACATTTCAAAAACATCAAAAACATCCAAATATTTGAAAAAATCCATCTATCTCATCTTGCTTACATCCGCAATAAACACCACTCATAATAAATTGATCGTCATTATCAATCTTTGGTGAAACAATCAGAAGCAAGTCTAGCAGATTAAAAGTAGAACTCAAAACGTCAGGTTTAAAGTCTAAGTCAGTGTGTAAGTAGGTTGTTTATCTCTTCATATCAGTAACACATCATCTGAATTGGTCCCATATCAATCATCCCTTATAAACGAAATGATGTGCCACCATCCACTAACATGTCCTAGGATGAATCCTTCCTACAATGGGCATTGTCTTTTGGCAATAAGTTTTGGTTATCATCTCAAAAAACACATCCTCTTTTTGTTAGCGGTATTGAAGAGCATCAATTTGTTTGTTTACTTGGTCTTTGTCTTTTGACTTTTCTTATTTATTCTCATTCCAAGGACGTCTCAATGATATCCCAAAACAATGAATTTAGAGAAATAGGAATGGGGCAATGATCATTATCTTTTGTTTGTTGTGCTTGTTGGAAGTTCTTGCAATATAACCTTGGCGAATACTTGCTTTGTTAAAGTATGTATGGAAGAGCTCTAGGACAACTTGTTGACTAGTACAGGGATAGGTTTACCTTTTCGTGTTTTGGTCCAAGGTGTCTAAAACTTCCAAAATACATCCTAGCAAGGTTTTCGTATGTCAAGAGTGAACAAGAATACTCCTATCTGTTTGTTGAGTCAAAGTCCATCACACTGGGTACAATGCCATCCTGGTTTTCTATACCTCAATGCATCGTACCACGTGTGTTATCAAGCATAAGAAAATCTGGCCCTTTGAAAATCCCAATTCCTTGGCAAGTAATCATCATCATCATCATCATCATCATCTACATTTGTGTCATCTTGTGTCTTGTTGAAATAACTTCTTCTTTTCTTATTGACCGCGCTAACAAGGTACTATGACAGTTGATCATCATCACCCATCGTCATTGATCCTGCATCCACAAATCATTAGCATACAACATAAAGCATATCATATAGAAATCATTAGCATAAACATACACACTGAATTTGCATTTCATATACATTTCATATTACCATCTACCGTCACATAGCATCTATAAAAACATTCCATAATCATTTTTGCATGATCATAGGCAATAAGTATATAAGCATTTAATTCATTAGGCATACATACTTGCATAACATCATGACATCATATTATCACATTACGTTCACATTATGCATCATCATACCACTTTGCATTAACATATCATTGCATCACATACATCGTCATTTAAGGATAATAAACAATTTTTATTCTAAGCATCTCAATCTCATTATGTTTTAGCATCATATCGCGACCATCACATCATATCACATCCATCCATAAATCATCTCATATATAAGCATTTTATACACATTATTGCATATACCATAGATCATATTATTTTTCAAATTAGAATACATATCACAAATTGCATTAGCATAAGATAAACCATCATATAGTTAACATCATTGCACATCATATCATAGGTTAGCATAATATAGATCTATTAGTCATAATCACTGCATAAACATCATTAGAAATAAATGCATCCATAAAACATCATTGCAAAGCATATAGAAATAAATCATACATACATGCATATAGGAGTACACATTACATCACATCAAAATCGGCTCATATATATCATATCATCAATGTCACTGTCATAGTACAACAAATATAATAAATCAGATCACTGTACATGTATGTCAATCGGTACAAAAATTCCCATCAGGGCTATCAAAAATGAGCCCATAAGGCACCAAAAGTGTGTATCATCTAGATCATGCTCGATCTCCATAAATGTTGCCCTCACCCCTATCACTATGATCCTCTAGTGGTCTCTGGCTGGCCCGCTCTAAGTAATTGGGGACCCAATCTGCTCTAGGTGCAGTGTCATGGTAAGCCCGACAATAGTGCTCTATCTCTCGGATGACCTCCCTATAAGATCATACTGGCACTATACCCTGGGATGAGGAGGACACTGTCATGCTCTCCATCTGCTATCTGTGGCCTAGCTCTATAGCTGCTTGTAGCTCTATAGCCTGTCTCTACTGCACAGCCTAATCTCTCTCTACTCTGAGCTGCTCTCTCTCAACTCTCACCTGGTCCCTCTCTGCTATCAGGGTCTTCACCTGGGTCTACAACTGTAAAATCAAGGCATCTCGTGCGTCTTCCTGCCCTGCCAAATGCACCCGTGGCTGTACGTGAGGCTGGTCCTCACCCTCGGCTCATGGTGATGGGACTGGTGGATCCTACTGCTGGTCCTACATGTGGACATCTCCTAGACCTGGTGGGACTGGGGGCACTAGTGGTGGATACTATCGAATCTTGACCCTAGGTCCTCGCCCTCGCCCTCGTCCTCTTGCTCTGCCCCTGACCTTATGTATATCTAGATCCTCACTTGGAATGGTCAACCAGAGGGGAGGTCTGAACCAATCTCTGTAGGCCTGTGTGGTGCCCGAATCTGCCAAGCCCTGATCATAGGCCCATGGCCGAACTACCAAGTTTCAAAAACTATCGACTGCCACCGCTGTGGGAATGTCAGGACCCCATGCTACCTATGTCACACTACGTGCAAATACCACCACGTAGTCATCATCAAGCCGATCTTGTGGCTCTCCAAACTGACGTTGTACACACCTAGGTAGGTATCACTTGATCATAGTGTGCTCATGCCCCTGCATATACCTATCCTACTGGCAATAAAAGATCTGATCAACATCGTCAGCCCACCCAGGCAAACCAAGGTACGGACGCTAGGTAAAAACGAGCATCTCATCCAAGACCCGCCTCTAGTAGGGGGTCCCATGCTCTCCAGTGTGTGTGAAGGACACACTGCCTCTGTCTCATGCCACAAGGGCATCCTCTGCCCCCATCAGAACTGGAACCACACGTGGATATAGCACAAAAATGTGCTCCCATGCCTAGACATGCAGAAGTGTTACTCCAACCCCTAGCGCTCTACCATCCACATAAACATACTCGTGGAGATCCCTGTAAAGTGAAGCCAGGAGGATGGGTCCCCATGCAAACTGAACCAGCCTGTCCCAGACCATCCTCTCCCAACAGTATCCCCAACTTGGACTAAAATACCACCCTCGTCTATCTGGGGCAACCAAACTTGAAATAATCACTGTAACTGCCCAGCAGAGGGGGGTGTTATAACTTTGTATCTCTCCAGCTCGATCTGACCCTCACAATAGATAATATCTCTTGTGGCGAAGACTCTAGTACAACACTTGCGTCCCTCCCCCATGTCGAAGATCGCTCGAATGGGCAATCGCAATATGCACCAAACGTCCTCCAAAGTGACGATCACCTCGCCAGTAGGAAGGTGAAATGATGAGTTCTCGTTGTGCCACCTCTCGGCCAGCGCTGACAACATCCTGAGGTGTGTGAGCACAGGCGCTGCGTATGCAATGTGCCATAAGCTAGCAACTCCCAGTCAATCTTGGTCTCGGTCGCTCAAGTCCCGTAGGATGCTCACCAAATCCTATGACCGGTGCTCTTGGGAATAAAGCTCCCTAGGCTAGTCCTGCATCAGGGAAAGTCAACATGTTAAAAATTTCTGAAAAATCCTAGCTTAGCGCTCTAAACTTGCCTCCAGCGGCGCAGTTTGTGAAGGTGTCGCAATTTGAGTTTCCTCAAACTCTAACGCTAGACTCTAAATTTGGCCAAATGATGTCTCCGCGACGCAATTTGCTCCTAGCGTCGCAATTTTCATGAAAATAGCGCCACCGCCGTGCACTTTTCCCAAACCGGCCTGCTGAGCCCGATCCCAACGACGAAGTTTCTAAACTCCAAATTGCACCATTGCGGTGCTAAATAGCACCACTATAGCACAGAAAGGTATGTAGCGGTGCACTTTAAACACCGAGCGGCGCTATTATAGCGCCGCTAGAGGTGAGCTCATCTTAAAACATGTAATAAATGCACTAAACGAAAAAAACTAAGCTTCGGTAAGTGTCACATAGTAGGGCACAGATGCCAGGTGGTCACTGGTAGGTCCGGACTCGATCTGAAATGTGTAGAGGAAGATGTCGTTGTGCCATATCGCTAGAGGGTCAGAGCTCAAATCTCAAGGTTTGCTAGCGGAGGTGTGCGAAAATGACTTGAAAGTGACCCCTCAGGCCCCTTTTAAGCCTAAAAATTAGGGTTTTTAAACCCTAATGAGCTGTCCTACTAGGGTTTTGGACACCTGAACCTAGTTTTGTTCGTTTGAGGTCTGTTTTTCATTGATTTATTGTGTTTAGACACATTTTTGACCTCCCAAAGCCCGTTCAGACCTAGTGGGTACTTTGTCATCTTTTTTCGTGAGATCACCCAAAAATTAGAATTTTCATCCAATCTCTCGACGAGGCATTATAATGGCATGTTTTCTATCGCCATGCAGCAGTGAGGCAAGTTTTAAAATATCAAAAAAAATTGGCTTTGATTGAAATCGTTTATTCTTTGAACCAATGCAATGAGTGCATTGCTTCAAAGAGGGGCAAAATGTAGACACGCAAAATATACTGATTGACATCGTGCATTCGATCCTGACTTACTAACATTGTTTCTTCCCGAATCATCCCTCAGTCTAACCATTTAATCAAATTCCCCTATCTGATTAAATTCATCAATATTCGTCTCTTAATTAAATAATTCACTTTATCTAATTAGGTTACTTTCTCCTGTTAATTAAATCAATCCACCTGATCTAATTATCCCTATTTAATTAAATAATCAATTTTTTTATTAAATCTCTAAAGTTCATCCATTAAATTAAATAAATTAAAATCTTATTTGATTTAATTTAACACCATCTCCTTTAATTAAATAAATAAAATCCTTATTTAATTAATCTCTTGCCATATTCCTCTCTCATCTGATTTAAATAAATCCATAAATCTAAATCAAATAAATCAGATCATCAAATCTCCTATTAAATTAATTAAAACCCTTGATTAATTTAATCTAATCTCATGTCACATCCTCTAGATAATGCAAGTTGCACATGAAAATAGATTTAATTCATTTATTAAATCCCTATTTTCCTCACAAGCCATCTTTTTCGAATATTCTCTCAATTTGAATTCAAAATTCCAAGTCAACATGTACATCCAACAAGGCAATAACTCCATCTTACATGTCCTTTTCCTTGATCCAAGTGGCATTTATTGCATTTTCCCTTCCCTCTTTCATGTCATTTCAACAAATTTGAATTTCAAATATTGGCATTTATTAGCACAAACCCAAAATCTTGAACATCCATCATCCATTCATGGCTTGACAAGTGGCACCATATCATTGGATGAATGTTAGTCCCACATTGCTCAAATTAGGACTTTCATCCATCTTGAAATCCTATAAATAAAGAGCTACTATCTTCATTTCATCATCCACAATCCAAACAAAGTTACCATGCTAAAATACTTAGTCATTTCCATCCATCATTTGAGTTCTTAGCTAGACTTTTTTGCAGATTTGGCTTGGAGTTCTCATCTTTCATCAAAGTGGATCAATATCATCTTCAACATTCGAAGCTTGCATCTTAGGGATTGGGAAAGGGCCAATTTTCATATCAAATTGGCACCAATTCCCCCATGAGATTAAGAGTTTGCTTGCTTAATTAGGATTCAATCTTTTTTTTTGTCATTTCATTATGTCTTTCATTATTTTCTTCCTAATTTGAGCTATGTTAATGAATCTCATGGGGAATCCTTGTTTTGTCTTGCATTTCCTTGTTTAACTCGTTTACTCATGTTGTTTTGCAGGCACCTAGGCTCGGGTTCACACACTAAGTAACCATGGAAGCCATTAATGGATGCTTCAGCTAACTATGTGTGAAATTAATCTAAAAGTGCTCAATATGGATGCAAGTGAGTATGACTTTCAACATCATGACTTTTCTATCAAAAGATGGATCCATTTCTCTCCAAATAGTGATCTATTTATAGGAAAGCAAATGAGAAAACAAGGGCTCAGATCAATTTGGTCAATCAATGGTGAAGATGAAAAAGGAGGTTGAAACATGGATCAAGGATTCTCATCAATAGATGAGAATAAATGTTCACATGGATCAAGAAAACATCAAGGGTTGAGAATGATTCAAACAAACATACTTTGTAACAACTTTGAAAGTTTGTTACAAAGTTTGTTTGAAAGAAATCATTCCAATTTTAGAGCCAAAATAGGATAATATTCCTTTGGAATATTCCCTATGCAAGTGGATGAGAGGGAAATTAGCAATTTAGTTAATTAAAACTAAATTTGAATGTGCAAGATGTAGAATAATATGATATTCAATGAATAGGAAGATGCAATATGATATTTAATAAAATAGCTTAGGGTTATTTAATTAAATAAGAGGACTTTAGGGTTTAAATTAAATATTTTGCATTCTTTCATCAAACAAATTGAAATGTTGGTGTGGGAGGGGGTAAATTAACCCAATTAGGTCAATTAGATTAATAGATGAAAATGAGGCATTTAATTAAATAGCTAGGTTAATTTAATCAAACAAGCAAAAAGAGGATGGACTTTAGGCTGAGATGGTGTTAGTATATCAGATTCAAGTGTGTATATCATTCAGGACATTTTTAAGTATCTACAACATCATACCACTATTATAGTCATTCATCATTTCATTTCTACATTCGCTAACCTTATGACCAAATCTTTTGCATATAAAAAATTGATCAGAAAAGGATGGAACATTCTAATTCATTTTGCTTCTACACTCTACAACCTTATGTCTAAATCTATTGCAAGGAATAAAAAAAACCATTAAAATATGGCCTTTGTGCATTTGGTTGTTTGATTGGTGGTCTTTTAAAATCTTTCCTTTGATTATGCGCCTACTTGTCATTACCCTTCTTGTCCTCAATATTCTTTTCAGCCTAATTTGGAGTTTGGTCTATCTTTAAACTTTCACCTTTATTAAACTCTAATCCTTCTTTTTCTTTAGATCCTTTATGATTTGCAATCATTTCATCAAGAATTAATGTACTTAGATTCTTGAATTTTTCTTCTTGACACTTTTCTTTTTCAAGGTATGATCTCAAAGTCATAATCTCTTGTTCAAGGTTTGTACATTCTTCAAACTTTCTTTTCACCTTTGCATTCAGACATTCTTCAACTCTTTTTCCTTCTTCAACTTGCACCTTTAGGCTTGTAATTATTTCATTGTCTTACTTCAGTTGCTCATTAACCTCCTTATGCCTTTCTTTGAACTTTTGATTTTCTCTCTCAACTTTTTGATCTACATTCATTTCCTTCCTTGAAATTTTCCTTTAGATCTTTGTTCTCACTTTCAATCCTTTCCATATCTTCAAGGGCTATTTTGAGTTCTCCATTCATGTCAACCATGCACCCTTCTTTTGTGAATCCAATAGTAGGAATTTCTTTTGGAGTAGCATATTTTCTAAGAGCCATGTGTTCCACATCCAAGATCTTCCCCAAGTAATTAAGGTTCTTTCAAGGAACTAAGCTCTAATACCAATTGTTGAACATTGAAATACTGAGAGGGAGGTGAATCGGTATTATCTAAAACCACTTAAATATTTAAACATCCATTCCACATGAAACATTTAGTTTGCAGTAAGAAAGGAAAGCATAAAATGAACCAACAACATCACATAACACATGAGCACCAAATTTTTACATGGAAAACCCAAAAAGGGAAAAACCATGGTGAGGGTTAGCTCATAATGTATTATAACAAGCTATAAGATATTAGAGAATTTCTCACTGCAAGTGGACTCACTACCCATAGAAAGAAGAAACGATAGAAGAGAGTGGTGGGACACAACAAATTTTTGAACTATTATAATTGCATCTACACTATGCATGGATTATAGTTCCATTGAACCTCAATACATAGACTTTGGACACTTCATATTGATCAACACTAGCACTTTACTCTACTCTATATCTACATCACATTCGCACACTTCACATCAACAATATTTATCATCACAATCATATATCCAAAACACCAAAAATGAACTCACATATATATCCATCTCAACCTCAAACATCAATTAGGTCGGCTTAATTAGATGTATCATACAAAATATAACTTGTCAGTGCAACCCACACACCATGCACCTTAATTAAAACTTGTAGCACATAAGATAGGTTAGGGTGGACCTATAATAACATCCTTATAATGGATCAATACTTCTCAAAACTCCACAATATGGGCCAAAGATACTAGGTTGACATCGGTAATGACCTGACATCAAAATTCACCAACTGTTCAACCACAAAAGGATGAGCTAACTTCCAAACTACATGCCACTTGGAATTAAGATACACTTGACACCTATCAACACTCCCATAAATTTGCAAGACTAGATACCAATCTATGATGAAGTGCAGATTCACCAAAATATACATTATGTATTGGTAACCACTATCACTACCAAACCTAATATACTATCATTCATCACTTCTTCACCAGAGACCATGGCAATACGAAAGTCTAGATTTAGACTCTTCTAATATCCAACAAAATTGCATGAAAACTCCAGAGTAAGATTATTTAAGGGGGACCATTGTGGACCAAATTATTAGATGTCTTGTACACTGAAGTACATGTTTTGACACTTAGCCAAATTTCCACTTCAACTGTTTGCACTGGATCAAACCTTCTTGCAACTAAGCATTGGATTACCATCTTCATGCATGTTCAAGCTATACAAAATGATCTTCACCATGATCTTCATATCACAACACAACGTTGACATCAATGACAAAACTATACTTTCATATTGTACAACTTATACTCATACCTCATGCTCATGTTTCTAATAAACATATCAATGAAAAACTTCTTATTCTTCCAATAGAGCTCACATAATGGTTTCCCTCATTTACTTTTTGATACTAATTTTTATCAATATTAATTATTTTCCCAATGTGTAAACCCACATTAAATATTTATCTCAATGTTACATATAGCACATAAAGTGGCCCCAAGAATGTCTAACCCATGTGATGCACACATCCCTAGATGCCCTAGGTGCACCACAAATAATATTTATTTTATTTTATAACATTATGTAAGGTGAACAACACACCTTTTCTAACATAGTTTCTTTAGCTTAGAAAATCTTGATATCCTTAAATTCTCATATTTACATGTTTAATACGCATTTTTACTTTGGCATGAACATGATTACTTAGTTTTGCACAAATACCCAAAATGCTCAAATAAAATTTAGAGTAGTAATTGTCACTCTTAACACTTTTTTGCTCTAAATTTATGCTATTTTGGGTTGATACCTTGGTTGCATGATTCTAGCACATGATTTCATCATTTTGGTGCATTCACTAACCCAAAACTTTATCCATCATTCTTATATATAAGACTATTTTCTTATAAAAGTATTGTTCTATTTTTTCCCAACAACTCACCCACCCTAAATATAATTGTGCATATACAATTTTAGCTTTAAACATGATTACTACTACACAATTCTATAGTCTAATTCCAAATTTTAAAATTTTGCATCCCAAGGCTAGCAATCCTAGGATTTGATTATCACATGTTGATGTGGATGCCAAATGTTCAAATTTCATGTATTTTTTCTTGTGTATTTAAATCGACACTATCCTAGATCAATTGCACATTAAAGAGAATAATTATTAGAATTTTGATGTGACAAAGCATAAAAGGTATTCTTCTCCTTTTACAAATACATTGGTTTACCACTATCATACATCAACAAAATATCAAGTCATATTTATTGATTTACATTTATTATCAAGGACATGCTTCAAACCTATACACTTCAACACAAAACACCAAGTGACTTCCTTCGATGGAGTCAACAATTAATCCAACATCCATTGCCTACTCCATTTATCTCTTTACTTTTACTATTAACTTCTTTTTTTTAGTTTGACCAAGGAGAAAGGGGGAAGTTTGTACACTTTCATACCCTAGATTACTAAGCTCCACAATGTTCTTGAACACCACCAAAGTTGTCTATACTTTAGACAATACCAAGTGAGAAGATCTTATATGTATTGAAAACATATTCTACTCGGGACAAGATGATAGGTTACAAAATCTTGGTTTCTATACAAGTTAATACTTTTTGAAGCTCATACCTGTAGATGTGATTGTATCTTGAATACTCAAACACTTAGGAATTAATCATTTCAACCACAAACACTTAGGAATTAGTCATTTCAACGTCTATATCTATAATCATATCTCAAATTGTAAAAAATAATTTATTCTCACAACATAAAATAAAATAGATTAATATTTAATTGCCTCCTATTTCAATTTAACACGTTTATTTACATTTGTCATATCAATCCATTTGTGAGGTGCTCAACTCTTAAACTATCAACAAGATTAAATTTGACACCCTTTTTTAAGTATTTTTGAAAGCTTTTATTTCTAGCATAAAAGTGAAGCTTAGGATGCCATTAAACCTAGTTCACATCCACTACCTACTAATTATTCTCAATTGGACTTTTCCATGTATTCTATTCATATGTTTACTTGGACTTGTACATTGTATTCCTTGGAATTTGAGAGAGTTGTAGGAAATTGTTATTATTATCTTTAAATTTTAAAAGGAATAGAAGATATCCCTACATATTTCTCCTTTCTCTACCATTTTCTCCAAGCTGATGATCCTGCAATTATATAAAACCATTTCCAACCCTAACATCATGTTACTTTGTTCTTACTGAAAAATCAATGTTTGAAATCCACTGATGTGAAATGCAAGTTAGAGATGCTTATTATGAGTTCTCCATTCATGTCAACCATGCACTATTCTTATGTGAATCCAACAACAAGAATTTCTTCTAGAGTAGTAGGATATCTTTTGAGAGCCATGGGTTCAACCTCTAAGATCTTCTCAAAGCAGTTATTAAGCTTCTTCCAAGGAACCAAAATCTGATACCAATTGTTGACCACCTAGAATACTAAGGATGGGGGGTGAATTGGTATTCTTTGAAACCACTTAAACATTTAAAAAATTCATTTGACATGACATATTTAGTTTGTAGTAAGAAAGGAAAGCATAAAATCAACCAACAACATCACATAACACATGAACACTATATTTTTACATGGAAAACCCAAAAAGGGAAAAACCATGGTGAGGATTAGCTCACAATACATTATAACCAATTATAAGATATTACAAAATTTCTCATTGTAAGTGGACTCACTATCCTAGTGGAATCACTTCCCACAAAAAGAAGAAAAGATAGAAGAGAGTGGTGGCACACAACCAAGTTCTGAACTCTTTTACAGCTCCATTGAAGCTCAATACATAGACTTTATACACTTCATATTGATTTGCACTAACACTCTGCTTTACTTTGTATTCACCTCAAATTCACACACTTCCCATCAACAATATCTATCATCACATGCATATATCCAAAACACCAAAAATGAAATCACATATATATCCATCTCAACCTCAAACATCAATTAGGTCAGCCTAATTAGATGTATCATATGAAATATAACTTTTTGAATCGACCCACACACCACGTTCTTTAATTCAAACTTGTAACACATAAGATAGGTCAGGGTGGACCTTGTTAAAAAGGCGTAGGAAAAATGAGAGGGGGGTGAATCAATTTTCACACAAATTCAAATTCAAAACTTCAACACTTATCAATTCCACAACCACACTATTTTGTTATTAAGTATGAACATGAAATGTAGATAATAGAAAGTAAAATCAACACAATGAACACCAAATTTTTACGTGGAAAACCCAATGAGGGAAAAACCATGGTGAGGATTAACTCATAATATAAAGAGATTATAAAACTGAATATACAGGCTCACTATCCAGAAGAGGACTCGCTATCCAAATACAAAGGCTCACTACCTATAGAAAGGACTCACTGTCCAACAACAAGGCTCACTGCCTACAAATACAAAAGAGAACAAAAGATCCACCACAACAATAAACACACATCCACAACCTTGATCAAAAGATTGTAGAAACCTTCAGCTCACTGCCTTCAGGAATCTAACACAATGAAGTAATGTTGCCTCAACTCACTTTCACATACTTCTACTTTTGGTTTGTGGCTTACTTCGTCACTTTGCATCACTACTACAATCTTCACAATTCAACTTGCATTTATACCATCTTCAACATTAGAAACTTTCTCCAAGGTTGGCCACATAACTTTATTTCTTTAATTCAAATTAGGTCTGCAACTCAACATTCTCACAGTGGAAAAGAATGGGAGTGGACCAATAAAAATACTTAACCAAGACCAAAAATAATGTTTTAGATTAGCCACATGCTTTTTTTATTAAATTTAATTCTTCAAATAAAGTGTAAACACCAGGTCGGCCAAACCTAATGAAAACACAAATGAACATTGATGTACATGCTTCCCAACAAGAAGATGACGTGCAAATGATGCAAAAAACTTCATTATGCAAGAGAACACATCTTAGATTCCTTCAAATACATCCACAACAAGTGCAACAAACTTCAAACACTGAAATCCTTCCTTCAGTCCATCCAAACTATGCAAACACATACAACAACTCAGAAACATGACTTCTAGATCACCAAACCACATGCATTTTTTCCATAACCAAAAGAACGCCAATATGAGACATACTCCATATCCACAAGATCTGAAATAAAATAGTGGAGGATTACAAAGCAAAAACATTTCTCCCAGTCCATAGAAGACCAACTCTTCTAGTACAATTCACACATTGGAGAAAACGTAACTTTCATATCCCATCAAACCAGAAACTAGAACTCGGGAGATATCACCACTAGATCACCATTAGTAAATCTTTAGATCCGCACAAGAATAGGATCAACATAGGAGAAACATGGAGCACATACCAGAGCACATTCTGAACACATTCATAACATTTACTTCTCTTATTTATTAATTTTCTCAAAAGCACTTGGAAACTCATCATTTTAGCACATCTGAAACATCATGAAGATAGCTCCATGTTCTCACAACATCTCAAATATACATGTACAATCTACAACATACTAAACTATGTTGACATCAATGACAACAACACCAAAATTGCTCATACTTGCAACAATCTCCCCCTTTGTCATTGATGGCAACACGTGATCTGAAAAACCATCAAAGACAACATTCTACACAAAATTCCGATAGAACACCTTCTCTTCTTTCTCAATTTTTTTTCACATAACTTTCTCTCCCCATTTGACATCAATGAAAAAGATCAAAAAAAATTTGATCACACCCCCTTAGGAGTGTACCCATTCAACTCATACTGCAACAATGAAAACCTTTTCTACTCCCCCTATGGAGTAGACCCATTCATCAGTCCAGATAAATCAAGAATCTTTGAATTCACTGGACCAATGCACCTTCATGTGCACCTAGTTTTAAGGGCCAATAACCCCCAACCTCTCCCTAAGATACTCAAAAGTATCCTTTGGAAGATCCTTAGTAAATATATCTGCAATTTGTTCCTTTGTTGTCACATACTCCAATCTGACTTCATTCTCCAACACCTTTTCTCTCAAGAAACGTTATTTGATAGATATGTGTTTTATTCTTCAATGCATAACTGGATTCTTTGAAATTTTTATGGCACTTTTGTTGTCACAGAAAATAGGAATAGGCTCATCACATATCACTCTAATGTCTTTCAGAGTTTGCTTCATCCACAGAACCTATGTGTAGTAGGATGTTGCAACAATATATTTTTCCTCTATAGTGGATAAATAAAATGAGTCTTGTTTCTTAATCAACCAGGAAACCAATCTTCCACCAAGAAATAAAGCACCACCATTGGTACTCTTCTGGTCATCCTAACAACCAGCCCAATCCACATCGGTATAGGAACTCAAGATGAAATCAACACCCTTAGGATACCATAAGCCATAATCTGGTGTACCTTTAAGATATCCAAATATCCTCTTTATAGCTATAACATGTGCCTCTTTAGGATCTACTTGAACTCTGGCAACTAAACATACTACATGCATAATATCTGGTCTGGTAGCAATAAGATACAAAAGTCCACCAATCATAGATTTGTATTTTCTCTAATCAGTTTTAGCAGATTCGTCATCTTTACTTAGCTTACATCTAGTTACCATAGGAGTACTAACTGGTTTGGAATCATCCATTCCAAACTTATTCAACAACTCTTTCACATACTTAGATTGTGAAATGAATATCCCTTTATTAGTTTGATTTACTTGAAGACCAAGAAAGAAAGAAATTCACCAATCATGGACATTTCAAATTATTTTTGTATTTCTTCTACAAATCTCTTACACATGCCTTCATTTCCACCAAAGATGATGCCATCAACATATACAACTACTATCAACATTTTGTTACCTTGCACTTTAAAAAATATATTGTTGTCAGCAGAACCTTTGTTGAATCCTTGCTTTGTTAGGTATCTATCCAATCTTGCATAGAAAGCTCTAGGAGCTTGCTTCAATCCATACAATTCCTTATTCAACTTACAAACTGTGTTCAGTTTTTCAGATAACTAAAATCCTTTAGGTTGTTCCATGTATACTTCTTCCTCCAATTAACCATTCAAAAATGTTGGCTTGACATCCATCTGATACACTTTGAAATCCTTGTAGGCAGAAAATGCCAAAAACATTCTATTAGATTCCATTCTAGCCACAAGGGTAAATATTTCTTCAAAGTCTATGCCTTCAACTTGTGAATATCCTATGCATACTATTATTTCCTTATTCCTTATGACTTCACCATTTTCATTCTGCTTATTCCAGAACACCCATTTTGAACCAATCACATTCTTATTCACAAGTCTAGGAACTAATTCCCATGTCTGATTCTATTATATTTGTTGCGACTCTTCTTTCATAGCTTTCATCCAACTCTCATCTTCACATGCTTCACTCACAGACTTAGGTTCAATTTTACAAAGTAAACACAAATTTACCTTAGTTGCTACTTTACTTCTTGTATTCACACCTTCACTCTTATCTCCAATTATATGTTCCTCCAGATGATTCCTCTGCACATACTTAGGAGTCTTAACAATAGATTTTGGATCATTTTCTTCTTCTTCTTCCTTCTCCTTATTCTCTTTAGGTACTTGTCCACAGATAGGATCATCAAGTTCAACTTTACTTATCTCAATAGGTCTTTGCATGTCTTCATCAACTTTCACATTAGCACTTTCAACAATCTTCCTCAATCTTTTATTGAAGCATCTATATGTGTTGCTAGTAGTAGAGTACCCAAGAAAAATTCCTTCATCACATCTAGCATCAAAATTTCCAAGATTTTCATCATCTCTTTTAATGCAGCATCTGCTTCCAAACACCTTAAAGTATTTCACAGTAGGAGTCTTACTAGTCCATAACTCAAAAGGAGTCTTTGCATTGTTGCCTCTAATCTAAACTATATTAAGAACATAAACAATAGTGTGTATTGCCTCTCTCTAGTACACATCTGATACATTTGATTCTTTCATCATGGTTCTTGCAACTTCCTATATCGTATAGTTTTTCCTCTCAATTACCCCATTCTGCTGAGGGGTTCTCGAAGTAGAAAACTATTGATTTATGCCATGTTGTTCACAAAATGTATTAAACTCACTAGAAGTGAATTCTCCACCTCTATTAGATCTCAAACATTTGATTTTCAAACTCACTTCATTTTCCACTCTTGCTTTCAACACTTTAAACCTATCTAGAGCCTAAGTCTTCTCTCCAAAAAAAAGAAACCCATATCATTTGAGAATAATCATCAATAAGGAGCATAAAATACCCATCACCATTTAGGCTTCTTGTTCTAGTCAGACCACAGAGGTTAGTATGAATTAATTCCAGCACTCTGGTAGTAGATTGCTCTTTTTCCCTTAAAGTTGCATCTTGTTTATTTCCCCAACTGACAACTTTTGCATATAGTATTACCAGGCTTAGTGATTCTAGGTAGACCTCATACAACATCTCTTGAAATGATTCTGACCAAATTATCAAAGTTTACATGTCCCATTCTTCAATTCCATAACCAATTTCCACTGACTTGAGATACAAGGCATTGACAATCAACTCCCTTAAGCTGATAGATGTTTCCATGAGTTCCTCCAACAGCAACCATATCTCCAGATCCTTTTTTTATTTCATAGGTATTATTCTGAAACACAAGTTTAAAACCATTGCTACACATCTATCCAACACGCAAAAGGTTATTCCTCAAACCCTTTACATAATATACATCATTTGTGTTGTGTACTCCATCAAAAATAATTGTACCTTTCCCACAAATCTTAGCTCCTGAACCATCACCAAACATGACCAAACCACCATCATTCTTTTCAAGTTTAGTGAACTTACTTTTATCTCTGGTCATGTGATTAGAACATCCATTGTCAATCACTCAGTAATCTTCATCCTTTCTTGCATGAAATGCAGTGACCAAAGTACCTTCCATATTATCATTTTTGTTCTCCAGAGCATTCTTCCTTGCACATTTTCCAGGGTTAGCAGACACAGATTTATTCTCCATACCTAAAAATAAGCATTCACTATCATCACCTTCATAATCAGATTCATCATCTGAGATTCTAGCTTCTTTTTTAACATAATACAACTTCTTGTATTTCTTATCCTTTCTATCCTTATTTCTATAATCCTTGTTTTTCTTGTGTACAACTCTATTTGAACATCTTGAAGCATAATGACCAATATTACCACAACTAAAACTTTTAAAGGGAAACATACCTTTATACTTTCTGGTACCTTTCTTCAACTTTCTGATGAAATTTTCTTCCAACTCATTAGAACCATCACTCTCTGGATCGCCTTCAATCTTCATTCCCTTAAATGTTGTCTTTGTCATTTCTTCTATCATGTCTTCTTTCTTGAACTTTCTCATCTCAAATGCTTGCAAGGTGCCAAACAACTATTCTTTAGTATACTTCTTAGGATCATACATCTCCTCAATAACTGAGATCTTATCACTATAGCAATCTGGTAGGGTGATCAAAATCTTCTCAATAATATCTTCATCAATCAGCTTTCCCCCTTGATTCTTAACTTCATTTGTTTTCATCTCAACCCTCTAGAAATATCTTGTAAACTCTTCACCTTCTTCTATTTTCAAATTCTCATATCTGTACTTTGTTGCTAGCTTCTTTTTCAACTTTACTATTTCATTTCCTTCATACAATTCTTCAACCTTCTTCCAGACTTCATTAGCAGTGTCTAGAGAAAGAACCTTAGTGTACTCGGTTTTAGATAAAACACTATAAATAGCATACTTCGCTTTCTCATTCTCCTCATAAGTAGAAAACTCATCTGTAGTAGTAGGACCACTCATCGGAGCAAAATACTTCATCTCAACAGCCTTCTAGGTCTTATAACCAAGAGAAACAATATATCCTATCATCTGCACTTTCTAATCACTATAATCAGATCCATCGAACATAGGGATCACCAAATCATGCACCATCAGATCTTCCTTAAGTGGTTAAGCTCTACACCAAGGAACCAAAGCTCTAATACCAATTGTTAAAAAAGCATAGGAAAACTAATAGGGGGTGAATCAATTATCGCACAAATCAAATTCAAAACTTCAACACATCAATTCCACAACCACACTATTTCGTTATTAAGTATGAGCATGAAATGTAGATAACATAAAGTAAAATCAACACAATGAACACCATATTTTACATGGAAAACCCAATGAGGGAAAAACCACGGTGAGGATTAACTCACAATATAAAGAGATTATAAAACCGAATACAGAGGCTCACTACCCAGAAGAGGACTCACTACCTACAGAAAGGACTCACTGTCCAACAACGAGGCTCATTTCCTACAAATACAAAAGAGAACAAAAGATCCACCACAACAATAAACACACATCCGCAGTCTTGATCAAAAGATTATAGAAACCTTCAGCTCACTGCCTTCAGGAATCTAACACAATGAGGTAATGTTTCCTCAACTCACTTTCACACACTTCTACTTTTGATTTGTGGCATACTTCGTCACTTTGCATCACTACTACATTCTTCACAATTTGACATGCATTTATACCATCTTCAACCTTGGAAACTTTCTCCAAGGTTGGCCACATAACTTTATTTCTTTAATTCAAATTAGGTCAGCAGCTCAACATTCCCGCAGTGGAAAAGAATGAGAGTGGACCAATAAAAATACTTAACCAAGACCAAAAATATGTCTTGAATCAGCCACACACTTCCTTGATTAAATTTAATTCTTCAAATGAAGTGTAAACACCAAGTCGGCCAAACCTAATGAAAACACAAACGAACATCGATGCGCATGCTTTCCAATAAGATGACATGAAGACAACGTAAAATGCTTCATTATGCATGAGAAAATTATAGACACCTAAATTTGGACACTTACATTTGTCCAAATTTGTCCCTTTTCGTCTAAATATCCTCATATTTACATTAATTAAGTAATATTACTATTGTTTAATTAATACCCTTAACTCTTCTGAATCTCTAAGGTATTCAGTTAATAAATAAATACATTATCCCTTTATCCCCCTTTTCCTCAAAGAATTAAATAAATAATACATTTATTTAATTCCTAACATGTCACATCCCCCATCACTTTTCCTTAATCCTAATCCACCTTCTAATCTCATCATTAGATATGTGAACATGTCTAATCCTTGATTAGGATGTATCACATCCTCCAACTTTTTAAAGTTGGCTTCTAATCTTCATTAATCACTAATTATTTTCTAATTGGTGATTAACTAGTCTAATCAACCCCCCTTTAGTCAAATCTCCCCTTCCCCGAAGGAATTTTTAATTCTTTTTTATCTTTCCAAGGTTCTCTTCTTCCCCATGTGATCATTGAGATGTCACATCACTCACATGTGGGGAAGTACTTACCTTTTTAAGGACCTTGTCTTATCTAAGGTACTTTTCACCTCTCTTTTTTGGAACCTTGTCTTATCCTTAAAATAACCCCAATCGTGTGAATTTTAAATTCACTTTTATTTATCCAAGATTCTCCTCTTCCCCATGTGATCATTGAGAGGTCACATTATTCTTATTCCAAGGTACTTACAAGTACCTTCCCATCACATGTCATCTTCCACCTCATATGTCCTTGTGACACATCATCTACCACATGGCAAGATGTGAGGGCTTGTGAGTCCTCAACTCACCACAACCCTACATCTTGCCCATGGTGGCAATATCTCAACCGTCCATCTTTCTAGAGCTTCTCTCCATAAAATAAAATATTTTTCTTTCATTCTCTAATTCACACACTTGTAACACTTTTCATTCAACATTCTCATTGAACCATTTTTCTCAAGCTCAAGCTCAACCTTCAACCACCATTGTTGCTCATTTGCAAGCTCTCATTACATCTATTTTGATCATCCATCAAAATACCCACATCCTTTATTTGAATCTCCATCAAACCCTCATCACTTTGAACCCACTTTCATCACATCTTTCCATCAAAGGAGCACACAAAATCAACTATCAAGGGCCAACCAAAGATCAATTCAAGACAAGGTAAAATATGCTCTTTTTATCTTTATTTTGTTTTGGGTTCAACTAGGCTAATTGTGAGGTGTTAGTGTTCTTTTCCTTTCATTTTGCACCTTTTAGCCTTTGTTTCTTACTGTTTTCTGTAGAGGGGTGAACCTGTCGTTATAGAGGGGCGAACCTGCCCTTGACACGAGTAAAATAGCATTCAATTTTTTGTTTTTAGCCTCTATTTCTAACTATTTTCTATAGAGGGGCGAACCTTCCCTTGACACAAGTAAGAGGGCATTTAGATTTCAGTTTTTAGCCTCTGTTTCTAACTGTTTTCTGCAGGGGGTGAACCTACCCTGAATAAGGACTTTTGCAAGGTAAAAACAGTGGGTAAATCTAATTTTTAGATTATGTTTTGGATTATTTTCAATTATTACTGATCCTAACTCATCCTATTGGTGTTTGTGTTAGTTTTTCTAACATTTGTGTAGCTCTCAAACACTTATTGAAGACCAAGATATAAACTTCTAACATATTTGTTGCAGGGCAGACGAATCTAATTATTAATCAGTTGTTTTCTTTTTCATTTTTTTCTTTAATATCTAGGAACATAGTTTAATTAGGGGAGAGTCAACTATTTTTTTTTATGTGTCTTCAAAAGTCCATTTGTGTCACCCAAGGAGACACTATTTTGCCTAAGCTTTCCCCTTACACTTTTTGTGAGCCTGGGGAGTAGCCAAAAATGGTTAGTGTTTTCTTCTTTAGCAGTACCTAATTGGTGATTTCATCACCCCAAGGGACGATCCCAACCACGCATACCCGTGGGGTATACAAAGGAGGGACTGAAAAATTTATACCCCAATCTAGTCACGTTGTGTCTAGCGGAGCGTCGAAGCTAGGGTGATACCTAGATAGACATGAAGGGTTGGTCCAAGCCTTTAGTATCTCATTGGGGTTTTCGACCTAGGCTTGTGACAGGCTGGTGTTCATGGTTTTTCCTCATGTACCGAGAGTATATCAAGGACTCCCTAGATGCCTTATTCATCCTAGATTAAGGACTGTGTTAGCCATACCTTTAGCACTAATCGTAGGATCATGTTGTCTGAATTCTCTTCTTGTGTAAAACTAGTGAATTTTTTGTCAATTCAATCTTATTACTTGTTGTTTGCTATGTTTTTGGTCCTTACCATAGATATTTTCACTTAAGTCAAGTCCAAGTTTCCTGCAGAAGGGAGAACCTGCCCTCTCAAGAGGCAAAACCTGCCCTCTACCTCAGCGTTTGATTAGCTTGTTTTTGTCAGAATTGTCAATCTTTTTACCAAACAGGAAAACCTTCCCTCTAAAGAGGTGAACTTTCCCTCTCAAGGGGCGAACCTTCCCTCTACAAGAGCCTTTGATCAACTTGTTTTTGTCAGAATTATCAATCTTTTTACCAAATAGGCGAACCTGCCCTCTAAAGGGGCGAACCTGCCCTCTATATCAGCTTGTTGTTAGCTTGTTTTTGGTCAAAATTGTCAAAATTTTCATCCCATAGGTGAACCTACCCTTTAGTTTGGGTGAACCTTCCCCAAGTTGGGAAAACCCGCCCCCCAAATGACCAATTTCACCTCCCATTTAGTCATTCTGAGTACCCGTTTATCCGTTCTGAGTACCTGTTTATCCATTCTGAGTACTTGTTTATCCATTGTGAGAATTTGTCTCCCGTTCTGAGTGCCCATTTTCCCATTCCAACAACCCATTTATCCATTCCAAACACCCATTTTATCATACGGGAAACCTGTTTCATCATTCGGGGAACCCATTTTGCCATTCAAGGAACCTATTTCATCATTCAGGGAATCTGTCTCATTGTTTAAGGGTCTCGTTTCACTATTCAGGTAACTTGTTCCATCATCTAGTAAGTCCATCAAGCTCGTTTTCCTATTTTGATAGCTTGTTTGACCTTGTTTCTGATTTAAACAATTCCAAACAAACCAATCAGGTGACCACACCCCTTGAATAGGCAATCGTTCCCAATTCAAAGAGTCAAATAGTTGGGGACCTAAAACCTTGTCATTTGTTGTGATCTAAAAACTTTCATCCCCTTTCATCCACTTGTAATTTATCATTTTCACTTTCCAAAGGTTATTTAGTCATCACCCACATCATATAAGCACTCTTAGAGCATCTCTAGGTTGCATCATTCATCATCACTCTCTTGATCCAAATCCCCTAAACCTTGTTTTAGAGGTTATTATCCGAATTGACCTAGGCATTTGAATTTGATCATTATCATACGCATTAGTCATTATCTTTGGCCCAATCAATCCATTTCTATCTTGAGGTGGATTCAGTGTTGTAAGTCATCATCCTCGACCCAATCAATCCATTTCCATCTCGAGGTGGATTTGATGTCGTGATCCTCTATCTGTCCTTTAATCTAATCAACCAACACCTTAAGTCACCTAGGGTAATTTTTGAACTGGGTTTATAATCACTTACATCTTCCATCATCTAATCTTGTCAGTTGTTTCGTCAAATGATCTTGATCTATCATCTTCTTGTATCCAATCATCCAATCTCAATGTCAATCCTATCTGATCATCCTATCATATCCAATCATCCAATTGTAATCCTATCCAATCCAAACAACCAATCAACCCTTATCCAATTATAAATCCTTTCAATCCTATCTAATTGTCCAATCAACCCTTATCCAATTATCTGATCTCACCATCCTATCAATCAATCCTTTATCCAATCCAATCAATCTTCCAACCATCATTTAGGTCATCCTTGCATTGAGGTCCACCTAGTTTTTTTGTATTTTCATGCCCGTACAGACTAGATCACAAACCAAGAAGCTATTGGCACAACAACAAGGTCAATGTTTCCAGTTGAACATCCCTCAAGATCCCAACAATTATGTGAATGCCTTTCAGGTTCCTAACAATGGTGTGAACATCCCTCAAGACCCTCATAATGGTGCTTCATCATAATCTAACATTGACAGTCAAAATACTTCACTACCCGGTGATGAAAACATGATCAATCAGCCTGAAGTCTCTATTGATGAACACCTAAGCAATCCCACTAACATCCAAATGAAAAACTGCCTCCTCAATGAGTGTGGGGATAAGATCCTCGCCACTCTACTCATCAAAGGAGTCAAACTTCCATCTGGTTTTGACATGTCATAGTACACCAACATGAAGCCCCCTCCAGTGCATCAAGACCCGCAGAATGTTCCCAAAAATTCCTATGTTCCTGAGGGTACACCCGTAGATAACTGGTATCATCTTAAGTTTGGAAATGTTGTGATACATCAAGTTGCTAATTATCCTCCCATTCCATCTTTTGCTCCTACTGCATCATCTGATCCTTATGATCCATATGCCTATGGCATGCAATAAAACATCTCATCTACTCCACCACTCCCACCTCAGTATCCTGATTAACCACCCGTCAACACTGGGGGCAATCCCTTTCTCAAATTAATGCCACCACTAGGACTTGTGTCCACAGGTAATCCCCTACCACCCCCTCGAGGTAATAATCCTCATCAATAAATTGCTTCGCAAGCACCACCACATCATGCAACTATCCCTTTGCAAGCACCACCACATCATGCAACTATCCCTTCGTAAGCACCACCATAGGATATTGTTTTCGTTTCCATCCCCATGCAACAACATCATCAACCCCCACAACAAAATGTTTCAATTTTGCAACATAACATGTTGCAACAAAATGTTCCAAACCCACAACAACATATTGTAACTCATATCTAACATCTACATCAAGTAACACAAACTGCATCACACCCTCAACAACCACCCCATGGTGCCTCTATAGCAATTCCACAACAACGCATCCCATCTTGCCCTCCTTATCAACAATCACATATGCACGTTCCCACACAAACACAACATAATCCTCTCATACAATATCTCTACCATCTATCCAACACAAACACTGCTTATGTTAATCTGAACATCTATGTGACTACTCAGAATCCACCATGAACACAACCACCTCCTTACAAAAATCCCCTGTAATTGCATACCAACCCATACTAGTAGCATCCTAATCCGCAACAATCTCCATACATCACAAAACAACCCAATGTTGCATATAATTACCAAACCAATCCCTATTATGCTCAACAACAACATTTATACCAACAAGGTGCCTCATCCATTTCCTATGTGCAACAATGGCCACCTCATCAATAGGGTGCTCAATCTACCTCTTATTATCAACAACAACCACCTTATCAACAAGGGGCATCCACATCATCATATTACCAACCTCCACACAATACCCCATCCACTTCATATTATCAGCAATTGCCACCTCAGCAATAGGCACCCTCCACCTCTTATTACCAAAATTCGTCATCATCCTATCCACCTTATGCTAATTAGTATCAACCTACACCCTCGTACAATCCCAATGATTTCATCCCATCCTCATCTCATCAACAATATCTACCCAATCCATCTAATCCAACTCTACCCGCCAATAAAGAGTTGGAGGAGCTCAAAGCTACATTGAATGACCTACAAGTGGGTACATCCAAAAAATCCTTCAAGTTTGAGGATATTTTCCCATATCTTTTTGATTCTTCGATTTCATTTGTCCCCTTTTCGAAGAATTTCAAGATACCCAAGTTCAACAAGTATACGGGAACTAAAGATCCAAAAGCCCATCTACAAGATTTCTATGCACAATGTTAGGGTGTCCAACATAATGACAATTATCTCCTATGCCTGTTCCCTAGAAGCTTAGGAGGGCCAGTCTTAGATTGGTTCATGGGTGTCAAGAAGGGGATGGTTTCTTCCTTCGTAGATCTTTCTGAACAATTTTTCAAATAGTTCTCCTTTAATTTGGAGAAGTGCATTGACACTCTAGACCTCTTGAAAGAGAAGCAACATGATGGAGAAACTTTTGCTAAATACCTACAAAGGTGGCGAGCTATAGCTAGTTGTATGAAGTCCCCTCCCAATGAGAAAGAGATGGTCACCCTTTTTGTGGCTAATGCCCATCCCCAACTAGAACATGATCTTAATCTTCATTTTGTCACAACCTTTGCAGAGGTTATCAAAAAGGGCCCCATCATTGAGAGAGTGCTTGTCGCTAAAGGGAAAATTAAATTGTACAACTCAGATAAGGATAAGTCATTTGGTGACATCCCATTACTGGAATAAGAACAAGAATGCATTCAACGATGGTGTCACTGATATTAAACATGTTCAAGTATCCAATACCTCCCAAAAGAAACAATCATCCATTCACAATGTCATATCCGCACCACAGGGGGTACCTTGACCCCCTCAATGATCCAATCAAGGGAATGTTAAATGTCAATACACTCAATTAGGAGAACCCTTGAGTGTTGTCTTCAATAGGTTGTTGTGGGTCAATTACCTGATTACATATCTTATAACCAAGCCACTTGATGAATCCAAGCCTAAACTAGCTTGGTTTAAAGAAAATGAATACTGTGAGTTTCACAAGATTAAAGGTCATACCTTAAATAAGTGTCAGAGTCTGAAAACGTACATCTAATATTTCATAGATCGGGGTGACATACATGTGGATTCCAATACGACACCTTCATCCAATGCTCAATTACAAATATATCAAAACACTTTCCCCAAGAATAACCAAGGTCCTAGCACATCCAACGCAAATCTTGGATCTAGTATCAATAACAACCAGGATAACAACACTAATAATATCACCTACAAGAATGCCTCACTTAACTATGAGACTCTCATCATGCATATTGAGCAAGCAGAATCATGTGTATCTATGATACATGTCAAAGGAAAGGAGTCTTAATGTGTTGTTACCACATTCCACACTCATATTGTTGTCCTTGGAGCCTCAGCATTAGCCCCATCACCTCCTATGAGCTCTTAGTATAACATCCTTGACCATCTAGGAACGACTACAGTGCAAATATCAATCCTAGATTTGTTAAAGTCTTCTCCTATATATCAAGATATCTTGAGGAAGGCTTTATTGGATACCCATGTCCCCAACGACATCGACCCTACACAATTCCAAGCTCTAGTAGGACACCTTTCATCAACTTACCAACTAGGTTTCAGCCAAAATGACATTCCTACCATCAATTCCAATCACAATTGACCCATTCATATAGAGGTTCTAGTTTCTCAACATACAGTAATGAGGTTCTTGATAGATAATGGCTTTGCTCTCAATCTCTATACATTAAAATTCATAAAGTAGGTAGGATATACCCATGATGATTTAAGCAAGCAGATCATCACTATAAAGGCTTATGATAATGCAGAAAGGGATTCTGAAGGGGTTATAATCTTCCAATTCAAGTTGGTGTAGTTATACAATACACCACTTGTCATGTCCTTGATCTGGACCTCCCCTAAAAACTTCTTCTTGGTCGGCCATGGATCCACGCCATGCAAGTTGTCTTGTCTACCTCTCATAAATGCTTGAAATTCCCATTTAATGGAATGAAAGTTACGATACAAGCTTATCTCCAACCATTTGAATATTGTCGTTCACTCGAAGCTTTTTTCTGCCATTCCCATTATTGTCCAAGAGTAGAAATGGGACCACCACCAATATCCTCATCCAATCCATCATCTAATCCATCACTCGCCACCTCACCTACTCCATCTTCTACATTTGATTCCACTATCACCAAGGTTCAGATCATTAACAAGGGATGTGGTGAGTATGAGATGTGTGCTGCTTTGAGTGTGGCAACTACGCCACCCTCACCGCACACATATGATCAACTCTCTGAGTCTACACCGAAGGAAGAACAAAATACAATCACCTTGAGCTCTAAAAATGTGGGAACCAACACTTATGTATCTCTTGTGTTACCACAATATATGCCTGAAGATGATATAATTCAATGGATATATCGTGAAGAACCTAGACCTACTCCTCATTTAAAGGAATATTTTCAAGAGATGTATCCTTGGCCCTCTAAGTACGCTAAGAAAAAAAATATCAAGGGGAAGGTCTTGGTCCAAAAGAGCTAGGAAGAAAGCAATTGATTGACACTTCCATATGTCCACAGAATTAAGGCTTAAGCTATGATAAAAAGAAAAAGGGTCTTGTCGCGTCGACTAGTACTTCTAACAACGTCAGTGCAGGTAGTAGTCTTTTGGAAGATATACCAGATAAGAGTGTATCATACACACGTACGATGATGCAGATCATGTAGAGCTTTCCTCCATGTTTGAGTGCTTATCTGTTTGCACCATCAGCCTTTCCCTTCTCCATCCTGAACTCATAGATTGGGACCTAGTTGAAAGCACACCTATCAACTCACTTATCTCAGTGGATACCTATGTACACCTCATGGGATTGGGGGAAGATGAATGCCCTAGTCACAAAAATAAGAAAAAATAAAATCCAAAAGGGTCACCTAGTGAAAACCTCCTTGAGACACTTCTTGACTCAAAAAAAGTCAAAACAAAGGATGTATTTGACAGTGAAAACCTCAATGAGGCACCAGAATATGGGAACGTTCATCTCTCCCTTGTGGGAACATAGTGGTTTGAATGATCATCTATCTTGATAGAGGAAACACATCAAATCAATTTGGGAAATGAAGAGGATCCCAAAATCACCTCTATAGCCAAGGCATTATCAAAAGAAGAGTATTCTACCATCTCCAAGCTTCTTAAGGAAAGCAAGATCAATTTCACATGGGCATATTTAGACTTGCCTAGGTTATATCCTACCTTGGTAGTACACCATCTAGATGTGTGTCCTAATGCAAAACCAGTTAAGCAGAAGCTTCACAAAATGCACCCGCAAGTTTCCTTATTGGTCAAGAAAGAATTGGAGAAGTTGTTGGAAGCAAAATTTATAAGACCCATTGACTACTCTAATTGGATCTCCAACATCATGGCAGTAGCCAAACCTAATGGGGATGTCATAATATGTTCAAACTTCTGTGACCTCAACAAGGCTTGTCCTAAAGATGACTTTCCTTTGTCGAACATTGATATGCTAGTTGATTTAACTATAGGACATCAGATTCTATCCCTCATGGATGGATTTTCTGGATAAAATCAAATCAAAATTGCACTTGAGGACCAACATAAAACAACATTCACTACACCTTGGGGTACATTTTTCTATAATGTCATCCCTTTTTCTCTTAAGAATGCAGGGGCAACCTACTAATGCGTAATGACCGTCATTTTTCATAATCTTATCCACATCATCATGGAAGACTATGTTGATGATTTTTTAGGAAAATCAAGAACTAGATTAGAACATCCTGCCATCCTAAGAAAGATCTTTGAGTGTCTAGAGCACTACAAGTTGCACCTCAATCCGAAAAAGTGTGTTTGGGGTTACATTAGGAAAGTTGTTAGGCTTCATTGTTTCTAGGAGAGGTATAGAAGTAGATCCAGCCAAGGTCAAAGCAATTATGGATATGCCTCCATCTCACAATCTAATACAGTTAAGGAGTCTCCAAGGTAAACTATAGTCCATCATAAGATTCATAGCACAGTTAGCTGACAAGTGTCAACAATTCACCCACCTCCTAAAAAAGAATACATCCTTCAAGTGGGATCCTATGTGTTAGCAAGGTTTTGACAAGATTAAGGAGTACTTGGCTCATCCTCCCTTACTTATGCCCCCAATCCCAGGGAACCCACTCTTATTGTACATCTCAGCTACCTTAGTGGCACTGGGGGCGCTACTAGCACAACATGATGAGTCATCCAAAGAACAAACAATCTACTATATTAGTCAAACCTTAGTTGGCTATGAGCTCAACTACTCTTCAATAGAGAAGGCTTTCCTAACCATAGTTTTTTGTTCACAAAAGCTTAGACATTACATGCTTAGTCATCCAGTCAAGTTAATATCAAAAGTTGACCCCGCTTAAATATTTGCTATCCAAAACAACTTTAACTGGTCGAATGGCTAAATGGCTCATGTTGTTGAGCAAGTTTGATATAGAATATGTGGACCACAAAGCTATTAAGGGACAAGTGATCATGAATCAGTTAGTTGATGCTCCCTTGGGTGATGCACATCCTTTGGTAACAAAATTTCTTGATGAAGAGGTCTTTACAGTAGCTGAAGCTACCTCATGGACATTATATTTTGATGGGTTTTACACACATAATGTATCGGGGGTAGGCATCTTGTTTGTCACCCCCCAAGGTGATTATATCCCAAAGTCATTCATACTAGCCTTTCCATGCACAAACAATATAGTTGAATATGAAGCTCTCCTCACCGGCCTTAGAATCACAATCAAATGGAATATCACTCACTTAAGGGTTTTCGGTGATTCACAACTAGTCATCAAATAGGTGAATGATAAGTTTTTAACAAAGGATGAGAAGTTGTTACCTTATAAATGCATGGTTGATGACTTTAAGAAGTCTTTCATCTCTATTCAGTTTGACCAAATCCCCAAAGTACAGAACAAAGCTGCTAATGTGATGGCTACAATTGGTTCCTTAATTGACATGCCCAAGGATTGGAAAAAGTGTGAATTCTTGGTTGAACAAATTTTAATCTCTACATACGATATCCCTGAGACTAAGATGGTGTTTGAAATCATAGGTCCTATGTCCCCATGGTATCATGAGATCTATGCTTATCTTCACGACAACATCCTACCCACAGACCTTACCCGCAATCAAAAAAAGTCATTCATCCAATGTACATCCCATTACATCATCATAGGTGATACTCTTTATCATCATGGATATGATGGAACTCTTCTTCAGTGTTTGAATGAAGTTGAAGCTCACACTGCATTAACATAAGTACATAGCGGCGTTTGTGGAGCCCACTCAAATGGCATGGCCTTAGCTAAGAATATTCTTAGGGATGGTTACTATTGGCCTACATTGGAGCATGAATCTTGTGACTTCGTCAAGAAATGCTCACCTTGCCAGCAACATGCGGACCTAATACATGCTCCTGCTCAAGATCTACAACCCATCATAGCACCATGGCCTTTTTTCTCGGTGGGGTTTTGATTTAGTCGGTAAGATATATCCTCCATCCTCCAATGGCTACACCTTCATTATCACTTCCATTGAGTACTTCACTAAGTGGGTGGAAGCCATACCACTCTCCCAGATAATGGGTACTCAGATATCCAAATTCGTCCTTTACCATATTATCTATAGATATGACATCCCCTCGACCATCATTTCTGATAATGGTAAGCCATTCAAAAACTAGTTGTAAAAGAGGTATGTGACACCTTTCATATCCAACATCGATGGTCCACACCCTATTACCCACAAGGTAATGGACAGGCAGAAGCCACTAACAAAACTTTGATCAAAATATTGAAAAAGGTTGTCAATAGTATTGGTCGAGATTGGCACATCCACATCCACCCCACCCTTTGGGCTTATTGCACATCCATCTGCACTCCCACTAGTGTGACTCCATATTCCCTTGTTTATGGTGTTGAAGCCATCTTGTCAATTGAAGTTGAGATCCCATCTTTGAGAATATCTTTGAAGAATCTCATCACTGAAGAAGACTCACAGGTTGCTCGCCTCGCTCAATTGGAGCTCCTAGATGAAAAGAGGATCAAGGCATACAATCATCTTTAGGCATATCAAAATCATCTCAAGAGAAGTTACAACAAGAAATTCCACCCCTGCCAATTTAACATTGGAGATCTAGTTCTTAAAGAGAATCAGCGTACCCAACAAGACCAAGACAAGAAGGGAAATTTTGAGCCTAATTAGTTGGGTCCTTATGTTATTACAACAAATTTTGGATCAGGGACATACCTCCTTGCCACACCTAAAGGGGAGCCCCTCGAAGATCTTATCAACATCATGCACCTGAAGAGGTTCTAAACCTAAATCAGCTGGGGTATCCTATCTTGTCAAAATCTAAAAAAATACAAAAAAATCAAAAAATCAAAAAAAAGAAGTAAAGAGAAATAGTTCATCCAATGGTGAAAACTTGGCAAACAAGCAGCTTGGATAAGAACCATGATGAAAACTTGGCAAACAAGCATCATGTGTAAATCCCTCATCTAGTTTACTTCCACACTTGGGGGCAACTGGATCCCCCTCACCCATCTCCTCCATCCAACATACCTTCCACATCCTAACTGTCATATCCCATTCACCCCAATCCCTCCATCCTCCTTGTGATCTTGATATTGATAGGGGAAAACATATATACATGCTTTGGAAACCTCTTGGCATACATTCCCCTCACCTACACACTATCCTAATCATTATCCATATACATCTACCTTCCTTGTCCACCCATCATGCTACCATCCATCTAACTTCATCATCCACCCATCATATCCTCCTCCAGTTATCTCCTTTATCTTCCCATCCACTTGTCTTCCATCCCTCCTACCTCATCATACATGACATATCTAGAGCAGGGAATCTTCCTTCTTTGTGATATAGTCCTTGGAGATATCATTCATCCATCATATCATCTTCTCCCTCTTCCAAATCCTTACCTTTCCATCTATCCATCCAGTAACCTATTCTGCATCCAAATCCTTATCCCTCTATCAATCCATTATACCATCCCTTGCATCTCCCCATCATTATCTTCCTATCCATCCAAACAATCCCTTCCATCTCCCCATCCTTATCTTCCTACCTGTCCTTATCTCCTTACCAATCCAAACAATCCTTTTCATCTCCCCATCCCTATCTCCTTATCCATTCATCTCTATCCTCATCCCATCTCATAATCCCTTGTCATCAGTATCTAGATATAGGCTTCTCCCCATGCAATCCAATGCCATCTATCTCATCGCCATCACTCCTGCTTCTTTTGCACATATTTCCAATCTCCTATCATTTTTCATCACTTATCTATCCATCATATCATCATCCCAATTCTTCTTTTGATGATTTGGGTAACTATTCCATCCCTGAGCTTTGTGTGATCACCATCATCCTATCTTATCCACCAGATCTATCTTGTCTCATCATATCGGTCCCATCTTTTTATCCCCTTATCAGGGTTATCTCATCATACTTTATCCATTGTCTGTCATTGGTCTTTTGTTGAACTATGTTGCCCCTGTGCTTTCACATAGGAAAGGTTGATCATTTGATCCACCCCTGGGGCTTTTGTCTATCCAGTCTTTTCCATCCATCAAGGTCTCCATTGTCCTCTTTCCACTTTTATCCATGGTCTTTTATCGAACTACGAGGGCTCTACACATTCATGTAGGCAAGGCTTATCTTTGATCGGCCCCTGAGCCCCTAGGTCTTTAAGGTGTGTCAGTATCGTGTCTTGTATCTCTTGTGTTGTGTCATTGAGATATGCCCTTATCCAATTGGTTCTTAACAAACAAGATCCATTGGTATCATCGAGGTTTAATTAGTCTTGAGTATCCTACATCATATCGATCTTTTAGTTTAGTATACATCATCAGTCTCAATAGGATGCATCCTTCCTAACATACCTCATCAACCCCATCCATCCTCTTGATCCCATGGCAAAGGACGTTTGAAATTAATTGCAATCTTTTGATACTTTTGGATTTTATTTATCACTTGAGCTCCCTATCATCAATTTTCAAGGCCACCATGATCTATCATATTATGGTGTGTTTTGATCGGTTAACATAGGGGCACATCTTGATATTTTTTCTTTGTTTTTGTCTTTTGGGTTGTCCCACGTAGTACCCACCAAGACCCATGAGGTCTTGTGTTATGCTAGGGCATCCTTTCGTGCTTGTGGTTATTCCAATGCCTAGCCTGACCAAGGTCTTCGTGATTTTGGGCTGTTAGGATAGTCTTCTTGTCTATTGTGTTTGTCTTATGCATTAGACACGAATAGGCCTTGGTTCTTCATACCTAGCATCTTGTGTCTTATGCTATAGAAAAAATTAGAGCTCTGAAAATGGAAAATTTCACTAGGATTACATTTCATCTCCCATTCCATCCTCTCATCTATCAAAAATCCCCCCATCCATTCATCCTTCACCAATCTCCCTCCCCTATCCATCATTTCTCTTATCATCATCTCTTCAATCTTTCTAGAATAATATAGATTGGTTATTCTAAGCATCTTGTCCCCCATCATTTTTATTCCTTTCATCCATCTCGCATCCCAATCCAATCCTCCTCCATTCAATCTTGCACAAATTATCTAATCACATCCTTGGTCTTGTTCTCAGCCTTGCTACAAGCCTTCATCCAATCATCACCATCGTCATCATCATCAGGATGTATCATTCCCTATCCTTTGGTGTTGTTTCGGGATGCATCCTTCCCTCATCAAAAACCCTTTCGTTGGGATGTATCCTTCCCTCATCAACAACACTTTCATCATCACTTTCATCATCATCATCGGGATGTATCCTTCCCTATCCTCATGTTGTTTTGGGATATATCATTCCCTCCTTGACAACACTCCATCCATCATCAATCCATTTTGGCTTGTAGATTGGCTAGGGCAATATCACCTTTGTCGTTTCATCCATTTGTGCTTGATTTTATCCCATCGCTTATCATCCTCTTTTATCCATCCCTTGGCATCATCTTCCCCATCTCCCCTTTCATCATCTCATCCATTTCAAGAGCACACCTTTGTTCTCTTGAGTTCGCATGTCCTCTTGAGGGGGCATCCTCAATCCCTAATCTTCATCTTCACTCCCATTATCTTTCTTCCTAGTCATCCATTTGATGACTAGGGCATCTTTTCCAATCTAACCATCTTCTTTTGGGTTCTATGTTTTAATATTCTTTGAAATGATGCTACTTCGTAACACCATCTCAAAGAGGGAAAAAATGTAGACACCTAAATTTGGACACTTACATTTGTCCAAATTTGTCCCTTTTCATCTAAATATCCTCATATATACATTAATTAAGTATTATTGATATTATTTAATTAATACCCTTAACTCTTTTGAATCCCTATGGTATTCAGTTAATAATTAAATACATTACCCCTTTATCCCCTTTTTCCTCAAAGAATTAAATAGATAATACACTTATTTAATTTCTAACATGTCACATTCTCCATCACTTTTCCTTAATCCTAATCCATCTTCTAATCTCATCATTAGAGATGTGCACATGTCTAATCCTTGATTAGGATGTGTCACATCTTCCAACTTTTGCAAGTTGGCTTCTAATCTTCATTAATCACTAATTGTTTTCTAATTGGTGATTAGCTAGTCTAATCAACCCCCCCTTTGGTCAACTCTCCCCTCCCCCCAAGGAGTTTTTAATTCCATTTTATCTTTCCAAAGTTCTCCTCTTCCCCATGTGATCATTGAGATGTCACATCACTCACGTGTGGGGAAGTACTTACCTTTTTAAGGACCTTGTCTTATCCAAGGTACTTCTCACCTCTTTTTTTTAGAACTTTTTATTATCCTTGAGATATCCCCAATCATGCGAATTTTAAATTCACTTTTATTTATCCAAGATTCTCCTCTTCCCCATGTGATCATTGAGAGGTCACATCGTCTTTATTCCAAGGTACTTACAAGTACCTTCCCATCACATGTAATCTTCCACCTCATATGTCCTTGTGACACATCATCTACCACATGACAAGATGTGAGGGCTTGTGAGTCCTCAACTCACCACAACCCTACATTTTGCCCATGGTGGCAATATCTCAACCATCCATCTTTCTAGGGTTTTTCTCCGTAAAATGAAATATTTTTCTTTCATTCTCTAATTCACACACTTGCAATACTTTTCATTCAAAATTCTCATTGAACCATTTTTCTCAAGCTCAAGCTCAACCTTTAACCACCATTTTTGCTCATCTTCAAGCTCTCATTACATCTATTTTTTTCATCCATCAAAATACCCACATCATTGATTTGAATCTCCATCAAACCCTCATCACTTTGAACCCACTTTCATCACATATTTCCATCAAAGGAGCATACAAAATCAACTATCAAGGCCCAACCAAAGATCAATTCAAGACAAGGTAAAATCTTCTCTTTTTATCTTTATTTTGTTTTGGGTTCAACTAGGCTAATTGTGAGGTGTTAGTGTTCTTTTCCTTTCTTTTTGCACCTTGTTTTGCATCATCTAGACTAGGAGATTTCACCTGATCACAAACACATCTCAAATTCCTTTAGATACATCCGCAACAAGTGCAACAAACTTCAAACACCAAACTCCTTCAATCAGTCCATCCAAACTGTGCAAACACATACAACAACTCAGAAACATGACTTCCAGATCACCAAACCACATGCATCTTTTCCAAAACCAAAAGAACACCAATATAAGACATACTTCAGATCCACAAGGTCTGAAATAAAACAAGGGACAACTGCAGAGCAAAAACATTTCTCCTAGTCCGTAGAAGACCAACTCGGGTAGAACATTTCACACACCAGTGAATGTAAATTTCACATCCCATCAAACCAAAAACTACAACTTAGGAGATATCAACACTAGATCACCATTAGTAAACCTTCAGATCCACACAAGCATAGGATCAACATAGGAGAAACACATAGCACATATCAAAGCACATTTTTAACACATTCATAACACTAACTTCTCTTCTTTATTAATTTTCTCAAAGGAACTTGGAAACTCATCATTTCAGCATATCTGAAACATCATGAATATAGCTCCATGTACTCACAACATCTCAAAAGCATCTCAACTATACATGTACAATCTACAACATACTGAACTATGTTGACATCAATGACAACATTAATGACAACACCACCAAACTTGCTCATACTTGCAATAGACCTATAATAGCATCCTTATAATGGATCAATACTTCTCAAAACTCTACAATACCCTAAAGATACTAGGTTAGCACCAGTAATGACCTAACATCAAAATTCACCAATTGTTCAACCACTAACGAATGTGTGGACTTCTAAACTACATGCCAATTGGAATTAAGATACACTTGACACTTTTCAACACTCCCATAAATCTGTAATACCATAGAGCAATCCACAATGAAGTGTCGATTCACCAAAATATACATTTTGTATTGGTAACCATTGTCACTGCTAGACTCGATATTTTTTCATTCATAACTTCTTCACTAGAGACCAAGGAAATGTGAAAGCATAGATTTAGATTTCTAATATCCAACAAAATTACACCAAAACCACAGAGTAAGATTCTTCAAGGTGGTACAATGCAAAAAAAATTATTGGATGTCCTGTACACTACAGTACCTGTTCTGACACTTAGCCAAAATTCCACTTCAACTACCTACACTGGATCAAACCTTCTTGCAACTAAGCATTGGATTACCATCTTCATACATGGTCAAGCTATACAAAATACTTTGCACTGCGATTTTCATATCACAAGACAATGTTGACATCAATGACAACATTGTACTTGCATACTGTACAACTTATACTCATACCTCATGCTCATGTTGCCAATACAGAGTAAGATTCTTCAAGGTGATCCAATGCAAACCAAATTATTGGATGTCCTATACACTAAAGTACCTGTTTTGACACTTTAGCCAAAATTCCACTTCAACTACCTACACCGGATCAAACCTTCTTGCAACTAAGCACTAGATTACCATCTTCATGCATGGTCAAGCTATACAAAATACTTTGCACTGTGATCTTCATATCACAAGACAATGTTGACATCAATGACAACATTGTACTTTCATACTATACAACTTATACTCGTACCTCATGCTCATGTTGCCAATAAACATATCAATGACAAACTTCTTATTCTTCTAATAGAGCTCACATAACTGTTCACTCATTTACTTTTTGATACTAAGTTTTATCAATATTAATTATTTTCCCATTGTGTAAACCCACATTAAATATTTATCTCATTGTTACATATAACACATAAAGTGGCCCCAAGAATGTCTAACCCATGTGATGCACACATCCCTATATGCCTTAAGTGCACTACAAATAATATTAGTTTTATTTTATAACATTATTCAAGGTGAACAACACACCTTTTCCAACATAATTTCTTTAGCTTAGAAAAATCTTGATATCCTTAAATTCTCATATTTTACATGTTTACTATGCATTTTTACTTTGGCATGAACATGATTACTTAGTTTTGCACAAATATCAAAGTTCCTGGGTAAAATTTAGAGTATAAATTATAACTATTAACACTTTTTTGCTCTAAATTTATGTTATTGTGGGTTCATACCTTGGTTGCATGATTCTAGCACATGATTTGATCAATGGTGCATTCCCTAACTCAAAACTTAATCCATCATTCTTATATATGCCTCTTTTTCTCATTTAAAGTATTGTTCTATTTTTCTCCAACAACTCACCCACCCTAAATATAATTGTACATCTACAATCTTATCGTTAAATGTGATTACTACTACACAATTCTATACTCTAATTCCCAAATTTATAATTTTGCATCCCAAGACTAACAATCCTAGGACTTGATTATTACATGTTGATGTGGATGCCAAATGTTCAAATTTCGTGTATTTGTGCTTGTGTATTTAAATCTACATTATCCTAGATCATTTGCACATTAGAGAGAATCATTACTAGAATTGTGACTTAACAAAGCATAAAAGGTATTCTTCTCCTTTTACAAGTACAATAGTTATTACCACTATCATATATCAATAAAATGTCAAGTAATATTTATCATTTTACATCTATGATAAATGACATACTTCAAACATATACACTTCAACATAAACACATCAAGTGACTTCCCTCGATAGAGTCAACAATTGATCCAACAACATCTATTGCCTACTCCACTTATCTCTTTACTTTTCCTATTAACTTGACTTCTGAGCTTGACCATGGTGCAAGGAAGAAGTTTACATACTTTCATACCCTAGATTAGTAAGTCCCACAATGTTCTTGAACACCACCAAAGTTTTCTATACTGTAGACAATACCAAGTGAGAAGATCTTAGAAGTATTGAAAACATACCCTGCTCGGGACAAGATGATAGGTTACAAAATTTTGGTTTCTAGACAAGTTCATAGTTTTTGAAGCTCCTACTCGTAGATACAATTTTGTCTTGAAGACTCAAACACTTTAAGAATTAGTCATTTCAACCACTCAAACACTTGGGAATTAGTCATTTCAACCTCTATATTTATTAATCATATCTCAAATTGTAAAAAATAATTTATTGTCACATATAAAATCAAATAGATTCATATTTAATTTCCTACTATTTCAATTTAACACAAATTTATTTGCATTCCTTATATCAATCCATTTGTCTAGGTACTCAACTCTTAAACTATCACAACTATTAAATTTGACACCCTTTTAAGTATGTTTGAAAGCTTGTATTTCTAGCATAAAAGTGAAGCTTAGGATGCCATTAAACCTAGTTCACATCCACTACCTACTAAATATTCCAAATTGGATTTTTCCATGTATTCTTTTCGTGTTTGCTTGGACTTGCACATTGCATTCCTTGGGATTCGAGAGAGTTGCAGGCAGTTGGTATTATTATCTTTAACTTTAAAAAGGCATGGAAGATGTCCCTACTTTTGTCTCCATTCTCTACCATTATCTCTAATCCATTGATCCTCCAATTATATAAAACCATTTCCAACTCTGATGTCATGTCACTTCGTTCTTACTAAAAAATCGATATTTGAAAGCTATTGATGTGAAATGCAAGTTAGATATGCTTTGAGAAGAGATATCATGATTGAAAGCAAAGTAACAAACAATCCAAACACAAAAAAATAAGCAAAGGAGAAGAGAGTTGGTCAATAATGAGTGGAAAGAAAGGTTTCTTGTACGGATATGTGTATTTGATGAAATTTGGAGGGAGGTGGTATAATATAGAAGAGATAATAGGACAAGACCAAAAGGGGATAATGGAACATAGGGTGAAACACGAGAGAGTACAATGGGATGGGAATAGAAGGGAACAATGGAACACATGATGAACTAATATAGATTAGTGGGATGGGCTAGGAGGGGATCATGAAATATAGGGTAAACTATATTAGAGGTTAATGAGATGGGATTAGCATGGAATAATGGAACATTAGTAGGGAATAATGGAACATAGGGTGAGTTAGGAGAAGATAATGGGACAAGACCAGGATGGGAGACTAGAACATAGGGTGAAATAAGTGAGGGTAATAAGATGGGAATAGAAGGGGATATTGGAACATTGGATGGAATAGTAGATATAAATGATACAAGTTAAGATGGGATAACAATACATAGGATAAACTATTAGACTTTAATGAGATGGAATTAGGAGATGTATAGGGTTTGACTATGCGACATGAAGTGGGAACTTAAGGTTTGTAGTAGTATTTAAAATAAGAGGGGTGGTCAATAATGAGTGGAAGGAAAGGTCTCTTATAAGGTATGTGTATAAAATATGGAAGAAAGCGGTATAATATAGAAGGGATAATAGGACAATACCAAGAGGGGAAAATAATGCATAAGGAGAAATAAGAGAGGGTTTAATGGAATGGGAATATAAGGGGATAATGGAATATAGGATGAACTACTAGATATTAATGGGATGGGATAGGAGGGGATCACAAAATATAGGGTGGCATATTAGATGTTAATGGAATGGGATTAGAATTCAATAGTGGAACATAGAGTGAACCAGGAGAAGATAATGAGATAATACCAAGAGGGAATGAAACATAGTGTGAACTAGTACATCCTATTTTCCATTATTAGAGGAGGTGTGAAAGGTTGGGCTATGTGATATGAAATAGGTAAAATGTGTGTGATGGTAGGAATTAAATAATGAGTTGGATATTAAATGGAAAATATATTCATGATCTCACAAAACTAACTAAACATGCCATCCTCTAAAGAATATGGAAAAGAAAACATCATGTTAGGTTCCCCAAAACATAAGTCATTCATGTCACATGTACAATACTTTTCATGTTTGTTTAAAATGTGTGGTGAGGAGGAGGATACAAGTGATAGATTGTGGGATGGAAACATTAATAGTTAACATGGTTGAAGGGATGAGATAGGTTGAAAATGAGCATGAAAAAACTGTGTGGGAGATGATTTCCCATTGTGATATACCATCATAAAAATTGACACATGTCCCTAAAAGATAGTGTAGAGAAAGTGGATAGAAGAAATTTAGTGGTCATAGGGAAAACAATATGATAAGGGATTACTAGAATCATGGGAAAATAACATATTGAGAACAAGGCAAGGTGATAACACTAGCCATTTCAGGATAAAGCACATGCTTTAACTTATTTACCCACTAGCTATAAGTAGTAAATAATCAATTATAACCTAAAGTGTGAATGATTTTTGCAAGTCTATAATATGATAATTGGCACCAAAGAGAATATGCATTAAGCATAAAGAAAGGATTTGAACAATCATAATTTAAGGTCATATGGGCATTCTACCAAGAAAACATCTTCCAAGCTTGAACTAGACTTCTTACTAGGGAAATTTCATAATCATTCAAAATATCAAACTATCAAATATCAAATTGAGATGGAAAATAGGACCTAATTTCAACTTTGAGATTCAATTTTTAATTCCACATAGTTGTCTCATTCCTTCTCCACTTCACATTCCTTCAATGTTTTGAGTTTTTGATCAATTTTCTTGATATTAAGATGAATTCTATATCACTTTAATATAATTGGTAAAAACAACTTAAAATTATCAAATTCAAATATAAAACATAAAAACAATCATTCAAATTCTTCAAAACATGGGAATAGTCATTCAAGTTGTCAAATTCATTTTAAAAACATGTAATTTTAATCTTCTATGTCAATAAAAGAAGAAAAGTTGATATATTTGTTAAAAAATTATTAAAATTTCTTAAATTCTAAAAAGTGTATTATATATCAAAGGAAACACAATGTGTGGGGAAAAATAGAGCTTGTGGGTCCAAACTCGCAAGATGTACATAATTTTTAACCATTTTCTATTTTTTACTTGCAAAAAAATGTGCTTGTGTTATGTGTTTCCTTGGATATTTCCAAACCTTAGGGTTGGATTTTCCTTGGGAATCTAAACCAAAGGATTGGACATGATTGTCAATGCCCAAAGGTGCATTTTTTGCAAAATATGAAAAACACCTAAATGTTGAGTGTCCTCTCCATTAGGTTTGCATGTCTTTCAATGTTGATATAAAAAATGGCACAATAATATCAAGCTCTCTTCTACCTTTATAACTATATAATTTTTTCTACATTTCTAATATGTTTAAGGTTTTGATCTTGAATTTATTTTTTCAATTTATTTATTTTTCCAAAAATCTATGTATAGTATTTTTAGTGTCATTTTTTATCCATCCATCCAAAATTGAAAGAAAATATATTTTTACATTCTACACTTTATTTTATACACATTAATAAAAAAATCAATAAGTTTTTAAAAATTTGAGGGGTAGCATGTTCACATTTTCACTTTTTTAGGATGTGTCCACTTTGAAAATTAATAAAGTATCATATTGATTAAAAAATTAGTAAAACATTAGGCATAAACTACATGATGCTAGCTAATTTTCCACTAGAGTGATTTTTGAAATACTTAGGAAAATTCAACATTTTAGGGGGATCATATTAGATGCTATGTTATATTTTTTAACAAAAATAGGAACACTTTGTGTGCTCCCCCTTATTTGAACCTCTTAATATCCACTGTTTTGTTTAAATAATTAGTGGTTTAGAAAGTATATTAAGAGAACTACAATTCTAATTCTTGTCACATCTTCAAAATTTGAGTGGCTATCTTTAATTTCTCATCCAATATCAATTTTTAATGATTTGAGAAAAAAAGGTAGCCACTTTTGAACCCCTTTTGGTCCCCTATTTCCATGCACATACCTTGCTAATATTATTTAAATCTTTTGTAAATATATTTTAAGTGGTATGTTCTTATACCACTATAATATCCCTAGTTAAAATATTAATGCAATTACTTAAAGAAAAAACTTCTTCAAATGTTATTTATGATATCATTATCGTGACCTAAACTTAAAATTAGAGAAATTTAATCTTTGATTTAAATATTTTTTCAATCTCTTACCAAAACTTAGAGATTTCCCTTTGTATTTGTGTAGTATACTTAAACCCTACTATTATAAGTCGGTCCATCGAAAGAAAGACAAATAAATTTCAGATATGAGTGGTTGCTTGAATGAACAAACCCAAACTTAAGTGTTTTCAAATTAATAAACTTTAGATTTAGGATTTTTCAGTAGGATTTGGAAAAGACCCTGAATCTTCCTTCACATTTATGCATTAACATTTAAATGCATATTATGAAACATAATATCTTGTATTAACAGAGGATGCCCAATTTAATGATTGGGTCCAAAATATTGTTAAATAAATCACAAAGTTTTTTCCCTATTTCATAGGTCTACAAACAATTTACAAAATTTTATATCTACAATAGATAAAATGGTATAAATAGTAGCTAAGGTTGCACTAAACTTACAATGCTTAACCCATAATGATCAAGTTCTTCGATGTATAAAATATTATAAAAAAATCATTAAATATTAAAGGGTATATATAACTAGTGTATTATGTTGCTACAACATTCATTATAATTTGAAACATGAATTATCACACCCACAACCACTATGATGGCATGTAAACTCAATGCTTATGAGATTCACAACCATGAAGTTTAAATACAAACTCTAGATGGTATCATCCTCCAAAAAAAGGGGGTTTATCTTTTCTACACATGATCTAGAAGGGTTTTTATCCTCTTATCATTAGCATATATGTGAGTTTTCATCCTTGAATTTGGGAACTCAAATATAAGTGGACTTAGAATAGGGTTATTCAATTAGGTTTTCTATGTAGAATATTACATAATGTTTGAATGGACGCATCCACCCTAATAGTCAATGAAATCATGATCAAGACAAGATTACATCACATTTATGGATCATATCCATCAAGGACCAAGGGTTTCTATTGGTGCAACCACCAAATTAATGAGACATGGTCATCCTCAACCTCCAAATTTCATTTGTAGAAGAAATTTGTGCCCTTTTTACTTAAATAGTGTTCCTAGGCAAGAAAAATCTCTTCTAAATAAGTTGTTCCAAGGGTAGGTGAGATGAATAGTGAAAATTGGTGGGAGTTTCAAAGTTCAAAAGTTGGTAGTGTCACATGATTGGTAGCATTGGTCAAGAGTTAGAGAGTTGGGGTTCAAGAAGAAGGCATCTCAATTGGGAGAAGTTTGATACTTTGATGAGAATAAAGAAGAGAGGTGGGGTTGAGTGAGATGGTATGATCAGATGCCGAATTCTAATAAGAATAAAATAAAAGTAGAGTTGGAAGGAAAGACATTCCAAGAAAGGAAGCCCTGAAAAATTTAGCATAAGCATCTTCCTTAGAATTTCAAATACCAAGATGATGCAAAGCAGGGTGGAGGAACATTCAACCAAGCTTTGAAAACCAAACACCAACTCAAAATCAAATAACTAGCACAACTTCCATAGGATCAACTCTATGGCTTCCCAATTCACAACTGAGCAACTGAAGGACCAACTCCTCAAAGAAAACTGTAAGAACACCCACTGATCATCCATATAGCATCCATATTCCATCAAAAAGATAGTTCCAAGCTTACAAGTAAGATTCATTTGTCAAAACATAGAAAAACATTAAGACATTGTGTCCAAGGGCTAGTAGAATTAGCCCAAATTTACAAACAAAGTATCTTTTAAACTGCCTTTCACCTTACCAACTCTTGGACAGTCACAAATTGTGGCACAAAACAAAAGAATCACTGATCAAAACCTCCATATTGCCCTTCTATATTGCTGCTCCAACAAACCCTCCTTTTCCTTCCTAAAAACTAGGGCTTATTGAAAGTCCTATGCCCAGATCATTTGCAAACCTAAAACCACTTGAATCCTTCATATTTCCACCTGCACATGCTCAACACATCTTGATATTTGACTACCCTCACGTTTTGCACATACTTCCTTTGTAAACCACCTTTTTTCCACTCTTTTCACCCCTTTACCATAGGGTTTCTAACTTCCTCACACAACCAGTCACTTACAGCCACTCAAAACTTCTAGATAACACTAAATACACCTACCAAGGTTATCTTCTAGGTTTTCTACCTAGATTTCATTCCCTACAGACTTTTCACTTACTCTAGCCTTGACTCCAAGGCCTAAAACTCAGTTTTGCAACAGGGCAGTGTTGTTAATCTATTTTAAATACCTTTCCACCATGAGGAGGCTCATACTTATACTTTCCCTACTTTACATAGGCCCATTCCTCTGAGTTACAGCCTGCACAAAAGGAGGAATGGCCCTTCAACACACATTGAACTTCAAAACCCTACTTTCCCTGTTTCAAACCAGTCAGCAGCAAATTCACTTCAATAGGCTTAATTCACAATAAGAACTCTCAAGAAACAATAGAAAATAGTGTCAAATCTATCCTCTGATGGATTTAAGGCATCTCAAGGTTTAACCCTACTGTACAAAACCGTACACAGGCCAAGAAATGAAAAAAAAAACCAGAAAATAATTGGAAAATAGAACTTTATTTTAATTTTCTCTTTTCAAATGCTACAACCAAACCATCTCGAGCCTTCAAGATGCCATTTAAAACATTTTTCAATCCAAACTATCCATGAAACACCTATAACTAACCACAAAACTACCTTAACCCTTACATTGCTTAATTTTGCATTGTTTTACAATTTGTTAACAACAAACACAATATTATGCAACCTTTTGCACTTTTGGAACAACTAACCTTAAAAACCCCCCAATTACATGAATAACAGTCTCAAAGACCTTATTTAACATTAATTTACTCAAATACCCCTAAATTCCTAATGCCTTCCTTCAAAGGATAAATTGTTGAAACTGTGTGTACTAGGTACTCCTGCACCACAAGACTTCCACACTTAGATTGTTTGGGGCTTGTAAGGTTGAGATTATTTAGGATTAGCTTATTAAAGATAGGGAATGGGCTTTCGTTTCATAAGCATAAATTAATGGCATTGACCTAAGTTCTCTAATGAAAATTACATCAAAAACAAAGCTATGTCAAATTAATCAAGATGAGGTAAAATTTCTAAAAGATACGTCTTTAGCTCATGCTTAATGTAATAACAATGAAAAATTTATAGAAATATCTTTAAGAAAAGAGATCATGGAATGAAAGAAACAATAACCAAGAGGTCATCTCTATACACTACTTTTGTTTATAAAGAAATAATTCATGATCACGATTTACCACCATACCATCTTAACGATCACTCGACCCATGAGGGGGGCATTGGAGAAGTATATATTCTTCTACTCAAGTCCATACATTTCAAATATCATTCCACTTTTCATACTTAGATTTTTAAAACCTTAATTTCAAATGTACATGTTTCATATTGTATTTTAGTCATAATTTTTCCTCTCCTTCCTTGACTTATGTGCACTCCTTTGTAGTATCTCACAATTTGAGGGCACATATTATCTAATGATTTTACTTTTGATTTATGCATAAATCTTATAAGTGGAATATGGTTACTTTAGTGGTTCAATTTGAAAGGAAATTTGCAATCATATTAGACTATTTCCACAGAACCCTAAGAGAGAAAATCATGCAAACAAGTATTTAGAATCCATATTCAAAATAGAAAACAAACATACCATCAAGATGACATAATATATACTATGGGAAAAACCTCAAGAGAGAAAAACCTGCCCTCCAAAGTATCCATACTAATGTATTATCTCATAAAAAAATATTACAATGTATCTACAAAGTCTCCATGAATATTGAGCTAAAGTATCAAGCTCTCCAGATGTGCTCCATGTAAACAAGCAAAGGAGAATCATGTAATCACACATCCCAATCCATGCTTCCTTTCCTCACATGAAGAAGGTCTATCCAGCTGATGAAGGTGGCCTCGAAAGAGAAAAAGGGGAAACAAAAAGTGTCTATGAATGTGGAGGATGTCTTGGGGTATGAGGAGATCGAGGCTCAATAAGATGATGATTCTGAAGATTGGAGGAGGAAAAAGATGAGGAAGAGGAGGAGCAAGAGGAATTGTTTGAAGAAAAAAATGAAGCTGGGATTGAACATGATGTCAAGTTTTCTAGATTGGAGAATAAAACTGAAGATTTGAGTAATGAATTTTAAAAAAGTAGATTAAATTTTTTGCAGGTCCAATTCGAGGATATGGAAAAGGCTTTGGCTACTCTGATGAGTCACTAATAGGTTGATGAGACGTGTAATGCTGGGAGCAGCCTTAGGAGAAATGAAGATTACCAGAAAACTAAAGAAGCAGGGGAAATCTAACACCCTGAAACTATTAGATGAAATAGAGGGACTTGACTGGCATGAATATGTGGCTCTCTTAGGAGAGTATGGGGACCTGTTAAGGAAAGCCAATTAATGGCTTGGCTTGCTGCTTTTTCTACTTTTTGATGGGTTTTTTGAATTATACCTATATCTGGGATTGGTCGGTTATTTTCTATAAGATTTGGTGGAATACCACTTGGTATACTATGGACTTAATTAATGGTATTCATAGTTTAAAGTTTACTAGTAATAACTTTTTGTTTTTGATTGATAATGGTTGGACTATGGTAATGGTTTTAAATTTGGGCCCATGTGCCAATCTGATGTTGTTTTTTAGTTTAGTTGGTGGTGTTTTTTCCCACCATTGTTGCTCTTTTTGATCTGCTATTGTTCTATGGGATCAGGGCCCTTCCCTGCTTATATTATCAAAAACTATGTGACTAATACCATGAGCTCACAAAACCATTTCCCTCATTTATTTTTTGATACTAAGTTTTCCCAAAATTAACTATTTTCCAAATGTGTAAACTCACATTAAATATTTATCCCAATGTTACATACAATATATAAAGTGGCCCCAAGAATGTTTAACCCATGTGATGCACACATCCCCAAATCCCTTAGGTGCACCACAAATAATATTAATTTTACTTTATAACATTATGCAAGGTGAACAACACACCTTTTCCAACATAATTTCTTTAGCTTAGAAAATCTTGATATCCTTAAATTCTTATATTTTACATGTTTACTATGCATTTTTACTTTGACATGAACATGATTACTTAGTTTTGCACAAGTACCAAAGTGGGGGTAAAATTTAAAGTAGAATTTATAACTCTTAACACTTTTTTGCTCTAAATTAATTCTATTTTGGGTCGATACCTTGGTTGCATGATTCTAGCACATGATTTGATCATTTTGGTGCATTCACTAACCCAAAATCTAATCCATCCTTCTTATATATGCATCTTTTCCTTATTCAAAGTCTTGTTCTATTTTTCCCCAACAACTCACCCACCCTAAACATAATTGTACATCTACAATCTTATCTTTAAACATGATTATTACTACACAATTTTATGTACTTTAATTCAAAATTTTAAAATTTTACATCCTAAGGTTGACAATCCTAGGATTTGAGTATTACATGTTGATGTGGATGCCAAATGTTCAAATTTCATGTATTTGTGCTTGTGTATTTAAATCTACATCATCTTAGATCATTTTCACATTAGAGAGAATCATTATAAAAATCCCAATTTGACAAAGGATAAAAGGTTTTCTTCTACGTTTACAGGTACATTAGTTTACCACTATTGTACATCAACAAAATATTAAGTCGCATTTATCAATTTACATCTATTATCAAGGACACACTTCAACACAAAACATCAAGTGACTTCCTTCGATAGAGTCGACAATTGATCCAACAACATCCATTGCCTACTCCACTTATCTCTCTACTTTTACTATTAACTCAACTTTTGAGCTTGACTAAGGTGCAAGGAAAAAGTTTGTACACTTTTGAATGCCCTAGATTACTAAGCTCCACAATGTTCTTGAACACCAACAATTCTTTCTATATTTTAGACAATACCAAGTGAAAAGATCTTATAAGTATTGAAAACATACTCTACTCGAGACAAGATGATAGGTTACAAAATCATGGTTTCTAGACAAGTTCATAGTTTTTTAAGCTGTCTCAAATATTCAAACACTTAGGAATTAGTCATTGCAACCACTCAAACACTTGGGAATTAATTATGTTGCTTCTAGATTTGATTGTTTGCAATTTTTTTCATCAACATTTTAGATCGCGCTCTGTGATCCATCATCATGATAGAGAGCTCAAGGAGAATAAAAAATGATGGAAATGATAGATTACAGAGTGTGATGCGAAACATTGATGAAAAACTTGCACACAATCAAATCCAAAAGCAACATAATTACATTCAATATAAATTATAGAAATCTCATAGCATTAACTTGGAAATTGGTCATTTCATCCTCTAGATCTATAATCATATTTCAAATTGTAAAAAATAATTTATTCTCACAACATATAATCAAATAGATTCATATTTAATCGCGTACTATTTTAATTTAACACATATTTATTTGCATTTATCATATCAATCCATGTGTTTAGGTACTCAACTCTTAAACTATCAAAAAGATTAAATTTGACACCCCTTTTTAATTAATTTTGAAAGCTTGTATTTCTAGCATAAAAGTGAAGCTTAGGATTCCATTAAACCTAGTTCACATCCACTACCTACTAACTATTCCCAATTGGACTTTTCCATGTATTCTTTTCATGTTTACTTGGACTTGCACATTCCATTCCTTGGGATTCGAGAGAGTTGCAGGCAGCTGGTATTACTATCTTTAACTTTTAAAAGGCGTGGAAGATGTCCCTACTTTTGTCTCCATTCTCTACCATTATCTCCAAGCCGATGATCCTGCAATTATATAAAACCATTTCCAACCCTGACGTCATGTCGCTTTGTTCTTACTGAAAAATCGATGTTTGAAAGCCACTGATGTGAAATACAAGTTAAAGATGCTTTGCTACAAAGCAGAAGAGATCTCATGATTGAAAGCAGAGTAACAAACAATCCAAACACAAAAACATAAGCAAAGGAATAATAATGGGACGAAATTTACAAGTAAAAACAAAATCGAAAAAAGGGGTCGTTACAACTTTCTCCCCTAACGAAAGCGAATGGCGATCAACGTTCATCTTACATTAAAACGGCCCCTTACCTAAAGCCGTTGGAGTTGCAGGAGCCCAGCTCAATAGCAACCCGCCACGTGGAAGCAGAACTGGTGAGATACTCCCACCACGTTTGTCTCGACTTGGCCTGTTAGTTGACGGAGAACAACGCCCGAACTGTCAAATTAGTCCACGTGAACCTCATTACTTGCCGTTGGGGTAACAGACAAAATTGGCGGTAATTTAGGTTACGTTCAAATTTGGGGCTTATCCGCCAGGGCGCGGCGTTTAATAAGAGCTTTTCAAACTCCACAGGAATTTTCACCCGCCCGGCGCTCAACCGACACGTGGCGGGGTTGGCCTCGCCACGTTTGATCCGCCCTCGAGGTATCTGTGGCGTGATTTTTAAGTAATTAAGAAAAAGATATTTTGCGTGTTTGAACTTGGTTATAAATTGGCTTTATGCTTGCCACTCTTTAGACGGGGAGGCAAGTCCAACGGGGATATATGACGGGGTTGGGTCGTCCGTCAGTTGCTGGGAAATTTAGTTTTGCGGGTTAGCTACCTAGCTAGGCTTATATTACATGATATTGTTCCCCATGGCAAGCGAAGGGCCGTATTCTTCTTCGTCCGTGAGTTTCGAACCCGCGACCTGCAAGGCGACGGCGACTATGGAAGGGGAGGCGCAGAGCAAAGGGAAAATGAGTCTCAATGTTGCGGAAGTTGAAAGGCATGGTGTGCACAGCCAGGTGATGAGAATTCGTGAGGAGGATCAGCACTTGGGGGAGGATTTGAGGGAAAGGCTCAGCCCCAAGGACAGAATTGCGATCCTGCAGATAACGTCTCAGATGAAGGATGTGTTTTTCAGCTGCTCCAGGCCTGCGTTTCCGTCGCCGCTGGGCATGAAGGCCGGGCTTCGCTCGGCCTGAGACTCGAACCCTTGACGTCTCTTTGGGGATGTTTGTGTATGCGTGTTTGGCTCTCGGTATTGGAATGTGTTTGTACATTAGAAAAGTAGTTGCCGACGTTTTAACGTTTCTGTATATATATACAACTGCGAAGTTTTGTCTAGAACTCTAGTAGGTCATAAATCATGGATCAGGTATATGATACTGAGAGCCAGTGCTGTTTTCAGAGCCGGATGTAGATATGCTTGTCTAAACATCAATAAAGTCGCTCGTTGCTCATTTTCCATATGCTTGTCTGTGTTGTACACATAAAATGTCTGTTCAATTTCCCTGTTTCATATTAATTTTATTAGCAATTTCTTTTATTCTTGTTTTTTTCATTCCTTTTTCTAATCTCCTTCTCTTTCCTCTGCCCTTCTTACTTATAACTGCCCTCATTTTCAGGTCCCCTGGTTACTTCACCCCTGCCTCTGTTAAAACCATGCCTGTAATTCAATTTCTCACTAATCTCTTTCTCATAATAGATCATGATTCAAAATATCAATTAAAAAAGAAACACAGATAATTCTAGAAGCAATCATTTGTATTCGAAAAATTAATATCAATTAATTTCCTTTTTTTTTAAATTTCTTTAACAATCTTGGAAGGCACTTTACATTGGATTTTGAAACAGACTTGAAATTTTTATTCTTGATGTTGTAGGCTTTTCAAAAGTAATAAATGAATCTTTGAAGAATACGTTTTGAGAGAACAATGAGGTTTTCAGTTGAAAGGAAAGGAAAAGAAATCAAACTGTCCCTGTTATTTCTGGATTTAATTGTGTGATTCAACTGTCCCTGTTATTTCTGGATTTAATTGTGTGAGATTTTTTCTTCTTTTTGAACTCTTAACATCTTTTTGATGATTAAAGATATCACATTTCCACAATCCATATTGATTATTGCTAGACGACTTCTGGATTTGATTGTGTAAGAGTTTTTGCATCAACGTTTCGGATCACACTCCGTGATCCATCATCAGGATTTTTTTTCTCCTTGAGCTCTCAACATCCTGATGATGGATCACGGAGTGTGATCTGAAACGTTGATGCAAAAACTCTTACACAATCAAATCCAGAAGTCGTCTAGCAATAATCTTTTTGATGAATCACAATCCAAAACAGTGATTTCTAAATTTAATTGTGAGATTTTTTCAGATTTTTGAATTCTCTAACATCTTTTTGATGAATTACAATCCAAAACAGTGATGTTAAAACAACAGCTGCAAAAATTTGATAACATTAAATTTTTTTATACTAATTTAATCATTCATAAATATACAAAACATAAAATTATTTTTTATTCTTAGAACATTTAATCAAACAACAAAACAATTAAACAATACTTAATTTGTTTGAAATGTCCTAATTAAGCAATGCCTAATAATATTGTAAAAATTTAAACTTGCGCTGAATAAAATATAATGAAACGTAGATTGTTTCGTTCATATAAGTGAGGTAGGGTTTGGAATGTTTGGTGAAAGAAAATGTAAAAGTATTGAAAATTGAGAATATTAGGTGGTATCTGAATAGCGTGGAAGAATGATGGGCTTTTACTTGTCGTTATTTACTGTAAGAAGTTGGTTTCGAACTGGAGTTACTTGCCGACACTCAAACGTTAACTTAGATTTCAAAATCGATGACAGATCATGAAAAAGATGCTGACTAAGATAAGTGTCGGACAACATGATGAAAAAGAGCATAAAAAAGGAGATCGTTAAATATTTTAAAATGATGGTTCATAAATAGTCATACTCTTTTGAGTACTTATTGTCGTGGATGTAAAGCACGTTTTGACCTTTGTTCTGGGTGTCATTTTCAAACTAGATATTGAAGTAAAAAATAATTTTGTTAACAAATACAACTAATGTGGGGTAAGCTGTTTGAATATTTTATTTATAAATATGTTTCACTATGGGTATGCTTTCACATTTTAGTTTGGTGTGTGATAGGTTCTATTATATTGAATGTTTGGTTGGTAGGGTGATTATTAGAGTTTAGTTTTGTTAAATATTTAAATGGAGTGGTGGTAATAAATATTGTAATGGATGGAGTATTGGATAAGGTAAGATAATGATGTTAATATTTATGAAAAGTTAAAATTGATTGAGATTGAAAATATAAAATATAAAATATCGTGTAGGCATAATTCCAACAAACTTAAAAAGAGATTTTAAAAATATTTAGGTACCAGAAATAATTTTTTATTGAAAAAATGGAAACACCATCACTTTTGCTAAATTTGAAAATTATCATACTTATTTAGTGGTGAAAAGAGGAGGGTCTAGACTAAATGACTTAACCTAAATCAATCTTTCCACCCAAAACATTGGAACACAAAATCAACTGAGAGGTAATACTTGACAATTGTCCTCAATTGAGAGCCAAGCGGTTTTGGTTGAGGGTTTTGGTTCCTTTGTAAATGCAAGGATTGATGTGATAATGCAATGAATTAGGCTAGTTGTGACCAAATTGACTAAATGTGACAAAATGCAAATGTTACAAAATAAATGGACAAAAACATAAAACAGATTTGAGAAGAAAATATAGAGAAACTTGTCATAGGAAATAGAGATTGATTGTGGAGTATGTCAGAGTGTTGTGTAGACACTAGTGCGATGCATTGTAGTTTGAAAGATGTAATAAATTAGAGTTTGTCTACTTGTGTTGATTTGATAGTTGTCTAATCACCTATGACGGGGAAAATTGAAAGTCAATATACGAATAATGTATAATTAGAATAATCTAATCTCTTCATGACAAACTATGAAAGACAAGAGATAAGGTTTAGGAGTCTCCAAATAAGTTGAGATTTTGAATCTTCCTTCCACGATAGCAACCTAGACACATGCAAAATGAAAAGAGGAAAATGGTTTTTTTGTATAGGGACTTGCCTCAGTCAAACCATGTGTTGGTGTTCCCACCTCCACAACAACAATGATGATGATGATAGAGAGTATGTGCTCACAAGGATCAAAGGCTATACAAATAATAATGATAATGATAATAATAACACAATGATAAATTTTACCATTCAGATATGAAATCCTTGGTGGATTGATGTAGCCACACACATCACGTGCAAGGAGGAGAAAGAGGCTTCCTTGAGATCCTGCAAGTGTTAGTATACATGACAATGATAATAACAATAAATAAGGAACATCACGTGATACTTGAGCATAAATTCACTATAATAATGAAGTTCATAGTTGATAGATTGTAGACTATAAACTGCTTGGATTATATCTCTAATAATTTGTTGTCTTTCTTTTTATTTCTAACTTGCTTTAGAATAGTGGAAGGAGAGAAGAGGTTACTTATATATGAGACCAAGCATATATCTACGTAACTATTTGCGAGAATTCGACAAGCAAGGTCGCATCCTTAATCACATCAATACCGACTTTTTAATTCAAAAGTTTTGGTGTGTACAACTAGGACACTAGTGTGTTGCACAAGTGTCCAAGCACAATTTTCTCTCAAAGGGACCAGTAATTGAGGACTTAACCAAGTTTTCTAGAAAGGAGATAAAACAAGTTTATTGTAAATAAAATTAAATACACATGTCAAACAGAGTGCCAAACCTAGTGTGAAATTGTAAGTGACAATAATTTATGACATTACATTTAGCCCCCACTTTAGTGAGGGTATGCACTTATGTTCATACCCATGGTAAAGTACGAAGAAGCCAAAGTATTTCATCAAAACACTTAAGAGATAGGCCAACTCTAAGTTGGGAGTTATGATAGCCCCAGGCTTAGGATCCTACCAATGTTAAGATAAAGAGGCTACATGCACATAAGACATGTATTAAAAGGCACATATATCTACTAAGATGAGACTACCATAGTTAGCAACATAATAATCCAAACATACATAGAGCATACATGGAGAAAAAATGGAGCATACATGGAAAACAAAAGAATATAAGGTATGGTGTCACATACTAGTAAGACCCACATATTCTTACTAGGATCCATACCAAAGACAACATTCATAAGTCACAAGCTAGTAAATTCTGTTGTTTGCTAGGTGGCTCATGAATAAGTGAGAACATCATAGGCTAGTAAAATCTATTTTTTATTAGGTGAGCTTTCTTATGGAGTCCTCCATCTTTCATCACTTAGTTTATTGCATTATATTTTGGGGAGGAGTTTTGTTCCCATGTGGTTTTCTCCTTTACCCCGTTTGATTTAGTTTGCATTGCATTTGTACATGGGTACTTGATCAGGCCTTTGTTGTTGGGACCCATCTAACATCATTTGCATAATAATTTGCTTCTCCCTAAGTTGCACTTATGGGGGGGTGTTAGTGTAATTAATATTTAATTACACATTAGCATAAGTTTACTTAGGAATATTTAATTCCTAAGTTATAGGTTTTATCCTTATCTTGTTGAGCTATCTTGTTGCTCAAGATAAGATTAGGTTTATGCATCTTTGCTTTTATAAAGAAAATTATCTCTTGTAATTATGGGTACTTTGAATATATCAATTTGCTCATCTTTTGCAAATCTCTGCTTTTTCATTTTTCTCTTTTGTGGAAGGTGATTTTTCTGGTTTGCAATCAGATCTTGGTTTCTAACAAGCTTCACAAGTAGCAAATTAGGCTAGTAAAATCCGTTCTTTACTAGGTGAGTTTCATGTCAACAATATCAAAAATTACAAGTTAAGAAAAACATGTTATTTTCTAGGTAGCTTCGATAAAGTGTTTTAAAGATGATTAAGAGGTGTTGTGATAGCACAAATAGCTTCGTGGTGTGTAAAAAAAGATAAGCACATAACATTATGTATTCCCCCACCTTAAGGTAATTGCTAACATCAATCAGGAGCAATTGCCTTTAAGGTCTAGAAATAATGATATATGCAAAACATGCACAAGAGCTTTCTAGAAGCCATATGCCAAATGACATGTTTGAAAAATCTACGTCATGATGAAGGGTTTCCCCCATGACAAACAAATCAAAGTGATGCCACATATAACAAGCAATATCATACAATAACACATAAGGGATCTAAAGACCTAGGGTCAATATGAATGTATGATAAATAATATATATCAAAATAATAATTTTGAATTGATATCATTCCCTAGATATAATGGAACTACAAGTAAAAAGGAAGAAGAGCACATGCAAACAAATGAAAATTTCAAGTCAACATGGAAGAGACCTAAATGTCTTAATGCTTTGCACGATCTCTAAAAGGTGTAAAAATTATATTTACGACAATTGGAAGAATGAAGATACATAAAGAAGGAATGTCACAACAAATTTGTTCCCTTTGTATCCTTGTGTCAACAAGAGCATCAAGGGTCATACAAAGAAAATTAACAAATAAAATGCACACCAAGCAACACATTACGAGGAGAACAGTACATGCAAACATAACACAAAGACAAAAGGGTACCGTACTTGTGAGCCAATCTATAGAAAATTGTCTACATCCCAATCTCTCTCATCATAAAGAGATGGAAGGCAAAATGCTAGAGGGATTGTAGTGAGTGTGGTATAAGGAGAGGTGTCTAGATCGATACATGATGGATCATTCACTAGAGAAGGATCGTCACACATGCCCCCAATAGCCAAGTTCATTGATTGTGTGAAAATCAAGGATAATTTCACCAAGTTCATTGGTTTTCTAATGGTTCAACCATATTATTTGAATCACTGTTTAAATACACCACAATGCATGATATGGTAGTGCTAACGGAATGGTCACGAGCACTATCAATCATAGAAGAATTATGTGGACTTAATAGTGGTGAAGGAAACAAGCATTTAATCTTTTGGAATGGTTGGGAGAGGTAGGGCTCAAATTTATGCTTAGGCGACAAGCGTGAAACAAAGTTAGGGAATGGTGGAGATGGGTGAGGAAGCAAGATTATGTTAAAATTAAACTACATGGGAAAAGGAATATTAGGCAAAGGTTCACTTCTTGTAGAAAGGTGGTGAGCCATAGCATAACATCGTCTCTTGTGTCCTTCATATTTCAATTTCATCACATACGATTTAGAGCATGTGTAGGGGAACTTGGGTGTTTCCCAACATTGATTCCTTTTCTTCCTTCACAAGAGGAGAAACAAATAGAACCATCAAAGGTTGGGAGACAATAGGAGAGGGAGGTTTTTGCACTATGGATTTTTTCCTCTAGGTTTTGAAGAGACAAGAGGAACAAAATAAATCCTGAGTGTGGGGAGGTCTAGGCTATGCTGAGTGTTTTCCTTGTGGTCCTAGATAAGATGGTGAAGGTGGAACCTTAGCATAGATACCAAATGCTCAGGGTTAAGGGTCAAGATACTTGGTTTGACTTGTGATTCGCTCACTCACTATAGAACAAGAGGAAATATTGGCATAGCCATATAAGACCAAGGGGCCTCAAGAGTAGCATCCAAAAGGACAAATGAGGGGTTATTGATAGACAGTCAGGAAATTCAACTAGCTTTGAATTTTTGATAAGAGAGAAAAAGAACATCATTGTAGGTTTGAACATGTTCAGTTGGTTGTGGCCAAAAGTAATCAAGTGAAAAGTTTCCACAAAGAGACAATAGATTGAATCCACTATGATGTATAGTGTGCACCAATCCTTCAGATGGAAAATTTAGATGCTTATGGATTATAGATGGGACTACACTTATAGAAGTGAGCCACAAGCGACCCAACTTCACATAAAATTTGTTTGAAGTAGGAATTATAGCAAAAGATACATCTAGGCTTTTTGGTCTGACCTGGACAAAAAGGGTCAAGGCACCAATGATAGGGAAATTTGAACCATCATGCACTCTAATTAAGACTTGTTGTAAGCATTGAAATTGGAAAATAAGAAAATAAAAGACTCAAAAACATAAAAATGAAATTAAATCTAAATTTTTACTTTATCTATCCCACTACAAACCTCAAAATAAGTTGATGTTGCTTTTCCTTTGGATGTGGATGCTAAATCTCAACAACATAACACTTTGATTGATAATTGATTTTATTGATACTAGAATTACATAAAAGTGATTGATGTGATTTTGGCAGAGTTGATTTTTCATAAGATGTGAGATATGAATTTGGCATAATGGATATGCATAAAGATTTGAGATCTCAAAAATGATGAAGAAAGGATTATATTTATAGACTTTTCAAGGAAAAATCAAATGGAAGATGAGGATAAGAATAAAGGCTTTATTTAACTAAAATGACTATAGAGTCAACTCAACTGATAAATGGAAATTTTCCATTTTAAAGTGATGAAGAAATAATAATGAATTATTTGATTTAATTAATGGATAATTGTGCACATAAAGTTTCCATTTGAAGACTCAATTGATTGGTGGATGAAGAAGAATATTCTAAAATTAGACGGAGTTAATTGATGAGAGAAGATTGATAATGCTAAATGAAGATAGAGTTAATTCATCAAAGAAGAAATAGTTGACTAAAGAGATGAAAATGTGATTTATTTGAATATGGATAATTAACTCGCATTTAATTAAATAGATTAATGGAGATTATTAATGAATGGTAAATTAATAAGGATGTGATAAATGGATTAAATAAATATTATTAATTAATAAATGATTTATGATGTGATAAATGATAATAATGGAAAATTAATATGATGATAAATAAATAGTTAATTAATAGATATAATTAATAATTTAGGGAATGATATGATGACAATTAAGGTTGATGATTAGGAGGAATATTTTAGGTGTCAACATTTTTCCCCTCTTTGAAGCAATGTTCAAATTAACATTGTTTCAAAGAAAGAAAAGTAGCCAAGAAGAAAAATTAGAAGAGATGAAGAAGATGATGATATGCCCCAGTTAGGTGATAAATCAATGAGATTATTGATGCTCCCTCAAGATATTATTTGTGCATAAATTCCATGAGTGATCTCTCGAAAGAAGAGAGGATGAAGAAAATGTTAGATGAAAGATAAAAAATTATGGACGAGAAGGATTAAAATATGACTGAAAGGAAAATGATTGTGAATGAAATGATGATGAATGTGTTATGCTAACTTTGAGATTAGTAAGCTTTATTTGATATAGCAATGGATGTTATGCACCAAGTTATATAAGACCAAGGTGACAATGTATCCAATGCGTGGACTAAATCTCAAGCAAACAAGCAATAGACAATAGGATGCCTCAACACTCACAAGGCATATGACACTCTTGGTGGAGCTGTGATGAGACATGCATCAAACACGACACACAAAAATAATAGACCTTTCCCCAATTTATGCCATATCAAAGAACACCATGATATGAAATGATCATGGTGACCTTGTGTAGGCACAATATGGGTCAAAATATAAATCAAAATAAAGATTAAAAGATCAAAAGATAAACCAAAGGAAAAGACAAGAAATGATAATAGATACACAACAATACTATTGAAATGGTGGGAAAGGGAAACCTTTGTAGTTTTCACCTTAGGGTTTGACACCTTTCCCTAATTTCATTTGTTATATGGATGTGCAAGGATGGAATGGGGGTTTGATGGATTTGGAAAAGGTAGGATATTGACTTACAACTTGAAAGGTGAGTCAACTAGCCCTTAACCAAATCTAGAAATGTCCTAATAGTGGAATGCAATGATTTAATTGTCTTAATGATGCAAATTAGTGTTTTGATGAAAATATAGGAAATTTGAGATGTCATAGAGGAAATCAGACACTTGTCAAGGGTGACAATTTACAATGCTACACTTGTCTTTTTCCAAGGTGTGGAAAGGACTAAAGGATGGATGTTGATCACGTTTGGTTTCAGAAAGGAAACATCTCATATAAATTAAATGTTTGGCTTCAAGCAGGAAACATCCCATATAAGACAAGTGATGGATGATAAGGAAATATTCAAGATAACAAAGGATTTATTTCATTGTATGCTATCAAGGTTGATGTCGATCTCTATGATCTTATGCTAAAAGTAGATGTTTCAAGTGTGTTGTTTGATGGTTTGAAGCACATATCTATGTTTGTATGTATTGATGGATTGGTATGTTATGGATGATATACTATAAGGACTATAAAAAATGTGAATTGATAAAAGATACACACAAGCAAGTAAGCAAGCATGCACAATGATACAAAGACAAACTTGATTTTGCCCCTAGTCTAACCAAAAGTTGATGGATTGATGATGATGATGATGTTGATATGTGAAGGAAACATCCCAAAAAAATGTGAGTACTAGGAAATATATATCCTGATGATGATAATGTGACTAAAGGATCAAGGTTTGCAGCAAGACTAGGAACAAAATCAAAGTATGTTTTGGATAATGTGCTAGATTGCATGTCAAGATTGTATAAATTATGATTGTTATATTGGATGGACTATTCTTAGGAATGGATGGGATATGTATGGATTTTGGATAGGTGGATTGGAATGTTGGAACCAATGACAAGGGAGAACCAAGTCTTGTGATAAGGGTAAAAGTATAAGGGTTTTCTTTGGTAGAGGATAGAAGACATGAGGATTATCAAATGGGGAATTTAGGATATGATCTCCAAGGACCATGTTGTATAGGAATAACTTATTTTCTCCAATATATAAGGTTTAATAATTATATATAGGAAATGGTATGATGTTTTATGGTGCATGGACAAATGATGGACATGGCAAGAGTTTCCCAAAGTATTCTTTAATTTTGTGCCCCAATCCTTATCAAGATCAAGGTAGATAGGGAAGATGGGTGTAAATGATATGGATCAGATGAATGGATGGAAATCACATGACAAAGGTATGGAATATGAGACAAAGTACCCCAAAGTGTGATGGTCTATATAGATAATTGGTCTTACTCATGATGCATGTTTTCCAAGTTTTCATCATGGTTACTTATCCAAAGTGCCATAAGATTGGTTTTCATTGTTGGATGAATTATTTCTCTTTACTATTTTTTTTCATTTTTTTGGTATTTTTTTGATGGCCTTGATGTTTTAGATGATGGCTAATTGTTCTAAATCCTTTGATCATGTTGATTTAGATTTTTGTGTCATGATATGCCAATAGTGACCTCTATGGAGGACCTTATGAAGATCATGGTGCTTGTATATAACCCATGGATGTCATCATGATACTTTTTTATACTAGGGTTGGCCTTATCTAAATACATAAATTATGATAGAGTGCCATGGGAGTCCCTATGGTAAAGTGTCGCTACCAAAATTTGATGGATTTGGGATTTAGGATGTTTAGATTTTAGGTGAGATGTTAGATTATGAGGGTAATGGTAGATGTGGATGGATTATTTGGAATTTTGGATGGAGGAATTTTTATTTTCCATGCTTGGGATGGTGGATAATGGACTTTGTTTTTAGGATTGGGATAGTGTTTGGAACCGACACTTTTATATCCCTTGCATGGTAACCATTTTGAAGGAGGTGGACACTTGTTATATGTAAGAAACCTCTTTTCTTGTGGCTCCATGTTTTGATTGGATATTGGATTTGGATTCTTTTCTTTGCTTGATCTAATTTTCTTTGAGATCTATTTTAACTTTATTTGTCCACTTGAATTTTTACTTGATTCAATGGCTTTTGATATTTGATTTTGGACTTTGGATTTGTAAGAATTTTGTTTTTGTTGGTTGCAATTAATGGGTTTAATGATTTTGGAATGATGACTTATGGTGTGTATGGAAGGAATATTGGCGGCAACCTTATGGTAAGGACTACTCATGGCCCCTATTTCAATGGTTTTATTAGATGAAGTTTCCCATAATATCGTGGAGGTATCACTAACACCATTATATTTGTTGATTGAAGAATAACCAAGACCTTGATGTCTAGGATTTGGATAAAATTGTATCGGTTCTAAGATCCCTTGCTCATGTAGGCCTAATCCTCTTCCCTGATACTGCATGCTTTGACATATTTTGTTTGCAATGAGGTATTTTTTGTTTTGGAAGCAAGATGCTAACCCATTGTTGTGTAGTTGGAAACCATTAATGCTTTCTATTTTATCATCTATGAGAAATCCTACTTTGAAAAAAGTAGATGATCCTAGTTGACATGATATTGTGGCTTTCTTCTTTGTCATGATCATTGCTTCTTGATCATTTGGTATACCAATTTGATCCATGGAAACTTTTGTATCTTCTTGTTTGATATGATCCATGTCATTTGTTTGATTATATATGTGTCCAAGGGAGGCAAGTTTCTCATCTTTTGAAATGGAGGGGGTTTCACTATGGATAGGATCAACTTCAAGTTTTTGATCATGGATGCCATATAGTTGGAAGAGGGGATCATCTTGGATTTCTTGATCATAGGTAGGTTCTTGATCAAATATAGGCTTATCTTGGATGTCATGATTAGGAATAAGATCTTGATCTTGGATAACATGATCATCTAAAGGGGTTTTTTGGATGGACTTAGAGATAGGATTATGATCAAGGAATTGATAATTATGGATGTTGTAAATATGATTTTGATCAAGGCTAAAATTAGCTTGTATATCATGACCATCTATATGTAATTTTTGGTAACTTGATCTTGATTTATCTTGGAGTTTATTTAATCATGATTTGGACTTTTCTCTTGATATATATCCAATGGTTTAGACAATAAAATATAATTTTGGATATGAATAGGAAATTCTTTGATGGACTCAAGATTTTGGCATGGAAATAATGGAGTTTGGATAGGAAGATCTTTTGTGAGATTGAGAGGTGATGGAGGGAATAATGGTGTGAGATGTTTGGATGGTGTAGGATTAGCAATGTGATGTGTTTTCATATTTGAGTTTAAGATCCCTTACTATTAGTCTTTGGAGAAAATTGCTAAAGGTGTTTTTATTAGATGGATTTGTGGATTGGGATGGAGTGGATTGTAATGGTTTAGGGGTTGATGCAAGAATTTGGGTCCACAAAAAGCTCAAAAAGTGGAAGTGTTTTTTTCTTTTTTCTTTAGAATTTGTCACACTTGGACTGAAAATTTGAGGCACTTACACAACGAATCTTAAAAAAAGTCGTAATATGAAATTTAGCATTTTGAATCTAGTTTCCAAGTATGTAATTTATTCAAATACTCAGATGATAGAAATTAAATTTTGATAGGGATGTATAAAAACCGCTTTTAAAAAGTCCCTTTTTTTTACCATACCATGCACGTGTATGGACACCACTTTTTGACCCAAATAAAAGTATTTTGCTAATTCATTTTGGGGAAAGAGAGCTAACAACATGAAGATTGATGAAGAATTTTATTTTTTAATATATTTTTTTTATTGAATTTTTATCGGCCTTAATTGTTGTTTTTAAAAATCAACATGTATGGACAACATAATTGGACCTAAACTAAACATTTTTTTAATATATTTTTTTCATTATGTAGAGAATTTTCTGAAGATTAATGCCATATAATTTTTTTTACAAGAAACTTAACCCAAAAAAGTTATTAAAAAATTAAAAAAAACCTGATATTTCAAGTTTAAGGACTAGTTTGCTTAGAAATTAATTAAAAAATAACAAATATAATCCAATTTTAATAAAAATTATATATTTCAAAACTAGACATCATGTTCTCTAATGGGTTTTCATTTTATAGATTGATTTAGAAAAAAAAGTCCATCAGCCATATTGCCAAAGTTGGACATTCTTCTTTAATCTGCCTTAGTTTTTAGTTGCAGGTCAAAGGCTAAGGGTCAAGTTGCCAAGCCTTTCCTGAGCCTAAAACTGAGGCAGCATGTGGGTTAGGAATTCAAAATTTTGAAAATGATTTGCGTACGCGTTTTAAAAAATGCATACGCGTTACAAAACGCATATGCATTCTTTATTTTCTTAATTATTTAAAAAATTAAAATACTTTTTAGAAACACGTACGTGTTTCTAAAAAGTATTTAATTTTTTAAATAAATGACTTGCACGTGTTATAAAATGGGTACATGTTATAACACGTACGCGTTTTTTAGTACATACGCATTTTTTTAATTACACGTACATGTTTTCTATGATATTTTTAATTTTGGCCGAAACTTCCGCTCTTCATGGACCCAACTTCTTGATTTTACCCTTAGTGGATGAAGGATTGGAATAGGTGGAAGCTATAAGGCTTTCTTGGTTTGGTGATGAGGATGATGATTTGTGATATGCATGGGATATAGGGATTTGCGATATGGTTCGGTTTAAATATCAATTTCCCTTGTCAAGGTTAGGATGAAGATGACTAATGAATGTTTGTTGGTGATTAATGGTATATAATGTGCTAACTGGTTCTTGATATTGAGGGTAGATGTATAGATGACTAGAGCTTATGGGTTGTTGGTAAGTAAGTTGGAATGTTGAGGTTTGTTGGTATGGATGATAGATGGATGGGTGACTAGGGATTGTGGATTGTTAGTATTGATGGAACACAGATAGATGACTAGAGGTATTGTAGGTGGTTGGTATGGAGAATTGATGGATCTATTACTAGGGATTGTGGGTTGTTGTTATTGATGGAACATAGATGGTGTTGGATGTTGTGGTTATGTTGCTGATATGTGGTTGTCATTGATGTCAACTGTTGGATATTGTGGATGTGTTGTTGATATGTAGTTGTCATTGATGTCAACACTATTAGCATTTGGTGTATTAGAGGTTGTATATGTCGAGGATATTGAGAAAATTATAAAAGAAAGTGTTCCAGGTTCCCAGTGGAACTGTGCAATTCATGAAGGAGTCTTGTTTTGTACGTAGATGTTCAACTGTTGTGGACTAAATGGTTTATTCTTGAGTGTATCTAGATCATCTACCAAAAGTTTCAAGAGGTCTACATATAGATTTGGTCATGTTGTGGTCTAACAATATTTTTGTGGTCTTTGTCAGTGTTCTTGAGTGAAGTTTGTGTGATTCTGGAAATCTCAGTTGTTGTGGATGTTTCTCTATTGTATCTTGATGTTTTTGGATGCCTCTAGATCATCCTCTATCTTTGTGGTATGTCCACATTGATCGGTGTGCTCGTGGTCGAAGATCTTTTCTTGGGCATGTTCAATTTTTCATGTTCCTGACCAACATGATGTTGGTAGCGTGTTGTGGATCTTCGAGGAGGAATTAATTGAAATAATTTTGTGCTGGAGTTGTTAATTTGGGTCTCCACTATGTTATGGCCGACCTTGGTGGATTTGCATTAAAATTTTATTTGTAAATTTGGGCCGACATTGACAATATGTTTTATTTTCCTAGCTGACTAAAGTTGTTGATGAAATCTCATGTAGCGGATATATAAGAGCAATTGTTTCATTGGTGTAGTGTGTGGATAAGGTGCTTTGTGTGTTGGGTGTGCTCTTATGTGTGTATGTGAGAATATCATTTGATTGCAGAGTAGAGTGTGAAGGAGATCAAGTGAAGTGTGAAGTAGTTTATGAAGGAATGTTTTGTGCTTAATTGGAACTGTAATCAGGCTTGTGCAAAAGCTAATTTTCTTAGTTCATACCCTTCGTATTTTAATCCTATTATGTATTGTTGGGCAGTGATCCCGTTCTGTAATTGAGCAGCGTGCTCTAGGCAGTGTGCCTAAATGCATGTGCATTCCCCTTTATTGATTTCATTATACTTTTAATAGGGTATAATATTGTGGACTAACATCCACCATGGTTTTTCCCCTAACAGGGTTTCCACGTAAAAAATCTTGGTGTTCTCTATCTCTCTGATGTGTTAATTGTTTATGGTTAATTGCTTATTCATCAGATCTGAGATTAAGTTTAGTAAAGTTTTAAAATTTTATCATTTTTTGAGAACTGATTCACCCCCCCTCTCAGTTTTTTGGTCCTTGTTTTTCCAACATCAACACTATTAGCATTAGTGCATTTGAAGCTATATATGTCGAGGATATTGAGAAAATTGTAATAGAATGAGTTGCAGGTTGTTAGTGGTGAAGTGAAGTTTTTCCGTCGGTGAATTTCGTACGTTGATGTTCAGAGGTTGTGGACTAAAGGGTTTCTTGTTGAGTATATCTATTTTATCCATGTTGAGTTTCAGAGATCCACATGAAGATTTGATCGAGTTATGAAGAATTGTATTTTGACAGTTTTTATGTTGCTTTAGTTGGTATTCCTAATTGAAGATCATGCGATTTCAGTAAGTTCAGTTGTTGTGGATGCTTCTCTGGTGATTCATGATGTTTGTGGATGTTTCTAGATCATGCTCTATCTTTGTTGCATGTCCACGCTGATTGTTGTGCTCGTGATCCAAGATTTTCTCTTATGTGTTCATGTTTTTCTTATTCTTGGCCGACATGGTGTTTGTAGCATGTTGTGGATCTTCGAGGAGAAATTAATTAAAGTATTTTCATGTTGGAGATGTTGATTTGGTTCCTCACTAAGTTGTGGCCTGACCTTGGTTGATTCCTATTGAAAATTCTTTATTGTTTTGGGCCGACTGCTTGTATTCATTTTATTATTTCTTTGTGGCCAACTTGCAGCGATGTAATTTCTTGTTGCAGATATATATGAGTGATTGTTTATTCAAATTGAAGTGTGTGAGTGGATGTTGAATGTGTGTATGTGTGAATAATGTTCTAAACCATTTGAAGGCAGAGAAAAGTGTGAAGAAGAGTGAAGAAGAGTGAAGAAGTGTTCATGCGCTTAACCAGAACTATAATCAAGCATTAGCACATGTTATTTTCTCAGTTCAAAATCTAGATGGTTGTAATCTGAATATTTCTATAAGATAGAGTGTCTTCCTTTGTAATTGAGTAGTGAGCTCTAGGCATTGTGCTTGAATGCATGTGCATTCCCCATTTATTCTCCTTATACTTTTAAAAGGGTATAATCTTGTGGACTGACCTCAACCGTGGTTTTTCCCCTAACAGGGTTTCCACATAAAAAATCTTAGTGTTATGTTTGTTTTTGATGTGTTATTGTTTCATGCTTTCATTGATATTGATCAGATCTTAGAATAAGGATTAATAAGTTTAATAAATTTGAAATTTGGTGATAACTAATTCACCCCCCCTCTCAGTTGTCTTCCCTTGTGTTGCCAACAATTGGTATCAGAGCTTAGTTCCCTAGAAGAAGTTTAACAGCTTGAGGTGAACTGGGATGGTGACATACAAGAAGGATAGTCTGAGATTTGATGGAACAAATTATTCCTTGTGGAAGACTCGAATGGAGTGTCATCTAAGATGCATTGGCGAACCCTACTGGAGCATTACATGTAATAGGTATTTTATTCCACAGAATGGTCCTACTACTTTTGCTGAGATTAGAGGTGTTGAGTACAATATTAGGGCTAAGGAAGCATTATTGAGTGCTTTGACTAATACTAAGATGACTAATGTTATGGATCTGAAGACTGCTTATGAGATCTAGAAAAAGTTGGAAACTTTGTATGAAGGTGATGCTAATGTGAAGATTGCTAAGTTGTAGAGTCTAAAATGGAAATATGAAATGTTGAGAATGGGTGATGATGAAAATGTTACTACTTCCATGCAAAGAGTGAATGAACTTGTGTGTGGAATCAGATGTGTTGGTGGACAGTTGGATGAATCAAAGATTGTTGCTAAAGTGCTTAGATCTTTTCCTGCTGCTTACAAAGTCAAAGCTAAGGCTATTGAAGAGCACCGAACTGTGATAGATGTTACTCGAGATATGTTGATTGGTAGGCTTACTACTTTTGAGTTGAGCAAATTTAGTGATGCACTTCCTAAGGTTGAATCTGCATTCAAGGCTACTACATTTGGAAGAGATAAACAAAGATATGCTCTGGGAGAGAGTTCCTCTAGAAAGACATTCAAGTATGAAGAAGAAATGAGACAGCTTGAAGAAGAAGAAAGATAACTGAATGAGCTTGAAGCATTGATTGTGAAAAGAGAAGCCAGAGGTGAAGGTAAGTATAAAGGGAAGTTTCCTATTAAATTTTTTTCTTGCAATAAGATAGGTCATTTTGCATCAAGGTGTCTAGAAAAAGTTTCTAAACCAAGACATAACAAGCCTAAATTTCAAAAGAAGTGATAATATGATACTGATGAGGGTGTGACAGATGATGAATCTGATAAAGGTGAAGAAGAATGGGTATTTATTGCTATCAAGGAAAATTATCTTGTGTCTATTGAATCTGCTAGTTCTACAAATGTGGAGAAAACCCTAGCTGCTCAAGTTGAAGAGAAAGATGAATGGGTGATTGCTAGTGGATGTTCATATCACATGACATGAGATAAAAGCAAGTTTGTGAGCTTGGAAAAGTATGATGGTGGTGTTGTGAGATTTGGTGACTATACAACTAGTGTGATATGTGGAAGAGGTTGCATTTCTCTTGATGGTAAGAATAATATTGATGATGTCCTATATGTGGAAGGTCTAAAGCACAATCTTTTAAGTGTTGGTCAAATGGTTGATAAGGGTTACAATCTTCAGTTCATGGATGGAAAATACAGAATATTGGGATGTTCTAGAAATGTGATTGCATCAGGTACAAAAACAAGAGGTAATATCTTTCATCTAAATGTTGCTAGTAAAAGTTGTTTGATTGCTCAAGTTGATGAAAGTTGGTTGTGGCATAGGAGAATGTGTCATGTTAACTTTGATAATATTGTCAAGATAAGTTCTACTAAGGCTGTGAGAGATCTTCCTAAGTTGGTAAAACCTACTAATGCCATATGCAAGGAATGTCAGTTGGGAAAGCAAACTAAAATTTCATTTCAAAGAAAACAACATAATTCAAATGGATTGTTGGAGCTTGTGCATACTGACTTGTGTGGTCCCTCTAGAATCAGAAGTTTACAAGGTTACGGGTATTTCATGTTGCTTGCTGATGATTACTCAAGAATGATGTGGGCTACTTTCTTAAGGGAGAAATCTGAAGCTCAGGAAAATTTCAAGATCTTTAAGGCTATGGTCGAGACAAAGACTAGTTTAAAGATTAAATGTCTAGGATCAGCTAGTGGTGGTGAATTCACATCTGGTGAGTTTAATTATTTTTGTGAAATGCATGGAATAAGAGACAATTATCTGCACTGTGAACCCCTCAGCAAAATGGAGTTGTGGAAAGGAAGAACAGGACAGCTCAAGATGCTACTAGAACTATGATGCTAGAAGGAAATGTCCTTCATATCTACTGGAGAGAAGCTGTGAGTACTGTTGTGTATATTCTTAACTGGGTACAAATCAAAGGTGATATTGGTAAGACCCCTTTTGAACTATGGACTAGTCATAAGCCTACTATTAGATATTTCAAAATATTTGGGAGTAAATGTTATATCAGAAGAGATGAAGATATAGGAAATTTTGATGCTAGGAGTGATGAAGGAATCTTTTTGGGTTATTCTACTAAAAGCAAGGCCTACCAGTGCTACAATAAGAGATTGAAGAAAATGGTTGAAAGTGCAAATGTTAAGGTTGATGAAGACATTGCTAGACCATCTAGAACCTGTGGATATGATTTTGATGTTCAGAATGATAGTACAAACAAAGGTCAGACTTTAAATCAAGTTCAAATCATTTCGGTGAATCAAGAAGATCAAGAGGAAGAAGAAACTGGTGAAAGAGCAGAAGAGAGATCAAAAGAGCCTGAAATTCAAGAACAACCTAAGACTCCAAGGTATGCAAGATTGAATCATTCAGAAGATAAAATTATTGGTGATAAGAATAAAGGTGTCTAGACTAGGAGAAGAATTGCAGAAGAATACTATTTAATTTCAAAGACTAAGCCTACTAATGTGAATGAAGCATGTAAAGATGACATTGGGCTAAAGCAATGAAAGAAAAGCTACAGCAAATTGAGAAAAATGATACATGGATTGTTGTTCCTAGACTTAAGGATAAAAATGTAATTGGAACTAAATGATTCTTTAGAAAAAAATTGAATGAGAAAGGTGAAGTGGTTAGAAAGAAAGCAAGCCATGTTTGCAAGGGATGTTCTCAAATGGAAGGAATTGATTTTGAAGAGACTTTTTCCCCCGTTGCTAGAATTGAAGCTGTGAGATTGTTTCTTGCTTATGCTGCTTACAAAGACTACAACGTTTATCAGATGGATGTCAAGTCAGATTTTCTAAATGGCGAACTGGAAGAAGAGGTATATGTTGAGCAACTTGATGGATTTCAGATGATTGATCAGGGAGATATGGTTTTTCGGTTGAAGAAATCATTGTATGGACTTAAGCAAGCCCCTAGAGATTGGTATGCCAGATTGGATAAGTATTTTTTGAAACTTGGATTTAACAAAGGTATTACTGATAGTTATTTGTATTTCAAGAATGATGATAAAAAATTGATTTTGGAATTTTTTGTTGATGATATCATTTTTGGAGGAGATGATAGTTTGTGCATAAAGTTTTCTAATGAGATGCATAGTGAGTTTGAGATTTCAATGATTGGAGAGATGAAATTCTTTTTGGAATTGCAAATTACTTAGTTAGACAAAGGGATCTTTATATCTCAGTCCAAGTACGTGAAAGAGTTGCTAAAGAAATTTGGTATTGAAGATTAAAAGCCAGTTGGTACACCTATGGTGACTCGATGCAAGTTGACACAAAATGATGATTCTCCAAAGGAAAATCAGACTGGATACAAATCAATGATTGAAGGATTGTTGTATTTAACTCAAACTTGGCTTGATATCATGAATGTTGTATGTATTGTTGCTAGATTTCAAGTCAATCCGAAAGAATCTCATGTTACTGCTGTGAAGAGAATTTTTAGATACTTGAAGGGAATAGTTGATTTTGGTCTATGGTATGCTAAAGATGATGATCTTACCTTGAGTGCCTTTACTGATGTTGATTGGGAAGGAGATGTGGATGACAGAAAAAGTACTAGTGGTGGAGCATTTTTCTTGGGAAAGAAGCTAATTTCATGGTTGAGTAAAAAGTAGAATGCAATTTCTTTATCTACTATAGAGGCAAAATACATTGATGTTGCTAGCAATTGTACTCAAGTATTGTGGATGAAGCAGATGTTGAAGGATATCATAGTTGTGTATGATGAGCCTATTCCTATATTTTGTGATAATTCAAGTGCTATTAACATTTCTAAAAATCTGGTGCTGCATTCAAAGACCAAACATATATCTATCAAGTTTCACTTTTTGAGAGAGAAGGTGAGTGAAAAGGAAGTTAGATTGGAGTATGTGCCTACTAAGGAGAAAATTATAGATATCTTTACAAATTCATTGCCTAAGGATACTTTTGAGTATCTTAGAAGGAAGTTAGGAATGAATACCCCTCCTAATCATAACTAGGATGCATTGCATTGCATCATTCTATGATTTTCATAGTCATATCTTGATCCAAATTGATGTTGTGATGGCTGCTACTTAGGGGGAGTAACCAGATGTTTAGAAGTTTAGATATGTGGTTCAGAGTTTGTGTGGAGAAAAGAGATATTTGAAATTGATGTCAAAGGGGGAGAAGAGTAATGTGAAAAATTTTTTGGGGAGAAGAAGTCAAGAGAAGAGTCAGAACCTAAAGGGGAGTAAGTGCTAAAGTTAGTTGCGTTGATGGTGTTTTTCACATCATGTGTTGCCATCAATACCAAAGGGTGAGATTGTTGGATGTTGTGGTTGTGTTTATGATATGTGGTTGTCATTGATTTCAACCCTATTAGCATTAGTGCATTTGAAGTTGTATATGTCGAGGATATTGAGAAAATTGTAATAGAATGAGTTACAGGTTGTCCGTGGTGAAGTGAATTTTTGTCTCTCAGTGAGTTTCGTACATTGATGTTCGAAGGTTGTGGACTAAAGGGTTTCTTGTTGAGTATATCTAGTTTATCCATGTTGATTTTCAAAGATTTGCATGAAGATTTGATCGAGTTATGAAGATTTGTATTCTGACATTTTTTTTGTTGCTTCAGTTGGTATTCCTTATTGAAGATCATGCGATTTTAGTAAGTTTAGTTGTTGCAGATGCTTCTCTAGTGATTCATGATGTTTTTGGATGTTTCTAGATCATGCTCTATCTTTGTTGCATGTTCGCGTTGATCATTGTGCTCATGATCCAAGATTTTCTCTTGCGTGTTTGTGTTTTTCTTATTCTTTGCCAACATGGTGTTTGTAGCGTGTTGTGGATCTTCAAGAATAAATTAATTAAAGTATTTTCATGTTGGAGATGTTGATTTGGTTCCTCACTAAGTTTTGGCTGACCTTGGTTGATTCACATTGAAAATTCTTTATTGCTTTGGGCCGACTGCTTGTATTTATTTTATTATTTCTTTGTGGCCGACTTGTAGCAATGTAATTTCTTGTTGCGAATATATATGAGTGATTGTTTATTCGAATTGAAGTATGTGAGTGGATGTTGAATGTGTGTATGTGCGAATAATGTTCTAAATCATTCAAAGGCATAGTAGAGTGTGAAGAAGAGTGAAGAAGTGTTCATGTGCTTAGCCGGAACTATAGTCAGACATTAGCATATGCTATTTTCTCAATTCAAATTTTGGATGTTTGTAATCTAAATCTTTCTATAAGATAGTGTGTCTTCCTTTGTAATTGAGCAGTGAGCTCTAGGTAGTGTGCCTGAATGCATGTGCATTCCCCATTTATTCTCCTTATACTTTTAAAAGGGTATAATCTTATGGACTGACCTCCATCATGGTTTTTCCCCTAACAAGGTTTCCACGTAAATTTTTTTGGTGTTATGTGTGTTTTTGATGTGTTGTTCCATGCTTTCATTGATATTCATCAAATCTAAGAATAAGGATTAATAAGTTTAATAAGTTTGAAATTTGGTGACAAATGATTCACCCCCCCCTCTCAGTTGTCTTCCCTTGTGTTTCCAATAGATGGATGACACTTTCTTAAGGAAATATCATCTAAGGTTTTATCATCATAAGGTTCATTCTCTAGTTTCATACTTTGGTTGATCACCAAGGATAACATCATCATCATTAAAGAGTGGGTTTTCAGTTTGATTAAGGAGAATATCAAGGTAAGATGAAGACATGGTTATGAGTTTGGATTAGTTTGGATAATGGGATGGTTTAGATCGATAAGCTGATGGAGTTTGTGTTTGGATGCAAGAGATGTTTGAGTTGGCAGATAATAGTTAGATTCTAAACTCTAGTGCAAGGTAAAGGCAAGCAATCAAATACTTTTTTGGTTTTTGGTTTCTTAAAAAAATGGATTTTTTGATTTTGGGATTTTTCAAATGTTTTTGGATTTTGGGGTTTTCAAATGTTTTGGGTTTTTTCAAGTTTTGAAAATATATACTAATAAAAAGAAAAAATATTAAGAAATATAAGGCTCTAGAAGGATAAGGTCTTTGTTGGGCTTCAAATGGGGAGGTTTTATTCTAACAATAATAAATACAAAACACATGAACAAGCCTAGAATTAATTAAGTGGACGTGTTAACTTAGTGTAGGCCCATTTTCCAAAGGCATAATACTTCCAAATGAATGGGTAACTAGGGTATGCAAAGGTCATGTACGACCTCTACACCCCTTACCTTAGAAGGAAAAGGCCCTACCAAGGAATAGTTGTCACCTCAACAAGGGAAAATGCACGGTGAATAATTTCAGGTATGATACTGTACCTTGCACCACACTAAGCAATGGTTGAAAGGTTTTAAACTAGGCTATACTTGCTTTCTAGGGGAATCCTCTATATGCCACAAGGGAATGCGAGGCCTAATATGTGTATTTGAAAGTGTGAGAAAATCAAACAACTAGGAGAAGAGGGTAACCCACCTTTATCCTTCACTTCCCCAAGGTATAAAGTTCTTGTAGAATTAGCTCGAATAACAAAATCATAACTTCCAAGAGGCATGTCTTTCGATTCACCCCCTACTATTTATACTCCGCCAGAATACTAGAGCTAAGGTTGTCCTCTAGGATGATGAAATCCTTAGTCAAGTCCCCTAAGAAAAAGGGAAAAAGTGGTGTTTTTGATACTCAAGATCACACAAGCATGTGAGAGAAGAGCATATGCACACACTCTTTTAGGATTAAAAGAAACTTGTTCTTTAATTAACCAAAATGAAATGTGTACGGTTCATTTTAACCCTTCATCACAATGATTTGAAAAGACAAAACAAACAAGGAACACATAAAAATAAAATGGTCTATAAACTTATCTTCTTAATATCATCCTATAAAACTAATTTTGTTAGAAGTTTTATTCTTTCTCTTTGGCTTACGAAAAGGGATTGTGTTTTGCTCTTTCATGGTGAAAAAGTGTTGCATTAATCACTAGTGAAAAAATATTACAAAATAATCCAAATCAGAAAAATCAGCACACCATTATAATCCTTGTGATTTTTTTATGAAATTTAAAAAAATCATCAAAAAGCAAGTTAGTACATGTGCTTGCTTGAAGTTTGAAACTTAAACATTCACTTTGAATAATTAAATCTGATTTATAGTTTTTGATTTGATTAAATAACCTTATTCAGACCATCCACATCAGAACTAGCTTTCCAACGCCTATAGAAAGTTAAAAATATGATTAGTGGTTTGAAAGTTGTGCTTGTTTTATTGCAAGTTGGTATTTTCAAAAATTGCAAAGAGGAAAAGCAAGTAGTCTCACCAAATGATATAAAATCTTTGTTATCTAAATTTTTAACCAAAAATTGAAACACAAATAATTATGAACAAAATTTTAAGATGTGAAACAATAAAATTTATAGTCCAAAAGTACAAATCTGTACAAATATACAGATTAACAAATAAAGTTCCCAAAAAATGTGATTTTAAGTTTAAAATGTTATCATGCACCAAAATACACACTATTATATATGAAAATTCATTTCTCAACCCTTCCAAACACAAATGTGATGTATATTTCTCCTCAAGAAGCTCCTAAAAATATTAATTTTTAAAACCTCTTGAAACTACTTACAACTTGCAAGAAAAAGAAAAACACCAAAAACTCACAAACAACAAGGTTAGTAAAAAAAGTTAGTGTTCACGTCATGTTCACCACAATACAAGCATTGAAATTGGAAAATAATAAAATAAAAGATTCAAAAACATAAAAAATAAATCAAATCTAAATTCTTACTTTATCGATCCCACTACAAACCTCAAAATAAGTTATCATTGCTTTGCATTTGGATGTGGATGCCAAATCATTGATAATTGATTTGATTGATATTAGACTTAAAAAAAAGTGAGATATGAATTTGGCATAATGGATTTACATAAAGATGCAAGATCTCAAAAATGATGAAGAAAAGACTATATTTATAGAATTTTCAAGGAAAAAACAAATGGAAGATGAGGATAAGAATAAAGGCTTTAGTTAACTGAACTGATTGTAGAGTCAACTCAACTGATAAATAGAAAATTTTCATTTTGAAGTGATGAAGATATAATAATAAATTATTTGAATTGATTAATGGATGATTGTGCACATAAGTTTCCATTTGAAGACTCAATTGACTAGTAGATGAAGAATATTCTAAAATCAGATGAAGTTAATTGATGAGAGAAAATTGATATATGCTAAATGAAGACTGAGTTAATTGATTAGAGAAGAAATAGTTGATTGAAGAGATGAAAATGAAATTTATTTGAATATGGATAATTAGCTCACATTTAATTAAATAGATTAATGGAGATTATTAATAAATGGTAAATTAATAATCATGCGATAAATGATAATAATGGAAAATTAATATGATGATTAATAAATGGTTAATTAATAGATGTAATTAATGATTTAGGGAATGATATGATGATAATTAATGTTGATGATTAGGAGGAATATTTTAGGTGTCTACACTTATGATTGCTCATACTTGTCTTGGTATAAATCATGCACATAGATGAACTCCTCCATAACTACATTCACCAAGAATACAAGATCAACAAGTACTCCCCATGTGGGTTTGTTGTTAATTATGGTAGAAATATAAAGAGGACCATCAGGTGCATGAATAAAGGAATCAATGTGGGTGAAGGTAATATCTGGGAGGATTTTAGCTTGTACTTGTTGTTCCCTCAGCACACACGCCCCATTCGGAATGAGGACCCTCTCTTCCCTTCGCCTCACTGGGTCACTTTTGTTATCGTCTCATTTTGTGTACCCCTGTTTGGTGTCCCAAATGGTTAGTGAAACTCAAAGGAGTCATGAAGTTGGCCATGTTTCACCCCCTCAAATTTTCTAAGTCCTATGTCTTTGTGGGGACTCCCTTGGTAGTTTGCCTCTGCCTTTCACACCGGCATCCCTGGAGCTCCGCGGGTCTGACCTCACAGGTTTCCATTAACAAGTTTCCTTATCACATTCACCATGCCCAATGGTTGAAGGACCCCATCCTTCCATGGCACGAGACCCAGTACCTTGGATTTCCGATCCCACCTTGTTTCCAATGATTAAGTCTAATGGACTGTCCTTGAGACCCTTCGAGTCAACCTTGCTGGATTTCCCCTCCCAATTTCCATCACTGGTTTTCCATTTCTAATGGTCATTCGCTGGCGATGTTCCGCTCATCGGGACCAAGGCCCTTCCTTTCTAATGTTTTTTTGCTAAACTTTCAGAATGACTATCTGCCAACGACTTTTTGATTGTCAAACTTTGAATCTCCTGTGACCGTTTTTGAAATTCCTGCTTACCAACCCGATGGCTACTATACATGCATTAATTAGGAGCATTTAATGTACTTAAGGTTATAAATAGATGGATTCAACCTATCATTGTCACTTTGTCAGGTGATCAAAGAAGAGTTAGAGTGACCTAGAACTAGCTTCCAATGTCACCGTCATGCCCGATCCATTCAACCGCCATCTCCAAGCCATTGTTGCTAGCTAGGTCACCCACATTCATCGAGATATCGAGGTTAGTTTGCTACCTGCGCCTCGTGTTATGTTTTTCATTGATTTTGGGGTAAAATGATGAATTAAAAAGAGGAAGATTACATGAACTAGATAGAGAAAAATGAGGTGCCCAAAACCCATAAAGTAGAAATTGAAGAAACCTCATTAATTACCTCCTTTAACGGTTGCAGAACCTTGACCCCTCAGAGCCATTCTTCAGCCAGGAAATTCATAACCTACGGACCCACCGACTCACAACGTCATCGCTTGCATACGAAAATGAAACAAACTTTCGAGCAACAAACCAACCTCTCAGGCCTGCCATCATGAGAAGACTCCACCCTTTCACCCTTGAAATGACATAAATCTTTCAAGCTAAAACATAGCCCAACACACCCTCCAAGCCCGCCCCTGCGGGATTCCTTCCCCAGAGCGCCGCTCGTAACCCGCTGATCCCAAATGGCTTTTAGCCACAACTCTCCAACGCTCGGGTCCCATCCTGTTGGTTGCCTCAAAATTTGTTGGAAGATCCTAAAGTCCTAGACTATATCAGATCCCACCTCATGGATCTCCCTGGGGAGAATTTCATTTGCATCTCGCTTTCTCGAGCAACTTTCTTATCTCAGAGTTCCATTTGCTAGGCCCCACTCCTCCATTCACCCTGTTCAAACACCAGACACCTTTCAGATCCCAGTTGGCGGACCTCCGTCATCAAAATTCGGCCCCATCCTGGCTGTTTCAAAGGGAAAACTACCCCTGTCCTTCCGCTTCCGAGGCCCGACCCTCTATTTTCTAATGAACTCCACAACGAAAACAAAGAAAACCTGGAGGCCAAGTCCTTGGCTAGGTTTGATCCTTCGGGTTGCTCTCGTCAAACTTTTGTATGTCTTTTGTCATTTTGAAATGGTAATCCCGTCATGGCTTTCTTCCCCATTTGACCCGAACTACCCAAACACCAATGTCTGATGTCGACCGTCCTCTAGACTCATGGGTCCCGCCTGACAGAACTCCATCCCCAAAATGTTGTCTCACCATAGCCGTTCCAAATGGAAAAACCAAATGGCCAAGCTACTCCCTAACTCCGACTGCGTAAAGGATGATCCAAATTCCTTCCAATTACCAAACAAACTTTAACCCACGTGCCAAAATGGCCTCTTCTCCTTAGTGAACCCCACAATCTGACCAAATCCTGGGGTGGGTGGAACCTTATGGGCCACCCTACCCTGTTTTCCCTTTAAAACAATCGTTGGCTTAGGGAACTCTTACCCCTAGGGCTCGAATCATCCAAACTCCCTCCTATGAACTGCTAATGACAATCTAGGTTATATGTTAGATTTCTTAAATGTTGAATTATCCAATCTAACACCATTTGCAGGAATTTAACTAACATTTTAGTGTTTTCGTGCTCGAATATTCTCACCTCTCCTTTGCCCATAGGATTTATGGAATCAGGTGCAGGACCTTCAGGGGCAGCTGTGGAGAAAGAAAAATGAAAGAAAATGGGAAAAGCACCCCATGGGAAGGAAGATAAGGATCAGATGAAGTTTCAGTTCCAAGGGGAACCCTTGAAATCCAATGTCACTACAGAGTGGAAGGAGGTCTCTGACACAAACATCAGATACATAGACATTGACGAGTTCAAACAGAGAGTCAAGATAAACCCTACAACAGAGAATGCAAGACTAATCAGAGGCAGTGGTTTAGCCAAGGCTACAAGCTCCCCTCTTGCTCTTGTCGCTCCTGAACTAGTAATGGCTTACAAGGAGACATACCAGCCAAAGACCCAAAGGATAGTGGACAGGGATGGAAACATTTTAGCCTACATTTCTAATAGGGCAATAACAAAGACTTTCCATATTCCTCCCTTTGGGGAGATGGAGCTGCTAACAATTAGCAATGGCAAGGAAATGTGGGAGGAGGACCCACTTAAATGTAAGAAACTTATAAATCAATTTTGGCTCAAGGAGAAGAGGGGCAGTGCTGCCAAGGTTCCCCAAGAACTGCTCTGAAGTGATTTTTATGACGATTACCATGATTTGGTAACACTGCTAAGTAGAGTTATGGGCCTTCCGACTGCGGCCTACTTCCAAGAGTGGATGGTCTACTTTGTACAAGAGATTCTCTGTGGAGAAGAAATTTTACTGGGGCAAGATAATCAATGACCACTTCCATGAATAGTTTATGGTTGTTAAGAAGACCTCCAAATTCTACATGAAATCCTATTTGGTCTACTCGTTGGCTGAATAGAGGCAATATAGTTGCTTGTTCAAAACTCCAAATGAAGAACCTGGTAGGGAGCTGAAGGTCTATGAAAAATACCCCCAACTACAATACAGGAACTTCACAAAAGATTATTGCAGGGTCAATGAAGCTTTCATAGGTCATATCATCAAACTGCTCAAAGGTGACTTCGAGAGGCAAGTCTCCCACAATGCCAATGCTTTCCTGAAATAGTATGTCTTTTCGTTCATCCAACATCTAAATTTTACATATATTCGTGCAGAAGGCTTCTCAGAAAGACCAAACAGGCTACCCCGATATCCTAATTACCAGATAATACTATTGGAGCTCTCTCAGCAGCTACAACATGTGCACACTGCAAACACAAGGCAGGGATTCTTATCCCCTCTCCTTTGGCCAAGGGCTATATGAACTGCACACCTCTTAGTGTGTCAACAATTCAGAGAAGGAATTGGCCGAATACCATTTGAGACTCCACACTTCTCGGCCACGGATGGATCCCTATGGCCATATCAAGAAAATGCTTGGACTTGAATATGTCCATCTACATAGCATTGAAGATTTTTGGGGAAATTGTAGAGATGATAATGAGGTGCAGATGAGACATTATATGAGGATGACCACGTACTTTTTAAATAGGGTCAATCTATTCCTAGTGCCTAACCAAGTGGAGGAAGATGAGAGCATAGTCATGGATCCTTGATATAATGCAGTTGCTAATCTGCCGCTACCACTGATTGATTGGGATGAGCAAGAGGTCAATGACCTTGACATTCTAACCAAGCCCATTGAAGCCAAGACAAAAGAGTAGGTTGATGGGAAAGTCACCCTATTGAAGCAATAAGGGGTCACTTTCACCTATGAGGGGCTCAAAAATAAGCCAAGTGGAACAAATAGTAGGACAGTTGCTACCCCAACAGGAGAAACTTTGAAATCCCCTCCAATCACTAGGTCAAGGAAAAGAAAAGAAACTAATGAGCAACAGCCTAATCCAAAGGTGTACACAAGAAAGACCTTGAAAGGGGAATCTTCCAAGAAACATAAGAGTTGGGGCAACATCACAGAGATGCCTGTTATTCAAGAAGATCTTCTCCATGAAGGAGAGGAAATGGAGGCTTAGAAACCAAAATCTCCACCTGTCGCCTCCACTACTACTGCCCCTTCACCAACTTCTTAGGCCATGGTAGCTACTTCTCCACCTACAGTGGACATCTCAGTCCACCTTGCCTCTTCTTCACCTACTGGACAAGTCGTAATGATTGACTCTTCTTCCACCACCACCTCTCCACTTTCCTCTGCTTCCATGTCTCTGACAACATCACTTTCCCTGGAAACAACAAAAATGTCAATTCCTACACTCTCACTTCCAAAGGCATTCTCTTGGCATATGCAGAAGGTTCCTATAGAGCTTTTTGAGGCATTGATGAACCCAACTATTCCAACTGCCTTGGCACAGATTCTTTCCAATATCCCAACCTCCACGCCTCTAACTGAACCACCCGAAATGAAAGCCACAATGGAAATATCTGAAGAGTTGGAACGAGAGAGGGAAGCCACAAAGGCATTGGAGGAAGAGGTAAACAACTACCATGAACATCCAGAACACCAGTACTTACAAATTGACAAGGTAGTCTGTGGGGGAGAAGAAACAGGGTCCTTCGAGGGTGATGAAGAAGAGGATGTCAGAACCAAATACATTGTAGAAACCTTCGATGCGGACCTCGAAGAAGAGCTAGCTCAGTAGTTAAAGGATGTTGGAGAGGATGTAGAAAGACCATCTCTTGAACAAGAAAAAGAATCTAGTGATAAAATGGAAGAAGACACTGAAATTCAAACTAGGGAGCAGGAAGAAAGCCCCAAACATGGTAAAGAAATGTCTCTCTCATAAGGGTATGAAGAACAAGAAAAGAAAGAATGGGAAGATGTGCCACCTCAGCATGAGGAAGAGGAAAATAAAGAAGAAGGAAAGCCTGAAGAAGAGGCTAAAACCCACAAGAGTCCAAAGACAAAGTAGCCTGAGGAACATGGGCATGAAGAAGAGAAGGGAGAAAAGGATACTGAAGGGGAGGAAAGCCCCAAAGGGCGATTGCCCACCAAGTCCCCTATCAAACACACAGTGTTCATCTAGGACTTTGACGAAGAAGAAGACATGAGGATGGAGTGAGAAGCTCCTGATGATAAAGAGATTGAAGTTAGAAAGGATGAAGAAGGAGACCGTGAATCACCCAAGGAAAAGTCTCAAATGCCTGAGTGGCTGGAAAAGCAACTAGAGAAGAAAGCTCATGCTCCAAGAGATCCAAGGTTAAGGTTAGAGGCCACCTTGACCCGAGCTCAGATCAACACCAAACAAGAGAAGAAGCCCAAAGTTAGATCCAAGTTGACAATGGACACTTCTGGTTCCAGGACAGTGCAGGTGGCCATGCCAATGGTGGGAGAAGAAGGGATAAGTTACAACGTCTCCACCAGCAACTTGGGGACAACTTCCAAAGGGCAGAAAATAGATCATCTCCAAGAGTTCATTGCCACCGTGGTGCATTTGATATAGCAAGATAAGATCTCCAAGGAAGAACTTAAGGCGCAGGTGACTGATTTGATAGCCTATATCCAGCAATGGTCATCTACAAAGGAGCTTCCTATGACATCTTTGGCTCCACCACTGCTATTGTCCAAGGAGAAAATTGACAAGCTTGAGAAAAGGAAGAACTGGACCAAGACTACCGATGATTGGTTCTAGCAAGTCTTGTATGCTGGAAACATGGGTATTAATCATGTTGTCAAGACAACAAATAAATTCTTGGAAGTCCAAAAATCCCTCAAGGGCACAAGGAAGTTCTGCACTAATTTTCTAGAGATATATGAATCCACCTATCCCAAGATTGAGGCGATCCTCAAGCTGCCTCACAAAACATGGAAAGAAGACCTTGCATTCGCAGAGAACGATCACTGGCTAGTAGATATGTGGAAGCTAGATTTTGATCACAGAAAAGGGATATTAGAGTTGTAAGTGTGGAATAATTAATGAGTAAAAATAACACTTCTTAATAAGACATTATATCAAAGATTCAACAATTAAACTAGTTTAAAGAAAGAATCTACTGAAAGTGTCATATTGTTCCCTATCTCTAAAGATTTATCAAGTCACGAAGCTCTCAGATTTGGTAAGCATTGTGACCATTAAAATGTCGATCTAGATAATGAGATTCTGGTAAAATGCAATGATGTAATCCTATATGATGATTGCTAAGTGATAAAATGAAGCTACTGTAATCTAAATTGATATGAAACTATGATGAAAGAAGCTACAGTAAAAATAAGATGCAGCTATGATTATGATTCTATTGATGCTATGATTGCTATTGCTATTGTTAATATTGCTAAATAATACTATGTTGAATTGCTTGAATGCTAAGATGCTTGATTGCTTGATTTCTATTCCTGTAGAGAAAGTTTGCACAAAGTTCAGATTCGGGGAATCCATTTCCTATTTCAGAAGGCTATATATATAGATTCACGATAGCAATTTGTTGCGGGGAAACACAACAAAGGTCATTATTCGATTCGGAGGATTCAATGGTAAGAGATGAAGAACCTTGTGCTGATCATGGGAATGGTTTCTCCCCATGAAAACATCAGGCCAGATGGTAGGAAGAATCAAAGGAAGGAGATTGAAGAGGATTACCTGCAAGTTTGTCTCCACAGCTTTCCCGTGAATGCCAATTGAATTAAATTAGATGTTTTATATCTAATTTGGTAGGTGAGTGAATAGAGGAAAATTTTCCTTTATTTGAATAAAATTTGATTTATTCATGTAGAACCGAGATCCTAGTACCTGTAAGAGACAACAAACAAACACATTAGAGGATTCAAATGCAAGTTAAGACCAAGGTTCCCCATAAAATCTATTTAACTATGCTCAAAATAGGAATAAAACAAGAACACAATGAAAGAAAATGAAAATAAGGTAAATCCTATTAAGAACATGAAAACTCTTGATCTTATGGGGGAATTGCTACCAATTTGATGTGGAAATTGGCCCTTTCCCAACTCCAATGATGCAATGTTGATTAGTGATGAAGAGTGATCCACTTTGTTGAAGATTCAATGAAGGTCCAAGATGAAAAACCTGCAATAACCTAGCTATGCTTTGATAAAATGGATGAAAATGCTAAAGCTTAAGTATGGATTTGAGTATAGTAAGTTTTCTCAAATTGTGGATGATGAAATGAGGAAAGAAGCCTCTTATTTATAGAATGACAAGTTGGAGAAATGCCCAAAAGGAAGCAATGTGGGACTAATTTTGAACCAATGCCAAGGTGTCGCTTGTCAAGAGATGGATGGATGAAGGATGTGCACATTTTGGTGAATGTACCCATAAATGCATAAATTTGAAATTTGAAAATGGTGAAATGACAAGGTGGATGAAGAGTCAAATGGAGTAATGGCCACTTGGCTCAATGCAAAAGGACTTGTAAGATGAAATAAATGCCTTGTTGGAAGCACTCATCCCATTTGGAGGGAGATTTGAAATGGAGGAATATTCCCCTATTATGCCATGTTGAGAGAAAATAGGAATTTAATAAATGAGTTAAATCTATTTTCATGTGCAAGTGGCAAAAGCTAGAGGATGGGACATGGGTTAGGATTAAATTAATCAAGGGTTAATTAATTTAAAGAAGGATTAGATGATGTGACCAATTGATTTAGATTTATGGGTTGATTTAAATCAAAATATGAGAAGAATGTGATTTAGAGATTAATTAAATAATTTTTTTTGATTTATTTAATTAAAGGGGATGATGTTAGATTAAATCAAATAAGGTTTAATTTATTTAATTTAATAAGACGACTTTAGAGATTTAATCAAATAAAATGAATTATTTAATTAAATGGAGATGATTAGATCAGATTGATTGATTTAATTAACAAGAGAGAATGACTTAATCAGATAAATGATTGTTTATTTAATTAAGGGATAAAGAGTGATGACAAGTTGAGAAGGTGATTCAAGATGAAACGGTGTTAGTAATCGGGATCAAGTATGTCTGTACATTTTCCATGTCTACATTTTGCCCCTTTGAAGCAAAGTACTTGCTACATTGGTTCAAAGAATAACCTTGCCATGATCAAAAGTAAAAAATTCTTTGACTTTTTGGATGCCCCACTGTTGCCCCAACAAGAAGAATTACGCTGGTATACTGCCCCCTTGAGAGATCGAGTGGAAATGCTAATTTTCGATTGATATTGTGATAAAATGTGAGAGGAGTGGTTCTACTGACCAAAGGATGAAAGATAATTCTTTAGAAAGATCAGATATTTGACGTAGACAATTTTGATGATGTATAGACAGTCATCTGCCATGGGTAGCCTCATGTATATTTTGATATATTACACACACTTGATCCTGATTTGTACCATGGCAATTACATTATTGGTGATACATAAGATATGATGATGATTCAATGTGATGCGATGTGTTCTATTTTATTTATCCATTATGGATGCCTTATATTTTCTATATGCTATGCAATGATGTTCTATGTGATGATGCAAATGTGATGAGATGCTATATTTTTTGATATTTTTTCTGCTATGATATGATGATGCAAAATGTAATGATTATGTGACTAACAGATCTATATTATGCTCCTAATGGATGATATGCAATCTTTTTATTTTTCGTTATCTTTTTGCATTGTATGATGATGTATTTATATGATGCTTTTGTACATCAATGGATGTTTGATGGATTTTATGATGATGATATGATATGATATGATGAATGCAAATTATGATCTATGGATATGATGATGCAAATGAATGCAAATGTGTAATTGATGAAATGCTTAGAATAACCAATCTATATTATGCAAATGATGGAAATGTAATGCAAGTGCTATGATTTAATATTTCCTATATGACATGATATGCAATATGAAATATGCTGACAATTTGTGGATGCAGGATGGATGCATTGATGATGATGAATTTTGATTAACTGCCATGGTACCATGTTAGTGTGGAAATAAGATAGAAGACAACAAGAGATTCCAACAAGAGACGAGATGATGATGATGATGATCTGTCGAGGATTTGGGATTTTCAAAGGACCAATTACCTTATGTTTGATAACACACGTAGGCACGATGCATCAAGGTATAAAGAACTAGGATGGCGCTGTACCTAGTGTGATGGACTTTGACTCAAAAATCAAATAGGAGTATCCTTGTTCACACCTGGCGTACAAAACCTTATTCAAAATGCAGTTTAGATATTCAAAAAATCTCGGTCCAAAACATAGAAAATCAAGCCTTCCTATGTGGTCAACAAGATATCTAAAACATCCTCCCTACACCTAAACAAAGCATGCATGACCAAGTTATATTACAAGAATATCAAACAAGCACAACAGATAAAAGATAATGATTGTTACCCCATTCATATCTTTCTAAATCCTATTGTTCAGACATCATCGAGAGGTCCTTGGAATGAGCACAATAAGATAAATCAAAACACAAAGATAAAGTAAACAAACAAGCTAATGTTCTTCAATACCGCTAGCCAAGACTAAACTACGATGATGCCTGATGTTGATATCCATCGTAGGAAGGATGCATCCTAGGACATGACAATATCAGATGATTTTGATATGGGACTGATTGGATGATAGGCTATTGATACAAAGAGTTGACCAACTTGTTTACTTACTGACCTAGACTTGAGATTTTGACGTTTGGGTTTTCACTTTTGACCTGCTAGACTTGTTTCCTATTGTTTTACCAAAGGTTGAGGATGACGATTGTTTATTATGAGTGATGTTTATTGTGAGTGAAAGTGAGATGGGGACGGATGGGTTTTTTTAAATATTTGGATGTTTTTGATGTTTTGTAATGTTTTGAAGTTGTTTTTGGTATTTTCAAGATTTTACAAATGTTTTGATTTTTTTTTAATTATTTTCCAAATGTTTTTGGGTTTTTGAGATTTTATTGATGTTTTGGATTTTGGTGTTTTTTGAATGTTTTTCTATTTTTTGAGATTTTATGAATGTTTTTGGATTTTGTGTCTTGGGGGCTAATCAAAGATTAGCCTTGCTTACGTGTAAGCTCAGAGATGATGTAGTTTGGACACCATGTTTTTGACATTTTCTAATTTTTGACCTGTTTTTGGATTTTGATATGACTTGGATGTTTCTAGATTTTTGTATGATTTTGACGATTTGGATATGGATATGATATCAGTGATCTGTTTAGGATTTTGTTGAAAACCAAGCTAAGGTTGATTGATCAGATTGATGGATTGAAGATGATAACATTGTTGAGGATACACAACAATGCAATGATAGTGTTAAGCAACACAAGGATTAGGATGGATATCCCAATATGATGTGGGATTGATGATGATAACATTGTCGAGGATACACAACAATGCAAGGATAGTGTTAAGCAACACACGGATTGGGAAGGATATCCCGAGATGATGGATTGATTGGATTTGATTAATCAAGATCATTGAAGCTTAGTTTGGAACAAAATATGTTTGAATGATTCGATGTGATGTTGAAGAACACGTTAGATGCAACTGATATTGATTGTTTGGATTGATGTGCAATTAAAAATAAAGCTTGCTAAGGAACGTCCTCTTGTCAAAATGTGCCATGGGCTAATGATTTGGATTTTTTCTCACAAGTGCTTGACCAATTTGATTTCCCATTTTTTCAATGTTCGGATCACCACATAAGTTTGAGGATATATGTTAAAATTTATTCCCAAAGCAAGATGTAAATTTCTGCCCCAATGTCTAGCAATGTATGAAATTCCATGGATGGATGCTTGGATAGATGTATGGATGGAGGGATATGGATTATATTGCTATAAGATAAGGTGTTTGGATAAAGAATGTTCATTTGGATAATGCTGCATGGCTTAGATAATGCTAGGTAGGATAGGATCAATTAAAATGACCCATGTCAAGATGTTTACCATAAGCAAGTGTAAGGTGTGCACCAAACTTTCATCAGGATCAAGATAATTTGGACTATGGATGATAATGGATGAAAATGGATTTGGATAAATGGTTCATGAATGAATGTATTTATTATGGATGGGATGTTGGATTTATTATGGATAGGTTTTTGAATTTATTATGGATGTGATAAGATGCTTTCACCTGAAGTAGCACACGCAGATGCTCGATTCTACACATGATGCATGTTTTCCATATTTTCATCATGGAACTTTCCCAAAGTGCCACCATTGTGGTTTTCACTAGAGGATGATTTTTATCTTTACTATTTTCAATCCTTTTTTTAATTTTTAATTTTTTTGTATTTTTTTTTTAAGATTTTAAGCTCATGTTGAACCACCTAGTGGTGTCAATGTAGATGCTTCTCTCATAATGTGCCATCAATATCCTACCTGAAGAAGTTTCTTTTCCAAGATATGTGCACTTGAATACAACTTTTGAGATTCCTAATCTGCTTTGTTGATACCAGAGTTAACTTTGTCTTTGTGCGCACATCACAATTGAGTGCCTTTTGAATCCTTATGATGAAGGGTCGCTGCCAATACATGATCAATGCGAGAATTAGATATCATGCATGGAGGCGTGGATGGAGTGTGTTTAGGAATAAAAGATGGATTGGTTGATAATTTGGAACGTTTGACTCTCCAAACTTGGGAAGATGAGCAATGATGGGTGGATACGAAAGTGTGCATGGAATTAGGACCAACTGCTTGATACACTTTGTACATCACTTGAGAAGCCTTATTTTTCCTTTGTGGATATCTTTGATGGATACTTTTCCCTTTTTTATTTTTCCCCATAGTTTCTTTGACTAATAGAGTTTGATAGGGATAATCTTTCTTTGTATTCTTTGGTATCCACTTGTATTTGATTTGTCTGATATGCTTCTTAGATTATTTTGTTTTGATGATGTTCTTTGTACTTTGATTCAAATATTTCTTTTGATGTTGGTCCCAATTCATGGATGGGGTGATGGGTGGATGAAGATTCATGACATGGTTGGTTGTAGTATTAGCATTAGTTTCACCATAAGGATTCTTCGTGCTCCTTATGTTGATGTTTGCTTGAGACATAGTTGCCCCCAATATAGTGGAAGTAGTACCTTTGTTCTTTGATTATGCTTGTTTCGAGAGTTCCTGTTTAGAATGCATTCTTTGATAAATGATCATTGTACATGATGTTATTTCAATTTGCTGCTCTGTTGACTCTGGAATATCTTGTTCTATCTGACCTATTTCCTTGAGTGGATAATGTTGGATACCTTCACACATGATGTCCTTAGTCTGAATTTTGGATATATCTGATCTTGATGTTAACAACTTAATTTGACTGTAGGAAACAATAACATGCTTTTTTTGTGCCATGATATCAAGAGTAAAGGAATCATGTTCTAAATGAAGATCATCTACGTGTCCATCCACAAAAATCATCTCATGGGTAGATGGAGGAGTATGTGCTATATGGATAAGATCATCTTGTATAGATAGGAGAGTATACATTAGATCATTGTAGTATCTTGGAGATACGAATTCTTGATCTTGATTAATTTTGGGATTGCTTTTGACATGCTTTGAATCAAGTTCTTGACATGGGTCAGTTTCAAAGGATGGATTTCTTACAAATGGTTCTTGGATATCTTCATTAGACATGGGAAGTGGCTCAATATCCTCTTGATCTTTGAGTGGACTTGGATCAAATGTTGAGTTGAGGATTCCTTCAATATCTATAACCATGAGGTCAAAGGATGTCGATATGTATTGGAAAGGGACATTGCTAGAGTTGGTGAAAGATGTCGATCATGTTTTGGAATAAATTCTTGAGATATGTTCTCTAACTCATTAGGTGATGTAGAGACATTTTCAACATGATCATTGGTCAATGGGTCGTGGATTATGTCAATAGGATCAAATAACTCTAACACTCCTTGAAATAGATGACTAAAAAGTGGCTCTTGATGTATGGTGAGTTGGTCATCGGATGAAGTGGAAACATCTTCCATGTGCTCATTGATGGATTGGTCTTGATCATTGTTCTCATCGATTGTGGTGGAGAGATTGTTAATGTTATCGCTAGTGGTTGAATTTTGATTATTGTCCCCAATAGCTATTACCTTTTGATCAATTAGGTCTTGGATGAGATTTTTGAGTTGAATACAATCTGATGTTGTGTGTCTCTTTATTTTGTGAAAATCACAAAGGTGATTTTCATTGTACCATGGTGGTTTCTCTAAGGGCTCTTGATAGTTTTCATACGTGGGAATTGTGATGATTTTGCACCAACTGTTGCATGACCCATTCGATTGGCTTCCCAATTGTGTATTTTTGTTTGTTACCTTTTGAGACTTGTACTTTAAATTGACCTTGTGGTGATTGATTTTGGAGATTTGGTGATTGATCTTTGAGATGTTGAGGTTGGGTTTGTTGTTGATGTTGTTGATCTTGATATCCGACTTCTTGACATTGGAGATATTGTTCTTGATGTGGTTGTGGACACAACTCAACGCTTTGATGTCATGGTTCAACCAATGGAAAAGTGTATTGATTTTGGAGTGAAGAGGTCTCTTGGCTCAATAAGTCAATTAGTTTGGAAAGTGAAGCAATTTGATCTAGCGAAATTTGATCCTGATTTTGATTTTGAATCCCTCGATATAGTTGATTTGGCTTTTGTTCAAGCAAATTTGGAATGTGTACTTGTGGTGTTTGCACGGGATCATGGAAAAATTGATGTTGGACAATGTTGTGATTTGGGATGATGTTTAGATTTGGCATTATGGGTTGAAATTGAACATTTTTGTGGTTGGGAATCATATTGTCTTGATTTAGGTAACTTTGATTTTGCATTTTGTTTGGACTTTGAACAGCATTTGTATGATTTGTGAACATATCTATCCCAAAGTTTTCCAAGTGTAGATTTGAAACATTCATGCTTGGTAAAATTGTACTTTGTATATTCACATTTGGTATGTATGGATTTGGTGGGATAATGTGGTTCATTTGTGGAAGACTCATGAATTGGGTGTTTGGTTGATATATTTGTAGGTTTGGACTCAAATTTAAATCTACCATCGAGAAATGTGTTCAAAACTTTTGACTGGGCACACTCACATTTGTTGTACCATTGAGGTTTGTAGCAGATAATGATCCCATGTACGGATTGTATAAATGTGAGTTTTGATAATCAATTGGCATTGTAAGGCTTTGAAAGTTCAGTTGATTTGGATTACTCATGATGTATGGAGAAAATTTATATTCCATGTTCTTGTGTTTTGACCCTGTTGTGAAAGTGACCTCTACGGTGTTTAGGAACAATGATGAGATGAAGGATGAAACGGGTGAATGATATGGGTGTTGAACTTTTAGGAACCTTAGAGGGATACTAGACTTTAGGACTTTTGGATTTTTGATTGGATTTGATTTGGATTTGATAATGAACTCATAAACTCCAAGAGGTTAGATGTTGTCTTGGAATGAATTTTTCCACAAGGTGATAATTTAACTAAGTGTATGAAGAAGGATTCATCCACACACACTTAGCCAAACAAGGAGATTTTGATGTTTATTTGAAGGATTTTACCAAAAGTCTAGTATGAATGGTTTTTTCAACAGTTCAAAAGTTGTTTGTGAGATGGGATTTGATTGATGTTTGAGATGGATGAAATGATTGGTTATTTTGATCCTAAATGAACCTAAGAGGGAATTGTTTACAAGACCAAGATATTGAAGAACATGCTTTTCCCATAAAGTAGTTCAAACCAAAAGACCAATGTTTGCATGAAAAACCATATGACCAAAAGATACCAAGCACATGTGTCTAGGGTTCAATTGATTTCATCTTGATTAATGAGTTGATTTTACCACAAAAAGTTCTTGATTAAGTTTCTTCAAACTAAATGTCTAATGTCCTAACTTCTTATCATCCCACAAAGTGCATCATGTGGAAATCAAGTAAATTAAGGCAAATTTTTCCTATTATTGACTTTATTAAGAAAATTGAGATATGAATTCAATTGTTTAGAAACCTCTAAGGATAAAATCCCAAGGGAAAGCAATAACACATGAATTTGTCAAAGATGTTTGGCTCCTAAAGGGTTTGAATTTTGATGATAATGTTGAATGTTTGTTTTCCAATGTTTACAAACAAGCAAAGTGTTTTGTATCCAAGAACAAGCACAACCCTATGGCTATGAAAGACTTTATTTGTTGAATCCCCACTTGGACAAGTCCAGCTACACTTATTTTTAGCAAATGGTTAGATGCTTGACCCCACTGGCTCCCCTCCACGACACTCACTTCTTGAGGCAGCCAAGCATCAATACCCATGAAACTCCCATGGCATACTTTCCATTTCTACTAAAAACTATAAAAGTGTGGGGCGACTTTAGAACAACCGTTCTTGCACCAACAAATAGATAGGGATTTTGACCTTTCTACAAGGGTTTTAATTTGGACTTTCTATTCGTAGGGATTGATCCATCAAGGTGAGAGACCTTTGTTTCCCTTCTCATCAGAACCAACCGCGTGATATTGGCTTTTGTTCCAATATCCACTTTTATATCCCAGTTGGAAATACACTTGGCGTTGGTGTGTTACCAATTGATTCGTTCCCTTGGGTGGGTATTTTTTCCCACAAGGCAGGCCCTCTAAGATAAACAAAAGTGAGCAATGACAATATCCATAACTCTATCAATCTTTGTTGCAACACAAAGAGAGAGAATGTAAACAATAATGCTCTACTCAGACTTGCACAATGTTTTGTTCAATTTTAAACCCAAAATGGAGTGTGGACGCAATTACTTTATCCCAACTTAAGACCATCAAAAATCCTTTTGATTCTCAATATCATCATGAGGTGCAAGAGAATCACATACATATTTTTTAATGGTATTACCGTGAGTAAGAAATCACAAAAAAAAGAAGCACTTGTTCATTTTAAATCCTTCGAAGCTAGAATTTGATTCTTTTTAAAGCACCAAAGGAAGTGTGAGATTTGATTGTTCAATTTTTTAACCTTAAACAAAATCTAGTAAATTTTCCTTTAAGGTTCTTTTTAATCCTTTTGTCTTGTTCTTTTTAGAGCCCAAATTGAAATCTATTGAGTCCTAAAACCTTGAAGAGACAAAATCCTTAAACTTGGAATTATAATTACTTCCAAGAGTGTCTAAAGACACTTGATACAATAGAGAAATGATGTCAAAAAAATATCTTTTGTTTCCTCCTCCCCTTTTTGATTTCCTAACTTGTAAAAGTGCTCAAAATGTTAGATGAGATCAAGAAACAAGAATATATAAGGGTTAGATGAATCATTAAGCATGAAAACCTTAAAACTTAGACCAAGTTATAATGTGATTTGAATTTAGATGTAAAATTGAAAATTTTAACTCCATAAAATTTAAGAAACACCTACACCATTGGATAGCTTACGAAATTCTATGCCATTTCAAAAAAAAGGCTTAAAAAAAGACCTTTGTATGACCAAGATATGGTCATTTTAAAAATAACTATAAAAAGCGCTAAAACAATGCTCAGAAGCACCAAAACAGTGCTTAGAAGCACCAAAATAGTGCTCAGAAGCACTAAAACAATGCTCAGAAGCACCAAAACAGGGCTTGGATGCATTGTAATAGAGTGAGGATGCACTAGAAGATCTTGCAGATGCGCTGTAACAGAGACTAATGAAAAAAATTGTTGAAAAATAATGAAATTTATCAAAAAAACATGTTAGATTTGTGATTCAAGCCCTCCTTCTAGCGCCTAAATGTAGAACTGATATCCTAGTACCTGCAAAAGACAAAAAACAAACACATTAGAGGATTCAAATACAAGTTAAGACCAAGGTTCCTCATAAAATCCATTTAACTATGCTCAAAATAGGAATAAAACAAGAACACAATGAAAGAAAATGAAAATAAGCTAAATCCTATTAAGAACATGAAAACTCTTGATCTTATGGGGGAATTGGTGCCAATTTGATGTGAAAGTTGGCCCTTTCCCAACTTCAATGATGCAATGTTGATTGGTGATGAAGAGTGATCCACTTTGTTGAAGATTCAATGAAGCTCCAAGATGAAAAACCTGCAATAACCTAGCTATGCTTTGATAAAATGGATGAAAATGCTAAAGCTTGAGTATGGATTTAAGTATAGTAAGTTTGCTCAAATTGTGGATGATGAAATGAGAAAAGAAGCCTCTTATTTATAGAATGAAAAGTTGGAGCAATGCCCAAAAGGAAGCAATGCGAGACTAATTTTCAACCAATGGCAAGGTGCCACTTGTCAAGAGATGGATGGATGAAGGATGTACACATTTTGATGAATGTGCCCACAAATGCATAAATTTGAAATTTGAAAATGGTGAAATGACCAAGCGGATGAAGAGTCAAATGGAGTAATGGCCACTTGGCTCAATGCAAAAAGACTAATAAGATGAAATAAATGCCTTGTTGGAAGGACTCATCCCATTTGGAGGGAGATTTGAAATGGAAGAATATTCCCCTATTATGCCATGTTGAGAGAAAATAGGGATTTAATAAATGAAATCTATTTTCATGTGCAAGTGGCAAAAGCTAGAGGATGGGACATGGATTAGGATTAAATTAATCAAGGGTTAATTAATTTAATGAAAGATTAGATGATGTGACCAATTGATTTAGATTTATGGGTTGATTTAAATCAAAAGATGAGAAGAATGTGATTTAGAATTTTTATTTTTTTTTGAAAAAAGGGGTAAAATTTTATTCAATCAAAGTAGAAATACTAAGCAAAGGCCTCAGGCCCACCAAGAGGCACCACCAACCAGCCAATTACATATTCCTATCCTCCAAAAGAAGCCTATCCAAGGCTTCAAGGTGGTCAGGATGTAAACCATCCCTCCCACCAATATCCCAACCCTCCCCATTCATAGAGGCCCACTTCGCCAAGCAGTTAGCAACTCTATTCCACTCTCTTGGAATATGACAGAAGGAGAAAAAGTCCAAAGAACTACACAAAAGAAGAATCTGTCTAACCACAGAAGCTAATTGCCAACTAACATCTCCCAAGTTCTGATTGTTTAGCATATCCACAACAATCTGGGAATCTGATTCACACATAATCCTCCTCCATCCTAAGGAATAACCACACTCAATAGCAACCTTAATAGCAAGAGCCTCCATCAGATTATTAGAATGTTGACCCTTATAAATAGAGAAGGAAAAAATAGCACAACCAGCATCACCTCTCCCTATACCTCTAATACCTGCATGACCAAGATTCCCATGAGAAGAGCCATTTGTGTTAACTTTTAATACCCCCAAAGGAGGAGGCATCCACCTACCAACTCTATTGATCCATTGCTTGACATGTTGGGTTCTATTACTAGCACCACACCCCACTTTATTGTACTCCAGCTGCAGGTTCCAAACAAACACATAGTCGCTAGGATCAACATTTTCAGACATATCACACTTTGCAAAGATAGTCTCCTGGAGCCTATTAATTATCTTCTACCACAACTAAAGGCTCCCATGTTGAGAATTACAAAAGACCCTACGATTCCTTTCCAGCTGCAAGTTCCAGATAATAAGGGCAAGCCCAATAGTTCAAGCCATCTAGAGAAAAGAAGTCTTCACAGGAGGTCTTCCCAAGCTCTCCCAGAATTCAATTAAGGAAGTAGCATGAATACAGGCCTGTTTCCAAGCCTCCAACAACCTGTACTAGATCTCCCTAGAGAATGAGCAAAGAAAGGAGCAACATTCCTCGCTATGTAGACAAAGGGAGTAGATAGAGGGTCCCTAGAAACATCTCTTGCGAAGACTCTCCCATGTAAGGCATTTCTTCTGAACCACCTGCCACAAGAAAAAGTTGCATTTAGGCGATGAGAAACTATTCCATACCTTCTTCCACCAAGGTACGTCAGTAAAACCATGCACTTGTCTATCCAACTTTGCATAACCTTCCACAATAGTAAATTTACTTTTTGGTTTGGGACCCCAAGCCAGAATATCCCTCTCTTTAAGGGAACTGCATAATCTACTCTCCAAGATATAAGCCAACATAGCACAGTCCTCCTTAGAACCACCCAAGGTCCACTCATGAGGGTCCTTTCAGCAATTCATCTCCACTTGACCTATACGCCTAACTATTTTAAAATTCTCCACCTTAGTCTATCCAGAGTCAGTGAAAATGTTACAAAGAGATTGCAGTTGCAGGTAGCTAGAGAGAATAGGAGGGTGACCATCCCAAGAATCCTGCCAGAACAAAGCTTCAGAACCTCTATTACAAATCCAAAAAAGGCCATCTTTAACAAGCTGAGCTCCCTTTTTAAGTGTGTCCTAGATACAAGACCCCCTACCCAACAAATCAAAACGTGGCACTTCATGACAGTCAGCACCAGGGAGGTACTTGTGGGTTAAAATCTTGGCCCAATCTTGATCCTGACTATTACACCACCTCCAATACAACTTGGCCACCAAGGCCTGGCTAACAAGAGCAAAAGATCGAAGACCAAGGCCTCCAGCATGCTTCGGTCTACTAACAGACCCCCACTTAACTAAACTTCACTTAGAATAAAGAAAGTTGCCAGACCAAAGAAATTCTTGATCAAGAGCTTCAAACTCTCTCACAAAGCTAGAGGGGGGAACCTACACAAAACATCTGTAAATGGGAAAATCTTGCACCACCGTCTTCAAAAGAATCACTCTTCTAGCAGAGGATAACCATCTGTGAGTCCAATGGTTAACCCTACATCTAAATTTTTCCAAAATTCCCTACCAAAAATCTCTACGTTGAGCCCCCAAAGTCAAGGGAATCCCAAGATACATCAGAGGAAGAGCACCAATCTGAAACCTAAAGATTCTGGCAATCTTATTCTGAATAAGACTAGGAGTATTAAAGAAATATATGGATGACTTGTCTTCATTAATATTTTGACCAGTGGCTTTCAAGTAGATATCCAAGGCTCTCCTAAAATTCATTTCCTCACTAACTCTAGCCCTGCCCATCAAACCTGTGTCATCCACAAACTGGAGATGAGAATAGGGAGGCACAACATCGCTCCAACCCCATCCCTGAATCAAACCCTGTTGCACCTAGGAAGATAAATCTGCCCAGCCCCTCAACCATGATAATGAATAAATAGGGGGACAAGGGGTCCCCTTGCCGAAGTCCCCGAGAAGCACTGAACAACTCCAAGGGCTTGCCATTAATAAGCACAGAGAAGGAAGTAGAAGTCACACAGCTAAGAACCCAAGTCACCCATTCTTCTGCAAAACCAAAGGCTAATAGGATTTTCTGTAAGAAATCCCAGTTCACCCTGTCATAGGCCTTGGCCATGTCAACCTTAATAAACATAGCTTTCTCCTTGGAGACTGCCATCGAGTGAATAGCCTCCATAGTTATCACAACACCATCCAGAATCTATCTGCCATTAACAAAACCACCTTGTTCCTTAGAAATCAGAGTGCCGAGGAGAGGTTTAAGCCTTTCAACAATCAATTTAGTGATGATCTTGTAGACCACATTACATAATGCAATAGGTCTAAATTGGTCCAAGCTATTAGCCCCGTCCTTCTTAGGAATGAGAGCCAAGAAAGTAGAATTCACATACTTAAGCATTTGCTTATTCTGATAAGATTCCTGAATCACATCTAAAAGATCATATTTTATAATCTCCCAAAACTCCTAAAAGAACTCAATAGGAAATCCATCAGGGCCCGACACCTTCTCCTTTTTCATATGGAACACAACTTCCTCTAGCTCAGACATCAAAATGGGGCATAAGAGAGCATTGTTCATTTCAACAAAAACTAAAGGAGTAATACAATTCAAAATGGACCACTCTTCCTCCATGTCTTCAGGATCCTCTTTGGTAAACAAATTAGAAAAATAACTGGCAGCCTCCCTGGATATTTCCTCCTTAGAGGAGAGAAGAGCGCCATCTGCATATTTGATAGAAGGGATAGAATTACCATATCTCTGAGCCTTAACTGAATTATGAAAAAAATCAATGTTTTGATCACCTTCCTAGAGCCAATCAACCCAAGACTTTTGTTTCCAAAAATTCTCCTCTCGCAATTCCCATTCTTCTAATTCCTTGAGGGCTAGGGACTCGGCTATACAAAGGTCAACAGTCATCCCACAATCCCTAATTTTCTGAGTGACAACATCTAGCTTGGACTGCGCTACCATCTTTTGAACTTGCAGATTCCCAAAACATTGTTTATTACATTTCTTGAGCCTATATTTCACATACTATAACCTCTTTCCAAAGGTATACATAGCCCATCCATGAGTAGGCTTCCCTTCATACCACCAGTCAACCATGAGATCCTTTAAAGACTGATCACGCAGCCACATCAAATGGAATTTAAGGGAAGGATTCTTTGAAATTCTGAATGAGGTGACAGAAAGTTTGATAGGCCAATGATCAGAACCCCTCCAATAAATAATTTCAGAACTAGTGGATCACCTGTCACTCACCCAATAGTAGGAGACTAGGAATCTATCAAGTCTTTCTGAAATAGCCTCATCACCACTCCTCCTATTATTCCAAGTAAAGACACCATTAACTGGCTTCACATCAATGAGATTCAAGAAATCAATATTGTCTCTGAGAAAATTTGAAGAGGGGTCAAGCCAGCGCAGCCCATCACGTTTTTCATCCAAGCTAGTAACAACATTAAAATCACCAGCCAAAATCCAAGGGAGAAAGGGATCTAGGGACCGAACAAAATTGATATGTGCCCATAGATATGACTTACCTAGAATATCGGTAGGAGCATAGATGTTACAAAAGAGGCATCTCTCCCCAGTCTCAAAGCTAGAAGCGACCATCGAAATAGATGACCTGCTAGAACTCCACCACAAGGGGGAGATCTTCCTTGGGTTCCAAAAACAAGCCACCCCCCTGAGCTACCATGAGCACCTACCCCCTTCCATTGGCTATGGGGCCATACACGAAGAGCACAATCAACCAAACCATCCACTGAAAGCTTGGTTTCCTAAATAAAAACAACATCAGGAGACAAAGATTCAATTAATCTACGAACAACCTTTTGTCTAGGGATTCTGTTCAACCCCCTTACATTCCATGAGAGCACAATCATTCATGAGGTTGAAAAAAGTGGGAATTGATGGGCTTCATAGATCCCAACTCAACCAAAGTATCACCAATAAGCTTCACCATTTCCTGGTCTATTTTTCATCCACTTCATAGGGGTTTGTCTAAAGATCCCTTTTTGAGGGACTTCTGTTGTAAGCCTAACATAGGAGGGGCTTTGCTACTATTCCCAGGATTTGAGACTACTTTAATGGAAGGAGGAGGAGAAGCCAACACTACAACATCCTCTAGCACCTATGCTCCACTGAGATCCTTGCTATTCAAAACTTGAGGAGGTAGGTCTATGACCATCTACCCATCTTGATGATCCCCTAAAGAAGGAGTTTGGTCCTCCTTCCAACAGGCCTCCTCAAGATCCCCATGCTGAACTTGGGCTCCCAAAGACATTTCAACTGGAATTCCTTCCTCCTGGATTAAGTCATCAAGAACCTCAAACCTTTTTAGAGTAACTTCATTCTGCCTGTCCACCTAGGTTCTCTTCTTCTATCTACCTCTATTTTGAGGCTTAATAGGAACAAAACCTTCCTTATCAGCAAGACCATCAGACATAGGGGCCTTCCCCTTATCATCATTGAGACCAGAGTGAGGAGGATCAAAACTTGCCAATGGAGGAGATTTATTTTTGGGACATCTCTGCTATAAATGACCATATTCATGACAAATTTTGCATCTGAATGGTAGGGTCTCATAGTCCAGCTGTTGGATCCAAGAAGATGATCCCAAGAAAATTTCCATAGAATCTGGTAAAGGGTTATTTAAATCAACTTCTACATAGATGCAGGCATAAGAAATTACCTTTCGATCCTAGATTTGTGTAGGTGAACCCACAGGTTTACCAAGAAGCAACGAGATTGAGTGAAGAATGTCTTCCCTCTAGAATTATAGCAGAAGCCTTGGCAGTCTAACCCGCACAAGCACTCGAGATGGGAGCTCCTCTGCCGAGTTGAAGCCACTGTGCCAAGGTTTGATAAAAATTCCTACCTGGTTGAAGAAATAAGGGCCACCCTCAAAAGCCCTATTCCTATCTAACATGTTGGAAAAAATTGCCAAAAAATAATTATTGGTTGCCAAAGGTACCTCCATGTCTCCTTCAGGATTCTAGACACAGCGAGTCCAAGACTCTAGGACATGTAAAGAGAGACGAAGATCCATGAACTTGCATATGAGATCATGATTACACCAGTATTCAACATCCTCCAAAACTTGTTCAGGTTGAATGACCAGAACTGGGTGATCCTAAGAACTCTCTAGGAAACCATTCACCTTTTTCATTTGAAAAGGATCCTTCATAGAAGAACCTCCTTCCGCGAATCAGGGATTACCTATGCACTCCTTCCCGCAAGCATCCACCAAGGAAACTGGATCAGCCATTTCTGAATCACCAAAAATCACCTGCAAAGAGGGTTGACCTCTATTCTCCATGAGCTCCAGGCGAAATCAACCGCTAGAATGAAGATGAATGGGCGGGGTTTCCCTCACCCCAACCCACCACACACTCCAACCGCACATCACTGATATCAGAATATAACACCACCAAACCCCCATTGGTACCCAAAGACACCTGTTCACGGCCATAGAACAACATTCCCTAGCAAAACGAAACAAAACACCCCCCCACCAGAAGAAATCGATCACAAAAGGCAGGAAGAGCGAGCTAGGGCACGTCGATCCTAGCTTGATATCGACACATTCGCAAAGCCATCATCCAACCAAAAAAATGAATGTGATTTAGAAATTAATTAAATAAAGATTTTTTATTTATTTAATTAAAGGGGATGATGTTAGATTAAATCAAATAAGGTTTAATTTATTTAATTTAATAAGATGACTTTAGATAGTTAATCAAATAAAATGAATTATTTAATTAAATGAAGATGATTAGAGCAGATTGATTGATTTAATTAACAAGAGAGAATGACTTAATCAATGACTTAATCAGATAAATGATTATTTATTTAATTAAGGGACAAAGAGTGATGACAAGCTAAGAAGGTGACTCAGGATGAAACAATGTTAGTAATTGAGATCAAGTATGTCTATACATTTTCCATGTCTACTATTCAAATTTAACAAAAAGAAGATATCTAATTAAATGAAACAAATATTTGACATTTGCTTATTTAATAAAAAGGGAGATGATAATTAAATAAAACTTTATGATGTTTTATTTAATTAAGAGGAAACATGATTTACATAATTAAATAATACAAACTATTGAAGTTGCTTATTTAATTAAGATAGAATAATTTAAAATTGAAGAATTTAGAAGAATGAACAATAAATAAATATTTCTATTTATTTAATAGTAGATGAATTTAAGGTTAAATAATCAAATAAATCGTATTTAATTAATTAGAATATCCAGACCATTTTTAGGTGTATACATTTTTCCCCTCTTTGAAGTGATGTGTTTGCACATTGCTTCAAAGAAAATTTTGCTGCTACTGCTAGTATCGACAAAAAAAATTCAGAATGCCCCAGACGTTGATTTTCAGGTGATGATGAATATATGCCCCCTCGGGAGATAAATTGATGAATTTTTGATCTTTTGAATTTTTGGTATTTTTCTGATTTTTTTTATGATTTTTCAAATTTTTCTGATTTTTCAATGATTTGATGATGATTCGATGAAGATTTGATGTTGAAATAATTTATCTCCCAATAAAGAGTGTCGAAATTTCCCTTGGATGAATTTGAATTAATCTCCCTTGAAAAAAATTAATTAATCCCATAAAAATCCTATCTTAAATAACCTATAAAAGGTCAAAAGGTCATTTTCAAACTCATTTGTGCATTTGAATTTGAAAAATTTGTGAGAGAGAGCAATTTGAGCAATTTGGAGCAAGATGTCAATCCCTTACCACACTCACCGATTCGAGCGCGTGCGATGACACAACCACCTAGCCGCCTACGGACCTCCGTTATGTACCCAAGAACCCCCTTGTTTTATGTGCATTTCTTATTTTGTGTGCTTTTTTTTGGATTTTAAAATTTACGTTTCTTTTAGCGCTTTAGCATGTCGATGTAGCGCTTCGAACAACTATTTTAGCGCTTTTAGCAAAGTAGCGCTTAGGCTATATTTTGTAGTGCTTAGGTAGATTATTTTAGTGCTTTTGATGTTTTAGCTCCTAGGATATAATTTTAGCGCTTTTACCTTCTGTTTTATCACTTTCACTAGTTTAGTGTGTTTGCCCTGTAGTTTAGCGCTTTGACCCAATATAATAGCGCTTTTGATGAAGTGGTGCTTTGACCATCTAAAATGGCGCATATGCTTGATGAAATGGCGCTTTTGATGATTTAGCACTTTGAGCGCCTATTTTAGCTCTTTTAAGTGTTTTAATGGTGCTTTTGATATTGTGGCGCATAGAAACTATGTTTTAGCGCTTCTAAGTCAGATTGATAAAGTTTATCAAATTTGTCCTTGATTTTGTCGATTTCGATTGTGTCAACCATTTTTTGATATGATTGATGATCCTGATCATGTAGATGATGTTCAACCTCATGATAGGTGACGTTTGATGTCTGATTGATTGAGAATTATCCTCATGATAAGCGAGGAATAATTATAGTTTGATTGATGAACCTCATGATAAGTGAGGTTCAATGATGTTTGATGATTGACCTCATGATGGGTGAGGTTCAATGATTGTTCACTCACGAGATTTAATCAAAATTCTCACCAAGAGCTGATTAGGTTTGATAGGATAATTGATGTGTGATGATTTGACAAAAATTACTAACTTTTGAATATTTCATGATGATAGGAGGCTTTGATGAATCTCCAAATTAGAGAGTAATTTCCTCATACTTTTGATTTGATACCACAGCTTGCACAGCCTAAGATGGGAATTATTGTACGTTGTGGATTGTGCTCCTTATTAGATATGCCCCAGATTAGGATTAATCAGGGTCTCCTAACAGCTTTAGTGGAGAGGTGGCATAGCGAGCATAATACCTTCCACCTAGCTACCAGGAAGATTACAGTCACCCCTAAGGATGTCTGGTAGATTCTATGGATAGCAGTTGTCGGGGATACTATTGTCTATGATTCATCAGAGTAGGGCAGGACTGATACTCTTCAAAGAGTGTTTCAGGATGATACTATTGCTAGATGTTGGATTTCGTGGCCTGAGATGGTGGATGCCTATGCCACTTTGCTGACAGTTCTTGATGGCTTTATTGGAGGGTTCCTTTGTCCTGATCACAGGTCAAAGGGTTTCTCTATTGGATGGGGTCATGTACTAGAGAGCATGATCATGCACGGGATGAGATATGGTTGGGGTATGTACATGCTTTCCCATTTGTATCATGATTTGCATTCGAAAGTCTACCTTGGAGGTTGGAGTTTATCAGCTGAAGTCACTTTACTTTAGGTGTGGGCGTGGGAGCATATTGTTGTCACATGGCCAATGATGGTGAGGCAGTGTCATGCCAAGTGGACATATGTGCATAGATATACAGGTCGTCTTACTCAACATAGACTGGGTAAGTTGGATCATTGGCGTAGATTATTGGATGATATGGAGATTGTGACATGGCGTCCATATTTAGATTGTGAGCACTGGGATGGTGATGGAATTTAGTTTCCATTTTTCTATCAGTCGTTTACTCTGATTGGTCAGACTCATTGGATTTGGAGAGATTTCTGCTGAGACGAGTGCTTCGTCAATATGGCATTGTTCAGGGCATTCCCCAGGGTGTTTCCCATTATGCTCATTGACAATTAGACTCTATAGATTGGAGGCCTGGTCTATCTTATGATGTGGTTGTGCAGGAGTTCTAGGCTTTACAGCCTCTTATTTGGGAGATCCATCTAGATATTGTCAAGCCACCAGTGACAGTCAATTATGCAGAGTATCTGGTGTTACATCCATTTCCCTGTATTACCATTGCCGATGAGCTAGCACCATTACCTACCAATGAGGAGGTTGTTGTTGCACACCGATACTGACAAAGGAGAGAGGAGGTTGGTGATGAGGAGGTGGCAGTGGAGGAGGTCGAGAGCAGTAGTGATGAGGAGGCGGAGGATGTCGAGGGTAGTGGTGATGAGGACAACAATGGAGATGATGATAGCAGTGATGATGATGAGGGGTATGGAGGTGGAGGACCAAATGTAGCCAGTGGGTCAGGTGTAGCCTTAGAGGAGTACATGATGCCTCATAAGAGGCGAGCAGTGGTAGGCCCTTTAGAGTAGCATGTGCAATAGCAATAGACCCATATAGAAAGTCTACAGGTATAGGTACAGACTTTATAGGCTTAGCTGACTTAGGCCCAGGGTTTATTGTCTCAGACACAGGCACAGATGTAGGCACAGGCTCAGGATCACACATAGGCTCCAGCACAAGTACAGGCTCAGTTAGATGCAACCTAGGCACAGATTATAGCATTGGAAGCCAAGAGGGATGCCGCTAGCCAAATTGTAGGGGCAGCTCAGGCTTAGATTGCATCATTGATAGTTGAGAGGGATGTCACCAGATTTATTGCAGAGGGGGATCAAGCTACAACTAAGAGATTGCAGAGATTGGCATATGGTACCGCTATAGCGGATTATATGCAAGAGGTTGTCCATGTTGGTCAGAAGGTAGAGTATTACATAGGTAAATTCTATGATGTCGTCCCTTCAGAGCAGAGAGTGAGCTATGGGCAGTCCCGATATGGTAGGACTCGTACTAGGACTATCAGTGCAGGTGTGACACAGCCTCTTCCAAGAGACTCAAGAGATCCCAGTACATCTAGTGATGGAGGGACTGGTCCTAAGATTCCTACACTGTTTGGAGTTAATAGTGCTTAGTTTCATGATTACACCCTCTGTTATATTTTGAGATGTGATGTACACTCCGATTGCAGCCATATTTGATGATATATCTTTTTTCATTTTAGGCATCATTGTATACTTGACATTTATGATTTTGAGATCTATATGATATGCGGTGGATTCTATCGATCTATTATGTGTTCTATATGATTCTATGATGGATGCATTTATTTCCTATGTTCTATATGTCATGTGATGATCCTTATATTATGATGTTATGGATGCAGTTTTATAATCATGATGATATGTTATGATTTATGATGTTTTATCTATGATGTGTATAATGATGATGTATGGATGTATGGATGTATGATGTATGCATGGATGATGCATGATGTATTGAATGCACAATGTGTAATTCTAAATTATATGATTATGTGCCTATATGCATGAAAATGGATGTGATGGTTTAAATGATATATGATATGCGATGTAAATGGGATGTGTGCACTTTTATTCTTGTGATAAATGAAAATATATGATGTAATAAGTGAATGAAAAATGATGAATATAATGATATTTTGAATACATGATATATGATATGATTTAATGGATGAATGAAATGCAACTATAGAGATTTAGTGTTGAGATGTCCTATGCATTTTTATGATGTGTGATATGAAAAATATGATATGATCAATGCAAATTATTTGATTTAAATGTATGGATGATGAAATGATAAAATAAAATGCTTTCTATATGTATGAAATGAAAATGATGATGCTACTACATGATAATTATGTTGTTTTTGTTAATGTCAAGTATACTCAATCCATTATGAGAAAAAGATATCTTTGTTTGGAATTGGTTACTCTTCTATGTAACAAATATTTTGTAGATGTAAAACTATATGAATGCAATCTATTTTTACCATGCAACTCTAAATGCAAACATTGGCATCTTAACAGTACTTTTATTGTGCTTTGTATCATCATAGAGCTTTAAAAAATGTTGAAAGTAAGTACAAGCATTGATGGTATAATTTAGACCATGATGACCTGAGTATTACTTTCATGATTTTTGATATTGCAAGTGAACACAAGCATCTAGGTATAATTAAACTGAGATGACCTGAGCATTTCTTGCATAAACAGACAAGAATCAATCACTTTCCTATACGAATCATAATGTCATCCATGATACTTTGTAGAGTACTTCCAGTGACAATTAACATAGTAATTATGATTAATTCATAGACAACAGATAAAGAAAATATCATTCTCCTTCCTAGCTTCTCTAGTTCAATACATCATCGAGTTGCTCCAAAGAAATGATAACAAAGATCAAAGTACAACATATCCAACCTTTCCTTAAAGTATTTCAATCATTATGTAGATTAGATCATCCATTTTGGTTTTATGATTTTTTGTGATTTTCCGATATTTTGACCAAAAGACCTAACCTAAAGAGCTATCCTAGGGGCCTCGAGGGCTGATCAAAGATTAGTCTTGCCTACGTTATACACGTAGAGACCACGTAGTTTGACTGACACAGACTTTGTTTTTGACTTTTTGAGACTGGCCTGTTTGACTTGTTTTTGGATTATTCGATATGATATAGATGTCTGATGTGTTTTCGATGGTGATTGATGTTTCATGTTGGGTTATTTTTCGATCATTTTTTAGTTGCATTTGTCTTCCTGTTGTTTGTCCATTTTGGTTAAGCTCAATGTTTATTGCCCCCAGTGAGGTCATGATTTTTCCCCCAAGCTAGGGTGGGACTTGACCACTCGCAATGATATGATAATATATGTAAAATGATGGTGGAAGTAACTACCATGACATGCATTCAATAGATAGAAAAGTTGGCTTTAAAATCACAAGTAGCGCCTATTTCCAAGTTTTCACTACATGTTTTTATTGCACTTTTTCAGCCTTATTTATTTATTTATTTATTTTGTTTTTTTGTGTTTTTGTATTTTTTGTCACCGAGATGCCTGTTTGCTAGGTTTTCATCAAGGTACCCATTTTTAGAACTTGACCCGTGCACTAGGTGATTCATGTGTAGAAATTTCTAAGATGGATACTGTTGATAGGTTCATCGAACAGATCCCCTTCAAGTGTGGATAGTTGATAGGCTCCAGATTAATAAATTGATATGATGACAAAGGGACCTAGCCAATTAGGTTAAAACTTCCCTTTCTTTTCTCTGTTCTGCTGATTTCTAGGGTTTTACTTTAGGGCCAAGTCCCCAACCTAAAAGACTCTAGGTTTTACCCTTTTATTGTAGCTTCTAGACATCCTATGTTGATATTCCATCAAATGGTTCATAGTTTGTTGATGACATTCATCCAATAGTTCCAACTCTTGCAGTCTAGAAACCCTATAATCTTCATCTGGAATGATACCTTTCAGTGAGACACAGAGTGATGGAATTTCAACCTCAATGGGTAGTATAGCTTCTGATCCATATACTAATGCATATGGTGTAGCTCCTGTGGGTGTTCCAATGCTGGTTTGATATGCCCATAATGTAGGATTTAGTTGAACATGCCAATCACGTCCAACATCATTAACTGTTTTCTTTAGAATTTTTAGAATTGTTTTGTTTGAGGCCTCTGCTTGGCCATTTCCTTTAGAGTAGTATGGTGTTGAAAAATGATGTTGGATGTGGAACTTATCACAACTCCTAGACATCCTAGTTTTTAAAAGGTATTCCATTGTCTGTTACAATGGACTAAGGAATTCCATATCTACAGATGATGTAGTTCAGTATGAATGACAAGATCTATTTTTCAGTGATTGTTATTAAAGGAACCACTTCTATCCATTTGGTAAAGTACTCTATTGTTGTGATTATGAATTTGTGTCCATTGGATGAAGACAGATTGATCTTCACTACTAGGTCCAGTCCCCATTGACAAAAAGGTCATGTTGATGTGAACGGGTGCAATTCTTGTGCCAATGTGTGGATTAAATTACCATGTATCTGGCATTTATGGAACTTTTTAACAAAATGATAGGACTCCATCTCCATATTCGTCTAGTAATACCCCAAACGGAGGAGTTTCTTTGCTAAGGTTGGTCCACTTGAATGAGTTCCAAAAATACCTTCATGCACCTCACGTAAAGTTATCTCAGACTCGTTATGTTCTAGACACTAAAGAAGAGTGCCATGTAGACCTCGACGGTAAAGTATGTCAGCTATTAAGGTATGTTGTGTAGCTTGGTGGATGAAATTGCATTTTTGGTTTCTAGAAAGATCAAGAGGAAGGATATTATCCTTGAGGTAAGCATAGATCTCTCCATAGAGTGAGGTTTGAATGTCGACTATTTGGAAAATGGTTTGTGATTTAGGATTATCATAGGCAAGGTTCGACACTTGTTCCACCATAAACTCATAACAACCTCATTTTTTTGGTAATTGCAAGAGAGAAGCAATTGTCGCCATAGCATATGCAGCGTTATTTTCTGCCCTTGGTACCTGTTCAAACTTGATCTCGACAAAGTGCTTTTTAAGATCATCTATCATTTTCTTATATGGCATGATCTTTTCATCCTTTGTCTGATATTCATCATTTACTTGATAGATGACAAGTTATGAGTCCCCATACACTTGTATTTATGTGATTTTCCATTCAAATGCCACTTTGATGCCAATAATTAATGCCTCATTCTCAACTACATTATTGGTACATGGAAACATGAGTCTATAGGACTTTGGGATGGTGTTTCCTTGAGGTGTAACAAATATAATTCCCGCACGTAACCCATGTTGTGTGTATGACCCATCGAAATAAAGTCTCCATTGTTGTGTGGTAATATTTAGAATGTTTGTATCAGGAATTCAATGCTCATTGGATGAGCATCTGGTGATGAAGCTTCAACTAATTGATTAGCTATCACCTGTCCCTTGATGGCTCTCCAGTTTACATATTGGATGTCAAACTCACTTAAGATCATGACCCACTTTGCTAGTCTCCCTGTTAGAGCAGCTTTGTTGAGTAGATATTTTAATGGATCTATCTTTGCTATGAGTCTAACTATATGAGTCAACATGTAATGCCTTAACTGTTGGGTTGCAAAGACCATTTCCAAACAAGCTTTCTCTATGAAGGTATAATTTATTTCATAACCATTCAGAGTCCTACTGATATAGTAAATAGATTTTTCCTTTCCCTTAGAATCTTCTTGTGCTAATAGAGCTCCCAAATAAATGTTTGTTGTTGCAATGTATAGTAACAATGGTCTCTCTTTTGTAGGTGGCATTAATATGAGAGGTGACATCAAATATTGCTTTATTTGATTGAAAGTAGTTTCACATTCTTCATCCCATTTAAAAGAGACATTCTTATGTAGCAGATGATTGAAGGGATGACTTTTATCTGCTAACTGAGAGATGAACCTTTTGATTGATTGTATCCTACCTTGTAGAGATCTTAATTGACTGATATTCTTTGGTGGAGGCATTTCCATTATTTCTTTGACCTTAGCCAGATCCACTTCAATACCTTTTTTCAATACTATGTATATGAGGAGCTTTGTCGATGTAACCCAAACACACACTTCTTTGGATTCAATCTGACATTGAATTTCTCTAATCTTGTAAAGATTTTGCTCAGAATCTCCAGATGTCCTTCCCTAGTGTGTGATTTTTCCAATATATCATCTATGTAATCTTCCATAAAAGTATGCATCATGTCATGGAAAATAGTAGTCATTGTACGCTAATATGTTGCACCTGCATTTTTCAACCCAAAAGGCATGGTATTCCAATAGAATGTACCCCAAGGACAAGTGAATGTTGTCTTTTCCTAATCTTCGGGTGCTATCTTGATTTGGCTGTACCCTAAGAATCAATCAATTAATGACAACATGGCATGTCCTCATGTTAAATCAACAATAATGTCAATGCTTGGTAAAGGAAAATCATCCTTTGGGCACACCTTATTTAGATCTCTGAAATTTGTGCATATTCTGATACTATTATCTAGTTTAGATATAGGCACAATATTTGAAATCCACTAAGCATAATCGATAGACATGATAAATCCTGCATTCAACAACTTTTTCAGCTCAACTTTTACCATCAAGGCGATGTGGGGATGCATTTTTCTCAATTTTTGTTTTACTAGTTTGATTCTGGATGGTAGAGATAGATGGTGCATCAGAAGATCTGGATCTAACCCTAGCATATCAGAGTAATACCATGCAAAATTGATATGTTGTTCTTCAAAGAATTTGGTGAATTCGGGCTTCTCTTGTTCTGTCATGGACATTGCCAGATGCAAAATCTTTTCCTTTTCTGTTGTTCCAAGATTTATGGACTGTGTAGGCTCAACCAATACTAATGATCTGTCATGGTAATGCTTTGGAAGGGTGTCAAATCTCCCATCTTTCAGTGCTTGAGAAATTTTTTCACTGTTAGATTCATTCTTTATTTTTATTTTTTCAAGATCTAATGTTGCCATTGAATGGTTTTCACCGTTAGATCCATTATTCCTATTGTCAATTTTGCAACTAGAAGATTTGGAACCCTCCTGATTTGAAGTGTCTATGAGTGTTATGGGTTGAACTTGTATTAGGTGTGTCACTACAAAGAAAATTTATGATGGAATCATCATTTGAAAAGACTGGTATATTAATAGTTTTGGTTGGTTCCTAGTCAATAAGTTCAGAACGTATCAAGGGTAATAAGTCCTCAGGTTGAGTAAGGTCGATGACAATGAGGGTTCCAATAGAAATGTGATCAAATTTGTTAGTGGGAAGGTTGAGGTCTATGATATTACTCTCCTCCAAGTCGTCTATCTCACTCAATGTTTGTTCACCCTCACTTGAGTCATCAATATTTGGCAATCCCATTACAAGTGGTCTAGTTCCTGAACTTTGTCCCTCCTCTTGTGTGGGTGTATATGTTTTTATGACATCAATGTGTTTATCACTATATGATGTTGTAGATAAATGATCCCATTCATACTCATTGGAATCTGTTTCAGAACCATCCCTCATTTGAAGAATCCTTTCTACCACTTTCTGAGTTACTTCTTCTTTTGATTTCCCTATATAGCCTAATCTTGTTTTGTCTTTAGGCTAAAGTGTTAGAGGTTGAATAGGTTCTATAATGCCATATTTTCTTTTTCCAATAGGTCCCTGCCCTTCATAGCCCATTTTCTCTTAGATATCCTTTTCCATACTGATTTTTCCTTATGATGATATTTTCCTATGTTGAGACCTCTTCGTCTTTGTAGATCCAATTGAGAATGGCTTTGTCTTCTAATTCATCTTCTAGAGTACTTGCTTTTACAATCCTTTCATCTAGAACCATGACAGGTTGTGATGATTGTTGTGTGTTTGTTGTGGGTCATCCATATGATTTTGGAGATGGCAGTAATTGTGAAAGACACAAAGATTTCTCAATGGAATATTCTCCCAAGCCCTTTTCCTTTAATTAGATCTTGTCTGTGAATTGTTGCGATAGAGTATTCAGGGGACCTTCATTGTTTGATAAAGTTGAGTCAACAACAGTTATTTCCTTTGACTGGTCCTTCTTCTCAACCCATTTGGATATAAAATTTAGTTGCTTTTCACCATTGGATGAACTTGAAGTGTTGGCTTCTTTATTGTGGGGCACCAAAGTGTCTTGAGTTTCTTTAAGTATGTTACAATTCTGGGGATTATTGTAGTTGACTGAAATAGTGACCTCTTGTCCATTGATTGAAAACTTCAAATACTAAAGATATTTCGAAGGTGCTGCTTGCATCTCATGAATCCATGGACGTCCCAAGAGTATGTTATAAGTGAGCTCTTTATCTAACACTTGGAAAACTATGTTCTTGACAATCGGTCCCACTTGAATTGGTAGTACAATCAGCCCCTTGGAAGAACTTTCCTCTTCATCATATGCTTTTATTGTTATATTTCTTCTGGGATCAATGGCATTGTCAGAATAACCTAGTGCACGAATTAGTTTTAGCGTACAAATATTTAATCCAACACTACCATCTATTAAGACATGCTTGACACAGTGTTTATGGATTAGAACCTCTATATGCAGGGTTGCATTGTGTGGGTGGTTTAGTGACACATCATCTTGTTTGAAGAATGAAAAAAAATGAGGCATGGTCAGATGTCCCACCATAGCTTGAAATTGACAGGCTTCCAAATTATTGGGTACTATAGTGGTCACTAGAGCCTATTCCAAAACCTCCTTATGTAATGGTGAAATTTTAAGAAGTTCCAATATGGATATTAGGGTACGTATCTTTTGTAGTTGATCCACAATGTTGTATTGATTGGAAGGGGGAGTAGTGGTTTTAGATGAAACTCCTTTCAGTATCACTTTGGATTTCCCCCTTGTCGTTAGATTGACCAGTCTATTGTCTTGTGTTTTCCTAATTTTTATGACATTTATTTGGTTGTCATATGTGTTTATGTTTGGGATCATGTTCAGGGATATGATGTCATGGATTCTAATGTTATCTATTTGATTGTTAATAACCTTATTTTTCTCAACCTTAGAGATGTAATGAACAGTGCTATCATAGATGTAGTTTATACCTTTACCTTTACTGTTTGAAGAAGATTCTCCCTTTTCACAATTGGGTAAAGGATTTGTAAACACACTATGATCGTTGTTTGTTTGAGGTCCTTCGACAAATACCTTCTTGTTGTCAATCAAATATTGTATCAGATGCTTTAATTGCATACAGTCATTCATTTTATGTCCTTTATTTTTATGAAAGTTGCAATAATCAACATCATTCCACCAAGATGGTTTCACTTTCGGCTCCCAATTTCTTGCTTCTGGTAGGGTAATAAGTCTATTTGCAATAAGCTCTCTCATCGTTGATTCCAATGTTTGTCCCAATGGTGTAAATCTTTGTCAATTGGATTGTCTTTGATATGATGTTGGTCGAGATTCTCCATTGTTTGGGTTACTATTTTGAGTGGTACCTTGCTTGTTGTTCTGGTTGTCATTTTGATTTGTTTTCACAGTTGTTGTTGTTAAATCAAATACTAGTTTTGTATTTTGTGTCAGTTGTAGCATCATTGTTTCCAGTATTTTTGTTTTTCTGCCAAAATTTAGGCTTGTCATTATTTCCATAGTGATTTGAGGAATTTGTTTTGTTTGATGTATCATTGTAATGTTTAATCACTCCTCTTTTGACTAAGGCTTCTTCGATTTTAAGCTTGTTCTCAATCACCTTTTCAAATGTTAGGGGATATTGCAATCCCAGTTTATAACTCATGTCATCATTTAAGTTGTTGATAAATAATTCAATCTTTTCCTCTTTAGGTATAGATTGAGGATATCTAGTGAACAAATTTCGCCAACATTGTAGGAATGATATGAATGTCTCACCTTTCTTTTGTTTCATGTTGTATAGATCTTTTATGGTTACGTCATGTTGAATGTTGAAGGAGAATTGTGAGATGAATTTGTTGACTATTTCTTCAAAGGATTGAATCCCTAGTTGTAATTTGGAGAACCATTCCATACAGTGACCTCCTAAGCTCCTAGGAAATAATCTCATTAGGTAAGTGTCCTCTTGTGCAAACTCTAGGCTCATTTTTCTAAATTCCCTCACATGGTCAATTGGATTTGTTTTGTCATTGTACTTGTCATATTTGGGGAATCCACAATGTCTAGGGAAGGGTATCATTTCTACACTTGGATGAAAGGGATAAGGACAAATGTCTTGTAATGAATACCTCTTTGTGGTTCCCTTTTGCATATCATGAATTTGTTGTTGTAAAGTTTTCATTTGAGATGTTAGGGAAACCACTTGATCTATGTCTTGTGTGTTGTGTGGTTTAGTTTCATTTGTTCTAGGTGTTTCCTTTAATCGAGTAATGTCAAAATATTTC
>VDFB02000015.1:318497887-318593456 GCA_007258455.2 Sequoia sempervirens | reverse complement strand
CCTTAAGTACATTAAATGCTCCTAATTAATGCATGTATAGTAGCCATCGGGTTGGTAAGCAGGAATTTCAAAAACGGTCGCAGGAGATTCGAAGTTTGACAACCAGAAAGTTGTTGGCAGATAGTCGTTCTGAAAGTTTAGCAAAAAAAATCAGAAAGGAAGGGCCTTGGTCCCGATGAGCGGAACGTCGCCAGCGAATGACCATTAGAAATGGAAAACCAGTGATGGAAATTGGGAGGGGAAATCCAGTAGGGTGGACCCGAAGGGTCTCAAGGACAGTCCATTAGACTTAATCATTGGAAACAAGGTGGGATCAGCAATCCAAGGCAGTGGGTCTCGTGCCATGGAAGGATGGGGTCCTTCAGCCATTGGGCATGGTGAATGTGATAAGGAAACTCGTCAATGGAAACCTGTGAGGTCAGACCCGCGGAGCTCTAGGGATGCCGGTGTGAAAGGCAGAGGCAAACTACCAAGGGAGTCCCCACAAAGACATAGGACTTAGAAAATTTGAGGGGGTGAAACATGGCCAACTTCATATGACTCCTTTGAGTTTCACTAACCATTTGGGACACCAAACAGGGGTACACAAAATGAGACGATAACAAAAGTGACCCAGCGAGGCGAAGGGAAGAGAGGGTCCCTTGGCCCAATGTATGCAGGTGCTAACGGTGACAGTAGTTCACAAACAACAAGGTTAGTAAAAAAAGTTAGTGTTCAATTTTGTTGTTTGTGATTTTTTGGTGTTTTTCTTTGTCTTGCAAGTTGTAAGTAGTTTCAAGAGGTTTTAAAAATTAATATTTTTAGGAGCTTCTTGAGGAGAAATATACATCACATTTGTGTTTGGAAGGGTTGAGAAATGAATTTTCATATATAATAGTGTGTATTTTGGTGCATGATAACATTTTAAACTTAAAATCACATTTTTTGGGAACTTTATTTGTTAATCTGTATATTTGTACAGATTTGTACTTTTGGACTATAAATTTTATTGTTTCACATCTTAAAATTTTGTTCATAATTATTTGTGTTTCAATTTTTGGTTAAAAATTTAAATAACAAAGATTTTATATCATTTGGTGAGACTACTTGCTTTTCCTCTTTGCAATTTTTGAAAATACCAACTTGCAATAAAACAAGCACAACTTTCAAACCACTAATCATATTTTTAACTTTCTATAGGCGTTGGAAAGCTAGTTCTGATGTGGATGGTCTGAATAAGGTTATTTAATCAAATCAAAAACTATAAATCAGATTTAATTATTCAAAGTGAATGTTTAAGTTTCAAACTTCAAGCAAGCACATGTACTAACTTGCTTTTTGATGATTTTTTTAAATTTCATAAAAAAATCACAAGGATTATAATGGTGTGCTGATTTTTCTGATTTGGATTATTTTGTAATATTTTTTCACTAGTGATTAATGCAACACTTTTTCACCATGAAAGAGCAAAACACAATCCCTTTTCGTAAGCCAAAGAGAAAGAATAAAACTTCTAACAAAATTAGTTTTATAGGATGATATTAAGAAGATTAGTTTATAGACCATTTTATTTTTATGTGTTCCTTGTTTGTTTTGTCTTTTCAAATCATTGTGATGAAGGGTTAAAATGAACCGTACACATTTCATTTTGGTTAATTAAAGAACAAGTTTCTTTTAATCCTAAAAGAGTGTGTGCATATGCTCTTCTCTCACATGCTTGTGTGATCTTGAGTATCAAAAACACCACTTTTTCCCTTTTTCTTAGGGGACTTGTCTAAGGATTTCATCATCCTAGAGGAAGACCTTAGCTCTAGTATTCTGGTGGAGTATAATTAGTAGGGGGTGAATCGAAAGACACGCCTCTTGGAAGATATGATTTTGTTATTCGAGCTAATTCTACAAGAACTTTATACCTTGGGGAAGTGAAGGAGAAAGGTGGGTTACCCTCTTCTCCTAGTTGTTTGATTTTCTCACACTTTCAAATACACATATTAGGCCTCGCATTCCCTTGTGGCATATAGAGGATTCCACTAGAAAGCAAGTATAGCCTAGTTTAAGACCTTTCAACCATTGCTTAGTGTGGTGCAAGGTACAATATCATACCTGAAATTATTCACCATGCATTTTCCCTTGTTGAGGTGACAACTATTCCTTGGTAGGGCCTTTTCCTTCTAAGGTAAGGGGTGTAGAGGTCGTACATGACCTTTGCATACCCTAGTTACCCATTCATTTGGAAGTATTATGCCTTTGGAAAATGGGCCTACACTAAGTTAACACGTCCACTTAATTAATTCTAGGCTTGTTCATGTGTTTTGTATTTATTATTGTTAGAATAAAACCTCCCCATTTGAAGCCCAACAAAGACCTTATCCTTCTAGAGCCTTATATTTCTTAATATTTTTTCTTTTTATTAGTATATATTTTCAAAACTTGAAAAAACCCAAAACATTTGAAAACCCCAAAATCCAAAAACATTTGAAAAATCCCAAAATCAAAAAATCCATTTTTTTAAGAAACCAAAAACCAAAAAAGTATTTGATTGCTTGCCTTTACCTTGCACTAGAGTTTAGAATCTAACTATTATCTGCCAACTCAAACATCTCTTGCATCCAAACACAAACTCCATCAGCTTATCGATCTAAACCATCCCATTATCCAAACTAATCCAAACTCATAACCATGTCTTCATCTTACCTTGATATTCTCCTTAATCAAACTGAAAACCCACTCTTTAATGATGATGATGTTATCCTTGGTGATCAACCAAAGTATGAAACTAGAGAATGAACCTTATGATGATAAAACCTTAGATGATATTTCCTTAAGAAAGTGTCATCCATCTATTGGAAACACAAGGGAAGACAACTGAGAGGGGGGGGTGAATCATTTGTCACCAAATTTCAAACTTATTAAACTTATTAATCCTTATTCTTAGATTTGATGAATATCAATGAAAGCATGGAACAACACATCAAAAACACACATAACACCAAAAAAATTTACGTGGAAACCTTGTTAGGGGAAAAACCATGATGGAGGTCAGTCCATAAGATTATACCCTTTTAAAAGTATAAGGAGAATAAATGGGGAATGCACATGCATTCAGGCACACTACCTAGAGCTCACTGCTCAATTACAAAGGAAGACACACTATCTTATAGAAAGATTTAGATTACAAACATCCAAAATTTGAATTGAGAAAATAGCATATGCTAATGTCTGACTATAGTTCCGGCTAAGCACATGAACACTTCTTCACTCTTCTTCACACTCTACTATGCCTTTGAATGATTTAGAACATTATTCGCACATACACACATTCAACATCCACTCACATACTTCAATTCGAATAAACAATCACTCATATATATTCGCAACAAGAAATTACATTGCTACAAGTCGGCCACAAAGAAATAATAAAATAAATACAAGCAGTCGGCCCAAAGCAATAAAGAATTTTCAATGTGAATCAACCAAGGTCAGCCAAAACTTAGTGAGGAACCAAATCAACATCTCCAACATGAAAATACTTTAATTAATTTATTCTTGAAGATCCACAACACGCTACAAACACCATGTTGGCAAAGAATAAGAAAAACACAAACACGCAAGAGAAAATCTTGGATCATGAGCACAATGATCAACGCGAACATGCAACAAAGATAGAGCATGATCTAGAAACATCCAAAAACATCATGAATCACTAGAGAAGCATCTGCAACAACTAAACTTACTAAAATCGCATGATCTTCAATAAGGAATACCAACTGAAGCAACAAAAAAAATGTCAGAATACAAATCTTCATGTGGATCTTTGAAACTCGCAGCATGGATAAACTAGATATACTCAAAAAAAGAAACCCTTTAGTCCACAACCTCTGAACATCAATGTACAAAACTCACTCCTGAGACAAAACTTCCTTGACCAGCGACAACGTAACTCATTTCTATTATTACAATTTCTCAATATCCTCGACATATACAACTTCAAATGCACTAATGCTAATAGGGTTGAAATCAATGACAACCACATATCATAAACACAACCACAACATCCAACAATCTCACCCTTTGGCATTGATGGCAACACATGATGTGAAAAACACCATCAACGCAACTAACTTTAGCACTTACTCCCCTTGAGGTTCTGACTCTTCTCTTGACTTCTTCTCCCCAGAAAATTTTTCACATTACTCTTCTCCCCCTTTGACATCAATTTCAAATATCTCTTTTCTCCACACAAACTATGAACCACATATCTAAACTTCTACACATCTGGTTACTCCCCCTGAGTAGCAACCATCACAACATCAATTTGGATCAAGATATGACTATGAAAATCATAGAATGATGCAATGCAATGCATCCTAGTTATGATTAGGAGGGGTATTCATTCCTAACTTCCTTCTAAGATACTCAAAAGTATCGTTAGGCAATGAATTTGTAAAGATATCTATAATTTTCTCCTTAGTAGGCACATACTCCAATCTAACTTCCTTTTCACTCACCTTCTCTCTCAAAAAGTGAAACTTGATAGATATATGTTTGGTCTTTGAATGCAGCACCAGATTTTTAGAAATGTTAATAGCACTTGAATTATCACAAAATATAGGAATAGGCTCATCATACACAACTATGATATCCTTCAACATCTGCTTCATCCACAATACTTGAGTACAATTGCTAGCAACATCAATGTATTTTGCCTCTATAGTAGATAAAGAAATTGCATTCTACTTTTTACTCAACCATGAAATTAGCTTCTTTCCCAAGAAAAATGCTCCACCACTAGTACTTTTTCTATCATCCACATCTCCTTCCCAATCAACATCAGTAAAGGCACTCAGGGTAAGATCATCATCTTTAGCATACCATAGACCAAAATCAACTATTCCCTTCAAGTATCTAAAAATTCTCTTCACAGCAGTAACATGAGATTCTTTCAGATTGACTTGAAATCTAGCAACAATACATACAACATTCATGATATCAAGCCAAGTTTGAGTTAAATACAACAATCCTTCAATCATTGATTTGTGTCCAGTCTGATTTTCCTTCAGCGAATCATCATTTTGTGTCAACTTGCATCGAGTCACCATAGGTGTACCAACTGGCTTTTAATCTTCAATACCAAATTTCTTTAGCAACTCTTTCACGTACTTGGACTGAGATATAAAGATCCCTTTGTCTAACTGAGTAATTTGCAATTCCAAAAAGAATTTCATCTCTCCAATCATTGAAATCTCAAACTCACTATGCATCTCATTAGCAAAATTTATGCACAAACTAACATCTCCTCCAAAAATGATATCATCAACAAAAAATTCCAAAATCAAATTTTTATCATCATTCTTGAAATACAAATAACTATCAGTAATACCTTTGTTAAATCCAAGTTTCAACAAATACTTATCCAATCTGGCATACCAATCTCTAGGGGCTTGCTTAAGTCCATACAATGATTTCTTCAACTGAAAAACCATATCTCCCTGATCAGTCATCTGAAATCCATCAAGTTGCTCAACATATACCTCTTCTTCCAGTTCACCATTTAGAAAATCTAACTTGACATCCATCTGATAAACGTTGTAGTCTTTGTAAGCAACATAAGCAAGAAACAATCTCACAGCTTCAATTCTAGCAACAGGGGCAAAAGTCTCTTCAAAATCAATTCCTTCCATTTGAGAACATCCCTTGCAAACATGGCTTGCTTTGTTTCTAACCACTTCACCTTTCTCATTCAATTTGTTTCTAAAGAATCATTTAGTTCCAATTACATTTTTATCCTTAAGTCTAGGAACAACAATCCATGTATCATTTTTCTCAATTTGCTGTAGCTTTTCTTTCATTGCTTCAGCCCAATGTCATCTTTACATGCTTCATTCACATTAGTAGGCTTAGTCTTTGACATTAAACAGTATTCTTCTGCAATTCTTCTCCTAGTCTAGACACCTTTATTCTTATCACCAATAATTTGATCTTCTGAATGATTCAATCTTGCATACCTTGGAGTCTTAGGTTGTTCTTGAATTTCAGGCTCTTTTGATCTCTCTTCTGCTCTTTCACCAGTTTCTTCTTCCTCTTGATCTTCTTGATTCACCGAAATGATTTGAACTTGATTTAAAGTCTAACCTTTGTTTGTACTATCATTCTGAACATCAAAATCATATCCACAGGTTCTAGATGGTCTAGCAATGTCTTCATCAACCTTAACATTTGCACTTTCAACCATTTTCTTCAATCTCTTATTGTAGCACTGGTAGGCCTTGCTTTTAGTAGAATAACCCAAAAAGATTCCTTCATCACTCCTAGCATCAAAATTTCCTATATCTTCATCTCTTAAATTTTAACATTTTACTCGAAGATTTTGGAAATATCCTAACGATGGGCTTATGAATAGTCCTGATTCAAAGGGATCTTTACCAATATCACACCTTTGATTTATACTTTCGATTAAGAATATACACAACGGTGCCTAGCAACTTCTCTCCAATAATGAATGTGAGGGACATTTTCCTTCCAGCATCATGGTCCTAGCAACTTCTTCAATTGTCCTATTCTTCCTTCCCACAACTCCATTTTGCTAAGGGGTCTGTGAGGTAGATAATTGTCTCTCTATCCCATGTTCTTCACAAAAAGAATTAAACTCACCAAAAGTGAATTCACCACCTCTATCGATCTTAGACATTTAATCTTCAAACAGTCTTTGTCTCAACCATATCCTTAAAGATCTTGAAATTTTCGAGGCTTTAGATTTCTCCCTTAAGAAAGTAGCCCAAATCATTCTTGAGTAATCATCAATAAGCAACATGAAATACCTATAACCTTGTAAACTTCTGATTCTAGAGGGACCACACAAGTCAGTATGCAAAAGCTCCAACAATCCATTTGAATTATGTTGTTTGCTTTGAAATGAAATTTTAGTTTGCTTTCCCAACTAACTAACATTCCTTGCATATACATGGCATTAGTAGGTTTTACCAACTTAGGAAGATCTCTCGCCTTAGTAAGAGCTTATCTTGACAATATTATCAAAGTTAACATGACACATTCTTCTATGCCACAACCAACTTTCAATAACTTGAGCAGTCAAACAACTTTTACTAGCAGCATTCAAATGAAAGATATTACCTCTTGTTTGTACTGAGTGCAATCACATTTCCAAAAACATCCCAATATTCTATTTCCATCCTTGAATTGAAGATTCTAACCCTTATCAACCATTTGACCAACACTTAAAAGATTGTGCTTTAGACCTTCCACATATAGGACATCATCAATATTATTCTTACCATCAAGAGAAATGCAACCTCTTCCACATATCACACTAGTTGTATAGTCACCAAATCTCACAACACCACCATCATACTTTTCCAAGCTCACAAACTTGCTTCTATCTCATGTCATGTGATATGAACATCCACTAGCAATCACCCATTCATCTTTCTCTTCAACTTGAGCAGCTAGGGTTTTCTCCACATTTGTAGAACTAGCAGATTCAGTAGACACAAGATAATTTTCCTTGATAGCAATAAATACCCATTCTTCTTCACCTTTATCAGATTCATCATCTGTCACACCCTCATCAGTATCATATTATCACTTCTTTTGAAATTTAGGCTTGTTATGTCTTGGTTTAGAAACTTTTTCTAGACACCTTGATGCAAAATGACCTATCTTATTGCAAGAAAAAAATTTAATAGGAAACTTCCCTTTATACTTACCTTCACCTCTGGCTTCTCTTTTCACAATCAATGCTTCAAGCTCATTCAGTTATCTTTCTTCTTCTTCAAGCTGTCTCATTTCTTCTTCATACTTGAATGTCTTTCTAGAGGAACTCTCTCCCAGAGCATATCTTTGTTTATCTCTTCCAAATGTAGTAGCCTTGAATGCAGATTCAACCTTAGGAAGTGCATCACTAAATTTGCTCAACTCAAAAGTAGTAAGCCTACCAATCAACATATCTCGAGTAACATCTATCACAGTTCGGTGCTCTTCAATAGCCTTAGCTTTGACTTTGTAAGCAGCAGGAAAAGATCTAAGCACTTTAGCAACAATCTTTGATTCATCCAACTGTCCACCAACACATCTGATTCCACACACAAGTTCATTCACTCTTTGCATGGAAGTAGTAACATTTTCATCATCACCCATTCTCAACATTTCATATTTCCATTTTAGACTCTACAACTTAGCAATCTTCACATTAGCATCACCTTCATACAAAGTTTCCAACTTTTTCTAGATCTCATAAGCAGTCTTCAGATCCATAACATTAGTCATCTTAGTATTAGTCAAAGCACTCAATAATGCTTCCTTAGCCCTAATATTGTACTCAACACCTCTAATCTCAGCAAAAGTAGTAGGACCATTCTGTGGAATAAAATACCTATTACATGTAATGCTCCAGTAGGGTTCGCCAATGCATCTTAGATGACACTCCATTCGAGTCTTCCACAAGGAATAATTTATTCCATCAAATCTCAGACTATCCTTCTTGTATGTCACCATCCCAGTTCACCTCAAGCTGTTAAACTTCTTCTAGGGAACTAAGCTCTGATACCAATTGTTGGCAACACAAGGGAAGACAACTGAGAGGGGGGGTGAATTAGTTATCACCAAATTTCAAATTTATTAAACTTATTAATCCTTATTCTTAGATCTGATCAATATCAATGAAAGCATGAAACAACAACACATCAAAAACACACATAACACCAAGATTTTTTATGTGGAAACCTGTTAGGGGAAAAACCACGGTGGAGGTTAGTCCACAAGATTATACCCTTTTAAAAGTATAAGGAGAATAAATGGGGAATGCACATGCATTCAAGCACAATGCCTAGAGCTCACTACTCAATTACAAAGGAAGACACAATTGCCTTAAAAAATATTCGGGATTACAACCATCTAGATTTTGAATTGAGAAAATAACATATGCTAATGCTTGATTATAGTTCCGTTGAAGCACGAACACTTCTTCACTCTTCTTCACTCTTCTTCACTTTCTCTCTACCTTCAAATGTTTAGAACATTATCACACATACACACATCTTAACATCTACTCACATACTTCAATTGAATAAACAATCACTCATATATATCTGTAACAAGAAATTACATCGCTACAAGTTAGCCACAAAGAAATAATAAAATGAATACAAGTACCAAAACAATAAAGAATTTTCAATAGGAATCAACCAGGTCAGCCTACAAATTAGTGAGGACCCAAATCAACATCTCCAACATGAAAATACTTCAATTAATTTCTCCTCGAAGATCCATAACATGCTACAAACACCATGTCGCTAAGAATAAGAAAAAACATGAACACGCAAGAGAAAATCTTTGATCACAAGTACAAAAACTAACGTGGACATGCAACAAAGATAGAGAATGATTTAGAAACATCCACAAACATCATGAATCACCGGAGAAGCATCCACAATAACTGAACTCTTGGAATCACATGATCTTCAATCGGAATACCAACTAAGCAAGAAAAAACTGTCAAAATACAAATCTTCATAACTCGATCAAATTTCCATGCGGATCTCTGAAACTCGCGTGGATAAACTAGATATACTCAACAAGAAACCATTTAGTCCAAACCTCTAATCATCAACATATGGAACTCACCAAAGACTAAACTTCACTTCACCACAACAACTGCAACTCATTTATTACAATTTTCTCAATATCCTCGACATATATAGCTTCTAATGCACTAATCTAATAGTGTTGATGTTGGAAAATGAAAACAAACTGAGAGGGGGGTGAATCAGTTGTCACAAAATGATAAACTTTTCAAACTTTACTTAATCTCATATCGATGAATAAGCAATTAACCATAAACAATTAACACATCAGAAGAAGAGAACACCAAGATTTTTTATCTGAACCTGTTAGGAAAAACCATGGTGGATGTTAGTCCACAATATTATACCCTATTAAAAGTATAATGAAATCAATAAAGGGGAATGCACATGCATTTAGGCACACTGCCTAGAGCACGCTGCTCAATTACAGAACGGGATCACTGCCCAACAATACATAATAGGATTAAAATACGAAGGGTATGAACTAAGAAAATTAGCTTTTGCACAAGCCTGATTACAGTTCCAATTAAGCACAAAACATTCCTTCATAAACTACTTCACACTTCACTTGATCTCCTTCACACTCTACTCTGCAATCAAATGATATTCTCACATACACACATAAGAGCACACCCAACACACAAAGCACCTTATCCACACACTACACCAATGAAACAATTGCTCTTATATATCCGCTACATGAGATTTCATCAACAACTTTAGTCAGCTAGGAAAATAAAACATATTGTCAATGTCGGCCCAAATTTACAAATAAAATTTTAATGCAAATCCACCAAGGTCGGCCATAACATAGTGGAGACCCAAATTAACAACTCCAGCACAAAATTATTTCAATTAATTCCTCCTCGAAGATCCACAACACGCTACCAACATCATGTTGGTCAGGAACATGAAAAATTGAACATGCCCAAGAAAAGATCTTCGACCACGAGCACACCGATCAATGTGGACATACCACAAAGATAGAGGATGATCTAGAGGCATCCAAAAACATCAAGATACAATAGAGAAACATCCACAACAACTGAGATTTCCAGAATCACACAAACTTCACTCAAGAACACTGACAAAGACCACAAAAATATTGTTAGACCACAACATGACCAAATCTATATGTAGACCTTTGAAACTTTTGGTAGATGATCTAGATACACTCAAGAATAAACCATTTAGTCCACAACAGTTGAACATCTACGTACAAAACAAGACTCCTTCATGAATTGCACAGTTCCACTGGGAACCTGGAACACTTTCTTTTATAATTTTCTCAATATCCTCGACATATACAACCTCTAATACACCAAATGCTAATAGTGTTGACATCAATGACAACTACATATCAACAACACATCCACAATATCCAACAGTTGACATCAATGACAACCACATATCAGCAACATAACCACAACATCCAACACCATCTATGTTCCATCAATAACAACAACCCACAATCCCTAGTAATAGATCCATCAATTCTCCATACCAACCACCTACAATACCTCTAGTCATCTATCTGTGTTCCATCAATACTAACAATCCACAATCCCTAGTCACCCATCCATCTATCATCCATACCAACAAACCTCAACATTCCAACTTACTTACCAACAACCCATAAGCTCTAGTCATCTATACATCTACCCTCAATATCAAGAACCAGTTAGCACATTATATACCATTAATCACCAACAAACATTCATTAGTCATCTTCATCCTAACCTTGACAAGGGAAATTGATATTTAAACCGAACCATATCGCAAATCCCTATATCCCATGCATATCACAAATCATCATCCTCATCACCAAACCAAGAAAGCCTTATAGCTTCCACCTATTCCAATCCTTCATCCACTAAGGGTAAAATCAAGAAGTTGGGTCCATGAAGAGCGGAAGTTTCGGCCAAAATTAAAAATATCATAGAAAACATGTACGTGTAATTAAAAAAATGCGTATGTACTAAAAAACGCGTACGTGTTATAACATGTACATTTTATAACACAAGTCATTTATTTAAAAAATTAAATACTTTTAGAAACACGTACGTGTTTCTAAAAAGTATTTTAATTTTTTAAATAATTAAGAAAATAAAGAATGCATATTTTGTAATGCGTATGCATTTTTAAAAACGCGTATGCAAATCATTTTCAAAATTTTGAATTCCTAACCCACATGCTACCTCTCGGTTTTAGGCTTGGGAAAGGCTTGGCAACCTGACCCTTAGCCTTTGACCTACAACTAAAAAACTAAGGCAGATTAAAGAAGAATGTCCAACTTTGGCAATATGGCTGATGGACTTTTTTTTTAATCAATCTATAAAATTAAAACCCATTAGAGAACACGATGTCTAGTTTCGAAATATATAATTTTTATTAAAATTGGATTATATTTGTTATTTTTTAATTAATTTCTAAGCAAACTAGTCCTTAAACTTGAAATATCAGGTTTTTTTTTTTTAATAACTTTTTTTGGTTAAGTTTCTTGTAAAAAAAATTATATGGCATCAATCTTCAGAAAATTCTCTACATAATGAAAAAAATATATTCAAAAAATGTTTAGTTTAGGTCCAATTATGTTGTCCATACATGTTGATTTTAAAAACAATAATTAAGGCCAATAAAAATTCAATAAAAAAAAATTATTCATCAATCTTCATGTTGTTAGCTCTCTTTCCCCAAAATGAATTAGCAAAATACTTTTATTTGGGTCAAAAAGTGGTGTCCATACACGTGCATGGTATGGTAAAAAAAAAGGGACTTTTTAAAAGTGGTTTTTATACATCCCTATCAAAATTTAATTTCTATCATCTGAGTATTTGAATAAATTACATACTTGGAAACTAGATTCAAAATGCTAAATTTTATATTACAACTTTTTTTAAGATTCGTTGTGTAAGTGCCTCAAATTTTCAGTCCAAGTGTGACAAATTCTAAAGAAAAAAGAAAAAAACACTTCCACTTTTTGAGCTTTTTGTGGACCCAAATTCTTGCATCAGCCCCTAAACCATTACAATCCACTCCATCCCAATCCACAAATCCATCTAATAAAAACATCTTTAGCAATTTTCTCCAAAGACTAATAGTAAGGGATCTTAAACTCAAATATGAAAACACATCACATTGCTAATCCTACACCATCCAAACATCTCACACCATTATTCCCTCCATCACCTCTCAATCTCACAAAAGATCTTCCTATCCAAACTCCATTATTTCCATGCCAAAATCTTGAGTCCATCAAAGAATTTCCTATTCATATCCAAAATTATATTTTATTGTCTAAACCATTGGATATATATCAAGAGAAAAGTCCAAATCATGATTAAATAAACTCCAAGATAAATCAAGATCAAGTTACCAAAAATTACATATAGATGGTCATGATATACAAGCTAATTTTAGCCTTGATCAAAATCATATTTACATCATCCATAATTATCAATTCCTTGATCATGATCCTATCTCTAAGTCCATCCAAAAAACCCCTTTAGATGATCATGTTATCCAAGATCAAGATCTTATTCCTAATCATGACATCCAAGATAAGCCTATATTTGATCAAGAACCTACCTATGATCAAGAAATCCAAGATGATCCCCTCTTCCAACTATATGGCATCCATGATCAAAAACTTGAAGTTGATCCTATCCATAGTGAAACCCCCTCCATTTCAAAAGATGAGAAACTTGCCTCCCTTGGACACATATATAATCAAACAAATGACATGGATCATATCAAACAAGAAGATACAAAAGTTTCCATGGATCAAATTGGTATACCAAATGATCAAGAAGCAATGATCATGACAAAGAAGAAAGCCACAATATCATGTCAACTAGGATCATCTACTTTTTTCAAAGTAGGATTTCTCATAGATGATAAAATAGAAAGCATTAATGGTTTCCAACTACACAACAATGGGTTAGCATCTTGCTTCCAAAACAAAAAATACCTCATTGCAAACAAAATATGTCAAAGCATGCAGTATCAGGGAAGAGGATTAGGCCTACATGAGCAAGGGATCTTAGAACCGATACAATTTTATCCAAATCCTAGACATCAAGGTCTTGGTTATTCTTCAATCAACAAATATAATGGTGTTAGTGATACCTCCACGATATTATGGGAAACTTCATCTAATAAAACCATTGAAATAGGGGCCATGAGTAGTCCTTACCATAAGGTTGCCGCCAATATTCCTTCCATACACACCATAAGTCATCATTCCAAAATCATTAAACCCATTAATTGCAACCAACAAAAACAAAATTCTTACAAATCCAAAGTCCAAAATCAAATATCAAAAGCCATTGAATCAAGCAAAAATTCAAGTGGACAAATAAAGTTAAAATAGATCTCAAAGAAAATTAGATCAAGCAAAGAAAAGAATCCAAATCCAATATCCAATCAATATGTGGAGCCACAAGAAAAGAGGTTTCTTACATATAACAAGTGTCCACCTCCTTCAAAATGGTTACCATGCAAGGGATATAAAAGTGTCGGTTCCAAACACTATCCCAATCCTAAAAACAAAGTCCATTATCCACCATCCCAAGCATGGAAAATAAAAATTCCTCCATCCAAAATTCCAAATAATCCATCCACATCTACCATTACCCTCATAATCTAACATCTCACCTAAAATCTAAACATCCTAAATCCCAAATCCATCAAATTTTGGTAGCGACACTTTACCATAGGGACTCCCATGGCACTCTATCATAATTTATGTATTTAGATAAGGCCAACCCTAGTATAAAAAAGTATCATGATGACATCCATGGGTTATATACAAGCACCATGATCTTCATAAGGTCCTCCATAGAGGTCACTATTGGCATATCATGACACAAAAATATAAATCAACATGATCAAAGGATTTAGAACAATTAGCCATCATCTAAAACATCAAGGCCATCAAAAAAATACCAAAAAAATGAAAAAAAATAGTAAAGAGAAATAATTCATCCAACAATGAAAACCAATCTTATGGCACTTTGGATAAGTAACCGTGATGAAAACTTGGAAAACATGCATCATGAGTAAGACCAATTATCTATATAGACCATCACACTTTGGGGTACTTTGTCTCATATTCCATACCTTTGTCATGTGATTTCCATCCATTCATCTGATCCATATCATTTACACCCATCTTCCCTATCTACCTTGATCTTGATAAGGATTGGGGCACAAAATTAAAGAATACTTTGGGAAACTCTTGCCATGTCCATCATTTGTCCATGCACCATAAAACATCATACCATTTCCTATATATAATTATTAAACCTTATATATTGGAGAAAATAAGTTATTCCTATACAACATGGTCCTTGGAGATCATATCCTAAATTCCCCATTTGATAATCCTCATGTCTTCTATCCTCTACCAAAGAAAACCCTTATACTTTTACCCTTATCACAAGACTTGGTTCTCCCTTGTCATTGGTTCCATCATTCCAATCCACCTATCCAAAATCCATACATATCCCATCCATTCCTAAGAATAGTCCATCCAATATAACAATCATAATTTATACAATCTTGACATGCAATCTAGCACATTATCCAAAACATACTTTGATTTTGTTCCTAGTCTTGCTGCAAACCTTGATCCTTTAGTCACATTATCATCATCAGGATATATATTTCCTAGTACTCACATTTTTTTGGGATGTTTCCTTCACATATCAACATCACCATAATCATCAATCCATCAACTTTTGGTTAGACTAGGGGCAAAATCAAGTTTGTCTTTGTATCATTGTGCATGCTTGCTTACTTGCTTGTGTGTATCTTTTATCAATTCACATTTTTTATAGTCCTTATAGTATATCATCCATAACATACCAATCCATCAATACATACAAACATAGATATGTGCTTCAAACCATCAAACAACACACTTGAAACATCTACTTTTAGCATAAGATCATAGAGATCGACATCAACCTTGATAGCATACAATGAAATAAATCCTTTGTTATCTTGAATATTTCCTTATCATCCATCACTTGTCTTATATGGGATGTTTCCTGCTTGAAGCCAAACATTTAATTTATATGAGATGTTTCCTTTCTGAAACCAAACGTGATCAACATCCATCCTTCAGTCCTTTCCACACCTTGGAAAAAGACAAGTGTAGCATTGTAAATTGTCACCCTTGACAAGTGTCTGATTTCCTCTATGACATCTCAAATTTCCTATATTTGCATCAAAACACTAATTTGCATCATTAAGACAATTAAATCATTGCATTCCACTATTAGGACATTTCCAGATTTGGTTAAGAGCTAGTTGACTCACCTTTCAAGTTGTAAGTCAATATCCTACCTTTTCCAAATCCATCAAACCCCCATTCCATCCTTGCACATCCATATAACAAATGAAATTAGGGAAAGGTGTCAAACCCTAAGGTGAAAACTACAAAGGTTTCCCTTTCCCACCATTTCAATAGTATTGTTGTGTATCTATTATCATTTCTTGTCTTTTTCTTTGGTTTATCTTTTGATCTTTTAATGTTTATTTTGATTTATATTTTGACCCATATTGTGCCTACACAAGGTCACCATGATCATTTCATATCATGGTGTTCTTTGATATGGCATAAATTGGGGAAAGGTCTATTATTTTTGTGTGTCGTGTTTGATGCATGTCTCATCATAGCTCCACCAAGAGTGTCATATGCCTTGTGAGTGTTGAGGCATCCTATTGTCTATTGTTTGTTTGCTTTAGATTTAGTCCATGCATTGGATACATTGTCACCTTGGTATTATATAACTTGGTGCATAACATCCATTGCTATATCAAATAAAGCTTACTAATCTCAAAGTCAGCATAACACATTCATCATCATTTCATTCACAATCATTTTCCTTTCAGTCATATTTTAATCCTTCTCGTCCATAATTTTTTATCTTTCATCTAACATTTTCTTCGTCCTCTCTTCTTTCGAGAGATCACTCATGGACTTTATGCACAAATAATATCTTGAGGGAGCATCAATAATCTCATTGATTTATCACCTAACTGGGGCATATCATCATCTTCTTCATCTCTTCTAATTTTTCTTCTTGGCTACTTTTCTTTCTTTGAAACAATGTTAATTTGAACATTGCTTCAAAGAGGGGAAAAATGTTGACACCTAAAATATTCCTCCTAATCATCAACCTTAATTGTCATCATATCATTCCCTAAATTATTAATTATATCTATTAATTAACTATTTATTTATCATCATATTAATTTTCCATTATTATCATTTATCACATCATAAATCATTTATTAATTAATAATATTTATTTAATCCATTTATCACATCCTTATTAATTTACCATTCATTAATAATCTCCATTAATCTATTTAATTAAATGCGAGTTAATTATCCATATTCAAATAAATAACATTTTCATCTCTTTAGTCAATTATTTCTTCTCTGATCAATTAACTCTATCTTCATTTAGCATTATCAATCTTCTCTCATCAATTAACTCCGTCTAATTTTAGAATATTCTTCTTCATCCACCAATCAATTGAGTCTTCAAATGGAAACTTTACGTGCACAATTATCCATTAATTAAATCAAATAATTCATTATTATTTCTTCATCACTTTAAAATGGAAAATTTCCATTTATCAGTTGAGTTGACTCTATAGTCATTTTAGTTAAATAAAGCCTTTATTCTTATCCTCATCTTCCATTTGATTTTTCCTTGAAAAGTCTATAAATATAATCCTTTCTTCATCATTTTTGAGATCTCAAATCTTTATGCATATCCATTATGCCAAATTCATATCTCACATCTTATGAAAAATCAACTCTGCCAAAATCACATCAATCACTTTTATGTAATTCTAGTATCAATAAAATCAATTATCAATCAAAGTGTTATGTTGTTGAGATTTAACATCCACATCCAAAGGAAAAGCAACATCAACTTATTTTGAGGTTTGTAGTGGGATAGATAAAGTAAAAATTTAGATTTAATTTCATTTTTATGTTTTTGAGTCTTTTATTTTCTTATTTTCCAATTTCAATGCTTACAACAAGTCTTAATTAGAGTGCATGATGGTTCAAATTTCCCTATCATTGGTGCCTTGACCCTTTTTGTCCAGGTCAGACCAAAAAGCCTAGATGTATCTTTTGCTATAATTCCTACTTCAAACAAATTTTATGTGAAGTTGGGTCGCCTGTGGCTCACTTCTATAAGTGTAGTCCCATCTATAATCCATAAGCATCTAAATTTTCCATCTGAAGGATTGGTGCACACTATACATCATAGTGGATTCAATCTCTTGTCTCTTTGTGGAAACTTTTCACTTGATTACTTTTGGCCACAACCAACTGAACATGTTCAAACCTACAATGATGTTCTTTTTCTCTCTTATCAAAAATTCAAAGCTAGTTGAATTTCCTGACTGTCTATTAATAACCCCTCATTTGTCCTTTTGGATGCTACTCTTGAGGCCCCTTGGTCTTATATGGCTATGTCAATATTTCCTCTTGTTCTATAGTGAGTGAGCGAATCACAAGTCAAACCAAGTATCTTGACCCTTAACCCTGAGCATTTGGTATCTATGCTAAGGTTCCACCTTCACCATCTTATCTAGGACCACAAGGAAAACACTCAGCATAGCCTAGACCTCCCCACACTCAGGATTTATTTTGTTCCTCTTGTCTCTTCAAAACCTAGAGGAAAAAATCCAGAGTGCAAAAACCTCCCTCTCCTATTGTCTCCCAACCTTTGATGGTTCTATTTGTTTCTCCTCTTGTGAAGGAAGAAAAGGAATCAATGTTGGGAAACACCCAAGTTCCCCTACACATGCTCTAAATCGTATGTGATGAGATTGAAATATGAAGGACACAAGAGACGATGTTATGCTATGGCTCACCACCTTTCTACAAGACGTGAACCTTTGCCTAATATTCCTTCTCCCATGTAGTTTAATTTTAACATAATCTTGCTTCCTCACCCATCTTCACCATTCCCTGACTTTGTTTCACGCTTGTCGCCTAAGCATAAATTTGAGCCCTACCTCTCCCAACCATTCCAAAAGATTAAATGCTTGTTTCCTTCACCACTATTAAGTCCACATAATTCTTCTATGATTGATAGTGCTCATGACCATTCCGTTAGCACTACCATATCATGCATTGTGGTGTATTTAAACAGTGATTCAAATAATATGGTTGAACCATTAGAAAACCAATGAACTTGGTGAAATTATCCTTGATTTTCACACAATCAATGAACTTGGCTATTGGGGGCATGTGTGACGATCCTTCTCTAGTGAATGATCCATCATGTATCGATCTAGACACCTCTCCTTATACCACACTCACTACAATCCCTCTAGCATTTTGCCTTCCATCTCTTTATGATGAGAGAGATTGGGATGTAGACAATTTTCTATAGATTGGCTCACAAGTACGGTACCCTTTTGTCTTTGTGTTATGTTTGCATGTACTGTTCTCCTCGTAATGTGTTGCTTGGTGTGCATTTTATTTGTTAATTTTCTTTGTATGACCCTTGATGCTCTTGTTGACACAAGGATACAAAGGGAACAAATTTGTTGTGACATTCCTTCTTTATGTATCTTCATTCTTCCAATTGTCGTAAATATAATTTTTACACCTTTTAGAGATCGTGCAAAGCATTAAGACATTTAGGTCTCTTCCATGTTGACTTGAAATTTTCATTTGTTTGCATGTGCTCTTCTTCCTTTTTACTTGTAGTTCCATTATATCTAGGGAATGATATCAATTCAAAATTATTATTTTGATATATATTATTTATCATACATTCATATTGACCCTAGGTCTTTAGATCCCTTATGTGTTATTGTATGATATTGCTTGTTATATGTGGCATCACTTTGATTTGTTTGTCATGGGGGAAACCCTTCATCATGACGTAGATTTTTCAAACATGTCATTTGGCATATGGCTTCTAGAAAGCTCTTGTGCATGTTTTGCATATATCATTATTTCTAGACCTTAAAGGCAATTGCTCCTGATTGATGTTAGAAATTACCTTAAGGTGGGGGAATACATAATGTTATGTGCTTCTCTTTTTTTACACACCACGAAGCTATTTGTGCTATCACAACACCTCTTAATCATCTTTAAAACACTTTATCGAAGCTACCTAGAAAATAACATGTTTTTCTTAACTTGTAATTTTTTATATTGTTGACATGAAACTCACCTAGTAAACAATGGATTTTACTAGCCTAATTTGCTACTTGTGAAGCTTGTTAGAAACCAAGATCTGATTGCAAACCAGAAAAATCACCTTCCACAAAAGAGAAAAATGAAAAAGCAGAGATTTGCAAAAGATGAGAAAATTGATATATTCGAAGTACCCATAATTACAAGAGATAATTTTCTTTATAAAAGCAAAGATGCATAAACCTAATCTTATCTTGAGCAACAAGATAGCTCAACAAGATAAGGACAAAACCTATAACTTAGGAATTAAATATTCCTAAGTAAACTTATGCTAATGTGTAATTAAATATTAATTACACTAACACCCCCCCATAAGTGCAACTTAGGGAGAAGCAAATTATTATGCAAATGATGTTAGATGGGTCCCAGCAACAAAGGCCTGATCAAGTACCCATGTACAAATGCAATGCAAACTAAATCAAATGGGGTAAAGGAGAAAACCACATGGGAACAAAACTCCTCCCCAAAATATAATGCAATAAACTAAGTGATGAAAGATGGAGGACTCCATAAGAAAGCTCACCTAATAAAAAATAGATTTTACTAGCCTATGATGTTCTCACTTATTCATGAGCTACCTAGCAAACAACAGACTTTACTAGCTTGTGACTTATGAATGTTGTCTTTGGTATGGATCCTAGTAAGAATATGTGGGTCTTACTAGTATGTGACACCATACCTTATATTCTTTTGTTTTCCATGTATGCTCCATGTTTTCTCCATGTATGCTCTGTGTATGTTTGGATTATTATGTTGCTAACTATGGTTGTCTCATCTTAGTAGATATATGTGCCTTTTAATACATGTCTTATGTGCATGTAGCCTCTTTATCTTAACATTGGTAGGATCCTAAGCCTGGGGCTATCATAACTCCCAACTTAGAGTTGGCCTATCTCTCAAGTGTTTTGATGAAATACTTTGGCTTCTTCGTACTTTACCATGGGTATGAACATAAGTGCATACCCTCACTAAAGTGGGGGCTAAATGTAATGTCATAAATTATTGTCACTTACAATTTCACACTAGGTTTGGCACTCTGTTTGACATGTGTATTTAATTTTATTTACAATAAACTTGTTTTATCTCCTTTCTAGAAAACTTGGTTAAGTCCTCAATTACTGGTCCCTTTGAGAGAAAATTGTGCTTGGACACTTGTGCAACACACTAGTGTCCTAGTTGTACACACCAAAACTTTTGAATTAAAAAGTCGGTATTGATGTGATTAAGGATGCGACCTTGCTTGTCGAATTCTCGCAAATAGTTACGTAGATATATGCTTGGTCTCATATATAAGTAACCTCTTCTCTCCTTCCACTATTCTAAAGCAAGTTAGAAATAAAAAGAAAGACAACAAATTATTAGAGATATAATCCAAGCAGTTTATAGTCTACAATCTATCAACTATGAACTTCATTATTATAGTGAATTTATACTCAAGTATCACGTGATGTTCCTTATTTATTGTTATTATCATTGTCATGTATACTAACACTTGTAGGATCTCAAGGAAGCCTCTTTCTCCTCCTTGCACGTGATGTGTGTGGCTACATCAATCCACCAAGGATTTCATATCTGAATGGTAAAATTTATCATTGTGTTATTATTATCATTATCATTATTATTTGTATAGCCTTTGATCCTTGTGAGCACATACTCTCTATCATCATCATCATTGTTGTTGTGGAGGTGGGAACACCAACACATGGTTTGACTGAGGCAAGTCCCTATACAAAAAAACCATTTTCCTCTTTTCATTTTGCATGTGTCTAGGTTGCTATCGTGGAAGGAAGATTCAAAATCTCAACTTATTTGGAGACTCCTAAACCTTATCTCTTGTCTTTCATAGTTTGTCATGAAGAGATTAGATTATTCTAATTATACATTATTCGTATATTGACTTTCAATTTTCCCCGTCATAGGTGATTAGACAACTATCAAATCAACACAAGTAGACAAACTCTAATTTATTACATCTTTCAAACTACAATGCATCGCACTAGTGTCTACACAACACTCTGACATACTCCACAATCAATCTCTATTTCCTATGACAAGTTTCTCTATATTTTCTTCTCAAATCTGTTTTATGTTTTTGTCCATTTATTTTGTAACATTTGCATTTTGTCACATTTAGTCAATTTGGTCACAACTAGCCTAATTCATTGCATTATCACATCAATCCTTGCATTTACAAAGGAACCAAAACCCTCAACCAAAACCGCTTGGCTCTCAATTGAGGACAATTGTCAAGTATTACCTCTCAGTTGATTTTGTGTTCCAATGTTTTGGGTGGAAAGATTGATTTAGGTTAAGTCATTTAGTCTAGACCCTCCTCTTTTCACCACTAAATAAGTATGATAATTTTCAAATTTAGCAAAAGTGATGGTGTTTCCATTTTTTCAATAAAAAATTATTTTTGGTACCTAAATATTTTTAAAATCTCTTTTTAAGTTTGATGGAATTATGCCTACACGATATTTTATATTTTATATTTTCAATCTCAATCAATTTTAACTTTTCATAAATATTAACATCATTATCTTACCTTATCCAATACTCCATCCATTACAATATTTATTACCACCACTCCATTTAAATATTTAACAAAACTAAACTCTAATAATCACCCTACCAACCAAACATTCAATATAATAGAACCTATCACACACCAAACTAAAATGTGAAAGCATACCCATAGTGAAACATATTTATAAATAAAATATTCAAACAGCTTACCCCACATTAGTTGTATTTGTTAACAAAATTATTTTTTACTTCAATATCTAGTTTGAAAATGACACCCAGAACAAAGGTCAAAACGTGCTTTACATCCACGACAATAAGTACTCAAAAGAGTATGACTATTTATGAACCATCATTTTAAAATATTTAACGATCTCCTTTTTTATGCTCTTTTTCATCATGTTGTCCGACACTTATCTTAGTCAGCATCTTTTTCATGATCTGTCATCGATTTTGAAATCTAAGTTAACGTTTGAGTGTCGGCAAGTAACTCCAGTTCGAAACCAACTTCTTACAGTAAATAACGACAAGTAAAAGCCCATCATTCTTCCACGCTATTCAGATACCACCTAATATTCTCAATTTTCAATACTTTTACATTTTCTTTCACCAAACATTCCAAACCCTACCTCACTTATATGAACGAAACAATCCACGTTTCATTATATTTTATTTTACAATATTATTAGGCATTGCTTAATTAGGACATTTCAAACAAATTAAGTATTGTTTAATTGTTTTGTTGTTTGATTAAATGTTCTAAGAATAAAAAATAATTTTATGTTTTGTATATTTATGAATGATTAAATTAGTATAAAAAAAATTTAATGTTATCAAATTTTTGCAGCTGTTGTTTTAACATCACTGTTTTGGATTGTAATTCATCAAAAAGATGTTAGAGAATTCAAAAATCTGAAAAAATCTCACAATTAAATTTAGAAATCACTGTTTTGGATTGTGATTCATCAAAAAGCTATTAGAGTTCAAAAAGAAGAAAAAATCTCACACAATTAAATCCAGAAATAACAGGGACAGTTGAATCACACAATTAAATCCAGAAATAACAGGGACAGTTTGATTTCTTTTCCTTTCCTTTCAACTGAAAACCTTGTTCTCTCAAAACGTATTCTTCAAAGATTCATTTATTACTTTTGAAAAGCCTACAACATCAAGAATAAAAATTTCAAGTCTGTTTCAAAATCCAATGTAAAGTGCCTTCCAAGATTGTTAAAGAAATTAAAAAAAAAGGAAGTTAATTGATATTAATTTTTCGAATACAAATGATTGCTTCTAAAATTATCTGTGTTTCTTTTTTAATTGATATTTTGAATCATGATCTATTATGAGAAAGAGATTAGTGAGAAATTGAATTACAGGCATGGTTTTAACAGAGGCAGGGGTGAAGTAACCAGGGGACCTGAAAATGAGGGCAGTTATAAGTAAGAGGGGCAGAGGAAAGAGAAGGAGATTAGAAAAAGGAATGAAAAAAACAAGAATAAAAGAAAGTGCTAATAAAATTAATATGAAACAGGGAAATTGAACAGACATTTTCTGTGTACAACACAGACAAGCATATGGAAAATGAGGAACGAGCGACTTTATTGATGTTTAGACAAGCATATCTACATCCGGCTCTGAAAACAGCACTGGCTCTCAGTATCATATACCTGATCCATGATTTATGACCTACTAGAGTTCTAGACAAAACTTCGCAGTTGTATATATATACAGAAACGTTAAAACGTCGGCAACTACTTTTCTAATGTACAAACACATTCCAATACCGAGAGCCAAACACGCATACACAAACATCCCTAAAGAGACGTCAAGGGTTCGAGTCTCAGGCCGAGCGAAGCCCAGCCTTCATCCCCAGCGGCGACGGAAACGCAGGCCTGGAGCAGCTGAAAAACACATCCTTCATCTGAGACGTTATCTGCAGGATCGCAATTCTGTCCTTGGGGCTGAGCCTTTCCCTCAAATCCTCCCCCAAGTGCTGATCCTCCTCACGAATTCTCATCACCTGGCTGTGCACACCATGCCTTTCAACTTCCGCAACATTGAGACTCATTTTCCCTTTGCTCTGCGCCTCCCCTTCCATAGTCGCCGTCGCCTTGCAGGTCGCGGGTTCGAAACTCACGGACGAAGAAGAATACGGCCCTTCGCTTGCCATGGGGTACAATATCATGTAATATAAGCCTAGCTAGGTAGCTAACCCGCAAAACTAAATTTCCCAGCAACTGACGGACAACCCAACCCCGTCATATATCCCCGTTGGACTTGCCTCCCCGTCTAAAGAGTGGCAAGCATAAAGCCAATTTATAACCAAGTTCAAACATGCAAAAAATCTTTTTCTTAATTACTTAAAAATCACGCCACAGATACCTCGAGGGCAGATCAAACGTGGCCAGGCCAATCCCCGCCACGTGTCGGTTGAGCGCCGGGCGGGTGAAAATTCCTGTGGATTTTGAAAAGCTCTTATTAAACGCCGCGCCCTGGCGGATAAGCCCCAAATTTGAACGTAACCTAAATTACCGCCAATTTTGTCTGTTACCCCAACGGCAAGTAATGAGGTTCACGTGGACTAATTTGACAGTTCGGGCGTTGTTCTCCGTCAACTAACAGGCCAAGTCGAGACAAACGTGGTGGGAGTATCTCACCAGTTCTGCTTCCACGTGGCGGGTTGCTATTGAGCTGGGCTCCTGCAACTCCAACGGCTTTAGGTAAGGGGCCGTTTTAATGTAAGATGAACGTTGATCGCGATTCGCTTTCGTTAGGGGAGAAAGTTGTAACGACCCCTTTTTTCGATTTTGTTTTTACTTGTAAATTTCTTCCCATTACCTATTATTCCTTTGCTTATGTTTTTGTTGTTGGATTGTTTGTTACTCTGCTTTCAATCATGAGATCTCTTCTGCTTTGTAGCAAAGCATCTTTAACTTGCATTTCACATCAGTGGCTTTCAAACATCGATTTTTCAGTAAGAACAAAGCGACATGACGTCAGGGTTGGAAATGGTTTTATATAATTGCAGGATCATCGGCTTGGAGATAATGGCAGAGAATGGAGACAAAAGTAGGGACATCTTCCACGCCTTTTTAAAGTTAAAGATAGTAATACCAGCTGCCTGCAACTCTCGAATTCCAAGGAATGCAATGTGCAAGTCCAAGTAAACATGAAAATAACACATGGAAAAGTTCAATTGGGAATAGTTAGTAGGTAGTGGATGTGAACTAGGTTTAATGGCATCCTAAGCTTCACTTTTATTCTAGAAATACAAGCCTTCAAAATTAATTAAAAAGGGGTGTCAAATTTAATCTTTTTGATAGTTTAAGAGTTGAGTACCTAAACACATGGATTGATATGACAAATGTAAATAAATATGTGTTAAATTAAAATAGTAGGCAATTAAATATGAATCTATTTGATTGTATGTTGTGATAATAAATTATTTTTTACAATTTGAAATATGATTATAGATCTAGAGGATGAAATGACCAATTTCCAAGTTAATGCTATGAGATTTCTATAATTTATATTGAATGTAATTATGTTGCTTTTGGATTTGATTGTGTGCAAGTTTTTCATCAATGTTTCGCATCACACTCTATAATCTATCATTTCCATCATTTTTTATTCTCCTTGAGCTCTCTATCATGATGATGGATCACAGAGCGCGATCTAAAATGTTGATGAAAAAAATTGCACACAATCAAATCTAGAAGCAACATAATTAATTTCCAAGTGTTTGAGTGGTTGCAATGATTAATTCCTAAGTGTTTGAGTATTTGAGACAACTTCAAAAACTATGAACTTGTCTAGAAACCATGATTTTGTAACCTATCATCTTGTCTCGAGTAGAGTATGTTTTCAATACTTATAAGATCTTTTCATTGGTATTGTTTAAAGTATAGAAAAAAATGGTGGTGTTCAAACATTGTGGAGCTTAGTAATCTAGGGTATTCAAAAGTGTACAAACTTTTTCCTTGCACCTTAGTCAAGCTCAAAAGTTGAGTTAACAGTAAAAATAATGGGATAAGTGGAGTAGGCAATGGATGTTGTTGGATTAACTGATGACTCTATCGAAGGAAGTCACTTGATGTTTTGTGTTGAAGTGTGTCCTTGATAATAGATGTAAATTGATAAATGCGACTTAATATTTTGTTGATGTACGATAGTGGTAAACTAATGTACCTGTAAAAGTAGAAGAATACCTTTTATCCTTTGTCAAACTGGAATTTTTATAATGATTCTCTCTAATGTGAAAATGATCTAAGATGATGTAGATTTAAATACACAAGCACAAATACATGAAATTTGAACATTTGGCATCCACATCAACATGTAATACTCAAATCCTAGGATTGTCAACCTTAGGATGTGAAATTTTAAAATTTGGAATTAAAGTACATAAAATTGTGTAGTAATAATCATGTTTAAAGATAATATTGTAGATGTACAATTATGTTTAGGGTGGGTGAGTTGTTGGGGAAAAATAGAACAAGACTTTGAATAAGGAAAAGATGCATATATAAGAAGGATGGATTAGATTTTGGTTTAGTGAATGCACCAAAATGATCAAATCATGTGCTAGAATCATGCAACCAAGGTATCGACCCAAAATAGCATTAATTTAGAGCAAAAGAGTGTTAAGAGTTATAATTTCTACTTTAAATTTTACCCCCACTTTGGTACTTGTGCAAAACTAAGTAATCATGTTCATGTCAAAGTAAAAATGCATAGTAAACATGTAAAATATAAGAATTTAAGGATATCAAGATTTTCTAAGCTAAAGAAATTATGTTGGAAAAGGTGTGTTGTTCACCTTGCATAATGTTATAAAGTAAAATTAATATTATTTGTGGTGCACCTAAGGGATTTGGGGATGTGTGCATCACATGGGTTAAACATTCTTGGGGCCACTTTATGTATTGTATGTAACACTGGGATAAATATTTAATGTGAGTTTACACATTTGGAAAATAGTTAATATTGGGAAAACTTAGTATCAAAAAATAAATGAGGGAAATGGTTTTGTGAGCTCATGGTATTAGTCACATAGTTTTTGATAATATAAGCAGGGAAGGGCCCTGATCCCATAGAACAATAGCAGATCAAAAAGAGCAACAAAGGTGGGAAACAACACCACCAACTAAACTAAAAAACAACATCAGATTGGCACGCGGGCCCAAATTTAAAACCATTACCATAGTCCAGCCATTATCAATCAAAAACAAAAAGTTATTACCAGTAAACTTTAAACTATGAAGACCATTAATTAAATCCATAGTATACCAAGTGGTATTCCACCAAATCTTATAGAAAATAATTGAATAGTCCCATATATAGGTATAATTCAAAAAACCCATCAAAAAGTAGAAAAAGCAGCAAGCCAAGCCATTAACTGGGTTTCCTTAACAGGTCCCCATACTCTCCTAAGAGAGTCACATATTCACGCCAGCCAGGTCCCTCTATTTCATGTAATAGTTTCAGGGTGTCAGATTTCCCTTGCTTCTTCAGTTTTCTGGTAATCTTCGTTTCTCCCAAGGCTGCTCCCAACATCGCACGTCTCATCAACCTGTTAGTGACTCTCATTAGAGTAGCCAAAGCCTTTTCCATACCTCGAATTGGACCTGCAAAAAAGTTAATCTACTTTTTAAAAATTCATTACTCAAATCTTCAGTTTTATTCTCCAATCCAAAAAACCTGACATCATGTTCAATCCCAAATTCATTTTCTTCCTCAAACAGTTCCTCTTGCTCCTCCTCTTCCTCATCTTTTTCCTCCAATCCATCTTCCCCCATTTCATAGATTGTGTCCTCAAAATCAAAATCTTCAGAATCATCATCTTACTTTGCCTCGAACTCCTCATACCTCGAGATGTCCTCCACATTCACAGACACTTTATGTTTCCCCTTTTTCTCTTTCGAGGCCACCTTCGCTAGTCGGGCAGACCTTCTTCCACCACTGAGTAGTTGTTGGGGTTTACTTTTTGCCTAGTTTGAACATCTCTTGTAGGTTATGCATGTGAGGAAAGGAAGCATGGATTGGGATGTGTGGTTACATGATTCTCCTTTGCTTGTTTACATGGAGCGCATCTAGAGAGCTTGATACTTTAGCTCAGTATTCATGGAGACTTTGTAGATACATTGTAATATTTTTTCATGAGATAATACATGAGTATGGATACTTTGGATGGTACGATTTTCTCTCTTGAGGGTTTTCCCATAATATATATTATGTCATCTTGATGGTATGTTTGTTTATTATTTTGAATATGGATTCTAAATACTTGTTTGCATGATTTTATCTCTTGAGGTTCTGTGGAAATGGTCTAATATGATTGCAAATTTCCTTTCAAATTGAACCACTAAAATAACCATATGCCACTTATAAAATTTGTGCATAAATCAAAAGTAAAATCATTAGATAATATGTGCCCTCAAATTGTGAGATACTACAAAGGAGTGCACATAAGTCAAGGAAGGAGAGAAAAAATTATGACTAAAATACAATATGAAACATGTACATTTGAAATTAAGGTTTTAAAAATATAAGTATGGAAAGTGGAATGATATTTGAAATGTATGGACTTGAGTAGAAGAATATATACTTCCCCAATGCCCCCCTCATGGGTCGAGTGATCGTAAAGATGGTATGGTGGTAAACCATGATCACAAATTATTTCTTTATAAACAAAAGTAGTGTATAGAGATGGCCTCTTGGTTATTGTTTCTTTCATTTCATGATCTCTTTTCTTAAAGATATTTCTATAAAATTTTCATTGTTATTACACTAAGCATGAGCTAAAGACGTATCTTTTAGAAAATTTTCCTCATCTTGATTAATTTGACATAGCTTTGTTTTTTATGTAATTTTCATTAGAGAACTTAGGTCAATGCCTTTAATTAATGCTTATGAAACAAAATCCCATTCCCTATCTTTAATGAGCTAATCCTAAAGAATCTCAACCTTACAAGCCCCAAACAATCTAAGTGTGGAAGTCTTGGTATTTGAAATTCCAAGGAAGATGCTTATGCCAAATTTGCAGGGCTTCCTTTCTTGGAATGTCTTTCCTTCCAACTCTACTTTTATTTTATTCTTATTAGAATTCAGCATCTGATCATACCATCTCACTCAACCCCACCTCTCTTCTTTATTCTCATCAAAGTATCAAACTTCTCCCAATCGACATGCCTTCTTCTTGAACCCCAACTCTCTAACTCTTGACCAATGCTACCAATCATGTGACACTACCAACTTTTGAACTTTGACACTCCCACCAATTTTCACTATTCATCTCACCTACCCTTGGAACAACTTATTTAGAAGAGATTTTTCTTGCTTAGGAACACTATTTAAGTAAAAGGGCACAAATTTCTTCTACAAATGAAATTTGGAGGTTGTGGATGACCATGTCTCATTAATTTGGTGGTTGCACCAATAGAAACCCTTGGTCCTTGATGGATATGATCCATAGATGTGATGTAATTTCATCTTGATCACGATTTCATTGATTATTAGGGTGGATGTGTCCATTCAAACATTATGCAATCTTCTACATAGAAAACCTAATTGAATAACCCTATTCTAAGTCCACTTATATTTGAGTTTCCAAATTCAAGGATGAAAACCCACATATACGTTAATGATAAGAGGATAAAAACCCTTCTAGATCATGTGTAGAAAAGATAAACCCCCTTTTGTTGGAGATGATACCATCTAGAGTTTGTATTTAAACTTCATGGTTGTGAATCTCATAAGCATTGAGTTTTTGTAGCAACATAATACACTAATTATATATATCCTTTAATATAATGACTTTTTTATAATATTTTATACATTGGAGAACTTGATCATTATGGGTTAAGCATTGTAAGTTTAGTGCAACCTTAGCTACTATTTATACCATTTTATCTATTGTTGATATAAAATTTTGTAAATTGTTTGTAGACCTATGTAATAGGGAAAAACTTTGTGATTTATTTAACAATATTTTGGACCCAATCTTTAAATTGGGAATCCTCTATTAATACAAAATATTATGTTTCATAATATGCATTTAAATGTTAATGCATAAATGTGAAGGAAGATTCAGGGTCTTTTCCAAATCCTACTGAAAAATCCTAAATCTAAAGTTTATTAGTTTGAAAACACTTAAGTTTGGGTTTGTTCATTCAAGCAACCACTCATATCTGAAATTTATTTGTCTTTCTTTCGATGGACCGACTTATAATAGTAGCGTTCAAGTATACTACATAAATACAAAGGGAAATGTCTAAGTTTTGGTTAGAGATTGAAAAAATATTTAAATCAAAGATCAAATTTCTCTAATTTTAAGTTTAGGTCACAATAATGATATCATAAATAGCATTTGAAGAAGTTTTTTCTTTAAGTAATTGCATCAATATTTTAACTAGGGATATTATAGTGGTATAAGAACATACCACTTAAAATATATTTACAAAAGATTTAAATAATATTAGCAAGGTATGTGCATGGAAATAGGGGACCAAAAGGGGTTCAAAAGTGGCTACCTTTTTTTCTCAAATCATTAAAAATTGATATTGGATGAGAAATTAAAGATAGCCACTCAAATTTTGAAGATGTGACAAGAATAAGAATTTAAGTTATCTTAATATACTTTCTAAACCACTAATTATTTAAACAAAATAGTGGATATTAAGAGGTTCAAATAAGGGGGAGCACACAAAGTGCTCTTATTTTTGTCAAAAAATATAACATAGCATCTAATATGATCCCCCTAAAATGTTGAATTTTCCTAAGTATTTCAAAAATCACTCTAGTGGAAAATTAGCTAGCATCATGTAGTTTATGCCTAATGTTTAACTAATTTTTTAATCAATATGATACTTTATTAATTTTCAAAGTGGACACATCTAAAAAAGTGAAAATGTGAACATGCTGCCCCTCAAATTTTTAAAAACTTATTGATTTTTTTATTAATGTGTATAAAATAAAGTGTAGAATGTAAAAATATATTTTCTTTCAATTTTGGATGGATGGATAAAAAATGACACTAAAAATACTATACATAGATTTTTGGAAAAAAAAAAATTCAAGATCAAAACCTTAAACATGTTAGAAATGTAGAAAAAAAAAAAAGTTATAAAGGTAGAAGAGAGCTTGATATTATTGTGTCATTTTTTATATCAACATTGAAAGACATGCAAACCTAATGGAGAGGACACTCAACATTTAGGTGTTTTTTATATTTTGCAAAAAACACACCTTTGGGCATTGACAATCATGTCCAACCCTTTGGGTTAGATTGCCAAGGAGAATCCAACCCTAAGGTTTGGAAATATCCAAGGCAACACATAACACAAGCACATTTTTTTGCAAGTAAAAAATAGAAAATGGATAAAAAGTATGTACATCTTGCGAGTTTGGACCCACAAGCTCTATTTTTCCCTACACATTGTGCTTTCTTTGATATATAATACACTTTTTATAATTTGAGAAATTTTAATAATTGTTTAACAAATATATCAACTTTTTCTTCTTTTATTGACATAGAAGATTAAAATTACATGTTTTTAAAATGAATTTGACAACTTGAATGACTATTCCCATGTTTTGAAGAATTTGAATGATTGTTTTTATGTTTTATATTTGAATTTGATAATTTTAAATTGTTTTGACCAATTATATTAAAGTGATATAGAATTCATCTTAATATCAAGAAAATTGATCAAAAACTCAAAACATTGAAGGAATGTGAAGTGGAGAAGGAATGAGACAACTATGTGGAATTAAAAAATTGAATCTCAGAGTTGAAATTAGGTCCTATTTTCCATCTCAATTTGATATTTGATAGTTTGATATTTTGAATGATTATGAAATTTCCCTGGTAAGAAGTCTAGTTCAAGCTTGGAAGATATTTTCTTGGTAGAATGCCCATAGGACCTTAAATTATGATTGCTCAAATCCTTGCTCTATGCTTAATGCATATTCTCTTTGGTGCCAATTATCATATTATAGACTTGCAAAAATCATTCAGACTTTAGGTTATAATTGATTATTTACTACTTATAGCTAGTGGGTAAATAAGTTAAAGCATGTGCTTTATCCTGAAATGGCTAGTGTTATCACCTTGCCTTGTCCTCAATATGTTATTTTCCCATGATTCTAGTAATCCCTTATCATATTGTTTTCCCTATGACCACTAAATTTCTTCTATCCACTTTCTCTACACTATTTTTTAGGGACATGTGTCAATTTTGATGATGGTATATCACAATGGGAAATCATCTCCCACACAGTTTTTTCATGCTCATTTTCAACCTATCTCATCCCTTCAACCATGTTAACTATTAATGTTTCCATCCCACAATCTATCACTTGTATCCTCCTCCTCACCACACATTTTAAACAAACATGAAAAGTATTGTACATGTGACATGAATGACTTATGTTTTAAGGAACCTAACATGATGTTTTCTTTTCCATATTCTTTAGAGGATGGCATGTTTAGTTAGTTTTGTGAGATCATGAATATATTTTCCATTTAATATCCAACTCATTATTTAATTCCTACCATCACACATATTTTACCTATTTCATATCACATAGCCCAACCTTTCACACCTCCTCTAATAATGGAAAATAGGATGTACTAGTTCACACTATGTTTCATTCCCACTTGGTATTATCTCATTATCTTCTCCTAGTTCACTCTATGTTCCACTATTGCATTCTAATCCCATTCCATTAACATCTAATATGCCACCCTATATTTTGTGATCCCCTCCTATCCCATCCCATTCATATCTAGTAGTTCATCCTATATTCCATTATCCCCTTATATTCCCATTCCATTATACCCTCTCTTATTTCTCCTTATTTATCATTCTTCCCTCTTGGTATTGTTCTATTATCCCTTCTATATTATACCACTTTCTTCCATATTTTATACACATACCTTATAAGAGACCTTTCCTTCCACCCATTATTGACCACCCCTCTTATTTTAAATACTACTACAAACCTTAAGTTCCCACTTCGTGTCATATAGGCAAACCCTATACATCTCCTAATTCACCTTATGTTCTAGTGTTCCATCCTAATTCCATCTCATTAAACTCTAATAGTTTACCCTATGTATTGTTATTCCATCTTAACTTGTCTCATTTATATCTACTATCCCATCCAATGTTCCAATATCCCCTTATATTCCCATCTCATTACCCTCACTTATTTCACCCTATGTTCTAGTCTCCCATCTTGGTCTTGTCCCATTATCTTCTCCTAATTCACCCTATGTTCCATTATTCCATGCTAATCCCATCTCATTAACCTCTAATATAGTTTATCCTATATTTCATGATCCCCTCCTAGCCCATCCCACTAATCTCTATTAGTTCATCATGTGTTCCATTGTTCCCTTCTATTCCCATCCCATTGTACTCTCTCGTGTTTCACCCTATGTTCCATTATCCCGTCTTGGTCTTGTCCCATTATCTCTTCTATATTATACCACCTCCCTCCACATTTCATCAAATACATATATCCTTACAAGAAACCTTTCTTTCCACTCATTATTGACCAACTCTCTTCTCCTTTGCTTATTTTTTTGTGTTTGGATTGTTTGTTACTCTGCTTTCAATCATGACATCTCTTCTCAAAGCATATCTAACTTGCATTTCACATCAGTAGGTTTCAAATATTGATTTTTCAGTAAGAACAAGTGACATGACGTTAGGGTTGGAAATGGTTTTATATAATTAGAGGATCATTGGCTTGGAGATAATGGGGGAGAATGGAGACAAAAGTAAGGACATTTCCATGCCTTTTTAAAGTTAAAGATAATAATACAAACTGCCTGCAACTCTCTCGAATTTCAAGGAATGCAATGTGCAAGTCCAAGCAAACACAAAAAGAATACATGCAAAATTCCAATTTGGAATAGTTAGTAGGTAGTGGATGTGAACTAGGTTTAATGGAATCCTAAGCTTCACTTTTATGCTAGAAATACAAGCTTTCAAACATACTTAAAAGGGTGTCAAATTTAATCTAAAGGGTGTCAAATTTAATCTTTTTGATAGTTTAAGAGTTGAGTACCTAGACAAATGGATTGATATGAGGAATTCAAATAAATTTGTGTTAAATTGAAATAGTAGGCAATTAAATATAAATCTATTTGATTTTATATTGTGACAATAAATTATTTTTTACAATTTGAGATATGATTAATAAATATAGAGGTTGAAATGACTAATTCCCAAGTGTTTGAGTGGTTAAAATTACTAATTCTTAAAGTGTTTGAGTATTCAAGACAAAATTGTATGTATGAGTAGGAGCTTCAAAAACTATGAAATTGTCTAGAAACCAAAATTTGGTAACCTATCATCTTGTCTCGAGCAGAGTATGTTTTCAATACTTCTAAGATCTTCTCACTTGGTATTGTCTAAAGTACAGAAAAATTTGGTGATGTTTAAGAACATTGTGGGACTTACTAATCTAGGGTATGAAAGTGTGCAAACTTCTTCCTTGCACCATGGTCAAGCTCAGAAGTCAAGTTAATAGGAAAAATAAAGAGATAAGTGGAGTAGGCAATGGATGTTGTTGGATCAATTGTTGACTCTATCGAGGGAAGTCACTTGATGTGTTTATGTTGAAGTGTATAGGTTTGAAGTATGTCATTGATCATAAATGTAAAATGATAAATATTACTTGATATTTTGTTGATATATGATAGTGGTAATAACTAATGTACTTGTAAAAGGAGAAGAATACCTTTTATGCTTTGTTAAGTCACAATTCTAGTAATGATTCTCTCTAATGTGCAAATGATCTAGGATAATGTAGATTTAAATACACAAGCATAAATACAAGAAATTTGAACATTTGGCATCCACATCAACATGTAATAATCAAATCCTAGGATTGTTAGTCTTGGGATGAAAAATTATAAATTTGGGAATTAGAGTATAGAATTGTGTATTAGTAATCACATTTAAAGATAAGATTGTAGATGTACAATTATATTTAGGGTGGGTGAGTTGTTGGAGAAAAATAGAACAATACTTTAAATAAGAAAAAGAGGCATATATAAGAATGATGGATTAAGTTTTGGGTTAGTGAATGCACCAAATTGATCAAATCATGTGCTAGAATCATGCAACCAAGGTATGAACCCAAAATAACATAAATTTAGAGCAAAAAAGTGTTAAGAGTTATAATTTCTACTCTAAATTTTACCCAGGAACTTTGATATTTGTGCAAAACTAAGTAATCATGTTCATGCCAAAGTAAAAAATGCATAGTAAACATGTAAAATATGAGAATTTAAGGATATCAAGATTTTATAAGCTAAAGAAATTATGTTGGAAAAGGTGTGTTGTTCACCTTGAATAATGTTATAAAATAAAACTAGTATTATTTGTGGTGCACTTAAGGCATATAGGGATGTGTGCATCACATGGGTTAGACATTCTTGGGGCTAGTTTATGTGTTATATGTAACTTTGAGATAAATATTTAATGTGGGTTTACACAATGGGAAAATAATTAATATTGATAAAACTTAGTATCAAAAAGTAAATGAGTGAACAATTATGTGAGCTCTATTAGAAGAATAAGAAGTTTTTCATTGATATGTTTATTGGCAACATGAGCATGAGGTATGAGTATAAGTTATACAATATGCAAGTACAATGTTGTCATTGATGTCAACATTGTCTTGTGATATGAAGATCACAGTGCAAAGTATTTTGTATAGCTTGACCATGCATGAAGATGGTAATCCAGTGCTTAGTTGCAAGAAGGTTTGATCTGGTGTAGGTAGTTGACATGGAGTTTTGGCTAAGTGTTAGAATAAGGACTTCAGTGTACAGGACATCCAATAATTTGGTTTGCATTGGACCACCTTGAAGAATCTTACTCTGTATTGGCAACATGAGCAAGAGGTATGAGTATAAGTTGTACAGTATGCAAGTACAATGTCGTCATTGATGTCAACATTGTCTTGTGATATGAAAATCACAGTGCACAGTATTTTGTATAGCTTGACTATGCATGAAGATGGTAATCCTGTGCTTAGTTGCAAGAAGGTTTGATCCAGTGTAGGTAGTTGAAGTAGAATTTTGGCTAAGTGTCAGAATAGGTACTTTAGTGTATAGGACATCCAATAATTTGGTTTGCATTGGACCACCTTGAAGAATATTACTCTACAATTTTGGTGTAATTTTGTTGGATATTAGAAATCTAAATATATGCTTTCACATTTCCTTGGTCTCTAGTGAAGAAGTTATGAATGAAAAAATTTCGAGTCTAGCAGTGACAATGGTTACCAATACAAAATGTATATTCTGGTGAATCGACACTTCATTGTGGATTGGTATATGGTATTGCAGATTTATGGGAGTGTTGAAAAGTGTCAAGTGTATCTTAATTCCAATTGGCATGTAGTTTAGAAGTCCACGTATTCGTTAGTGTTTGAACAATTGGTGAATTTTGATATTAGGTCATTACTCGGGCTGACCTAGTATCTTTAGGGTATTGCAAAGTTTTGAGAAGTATTGATCCATTATAAGGATGCTATTATGGGTCTGTTGCAAGTATAAGTAAGTTTTGTGGTGTTTTCATTAATGTTGTCATTGATGTCAACATAGTTTAGAATGTTGCAGATTGTACATGTATAGTTGAGATGCTTTTGAGATGCTGTGAGTACATGGAGCTATATTCATGATGTTTCAGATGTGCTGAAATGATGAGTTTCCAAGTGCCTTTGAGAAAATTAATAAAGAAGAGAAGTTAGTGTTATGAATGTGTTCAGAATGTGCTCCGATATTTGCTCTGTGTTTCTCCTGTGTTGATCCTATGCTTGTATGGATCTGAAGGTTTACTAATGGTGATCTAGTGGTGATATCTCCTGAGTTGTAGTTTTTGGTTTGATGGGATGTGAAATTTACGTTCACCAACTGGTGTGTGAAATGTTCTACCAGAGTTGGTCTTCTATGGACTAGCATAAATGTTTCTACTCCACAGTTCTCTGATGTTTTATTTTAGATCTTGTGGATCTGGAGTATGTCTTATATTGGTGTTCTTTTGGTTTTGGAAAAGATGCATGTGGTTTGGTGATCTAGAATTCATGTTTCTGAGTTGTTGTATGTGTTTGCATAGTCTGGATGGACTGATGGAAGGAGTTTGGTGTTCGAAGTTTGTTGCACTTGTTGTAGATTTTTTTAAAGGAATATGAGATGTGTTTGTGATCAGGTAAAATCTCCTAGTCTAGATGATGCAAAACAAGGTGCAAAAAGAAAGGAAAACAACACTAACACCTCACGATTAGCCTAGTTGAACCCAAAACAAAATAAAGATAAAAAGAGCAGATTTTACCTTGTCTTGAATTGATCTTTGGTTGGCCCTTGATAGTTGATTTTGTGTGCTCCTTTTGATGGAAATATGTGATGAAAGTGGGTTCAAAGTGATGAGGGTTTGATGGAGATTCAAATCAATGATGTGGGTATTTTGATGGATGAACAAAATAGATGCAATAAGAGCTTAAAGATGAGCAAAAACGGTGGTTAAAGGTTGAGCTTGAGCTTGAGAAAAATGGTTCAATGAGAATGTTGAATGAAAAGTGTTGCAAGTGTGTGAATTAGAGAATTAAAGAAAAATATTTCATTTTATGGAGAAAAACCCTAGAAAGATGGACGGCTGAGATCTTGCCACCATGGGCAAAATGTAGGGTTGTGATGAGTTGAGGACTCATAAGCCCTCACATCTTTCCATGTGGCAGATGATGTGTCACAAGGACATATGAGGTACAAGATTACATGTGATGGGAAGGTACTTTTAAGTACCTTGGAATAAGGATGATGTGACCTCTCAATGATCACATGGGGAAGAGGAGAATCTTGGATAAATAAAAGTGAATTTAAAATTCACATGATTGGGGATATCTTAAGGATAAGAAAAGGTTCCCAAAGAGAGAGGTGAGAAGTACCTTGGATAAGACAATGCCCTTAAAAAGGTAAGTAATTCCCCACATGTGAGTGATGTGACATCTCAATGATCACATGGGGAAGAGAAGAACCTTGGAAAGATAAAAAGATTTTTTTTGGGGGAAGGGGAGAGTTGACTAAAGGGGGGTTGATTAGACTAGCTAATAACCAATTAGAAAACAATTAGTGATTAATGAAGATTAGAAGCAAACTTGCAAAAGTTGGAGAATGTGACACATCCTAATCAAAGATTAGACATGTGCACATCTCTAACGATGAGATTAGAAGGTGGATTAGGATTAAGGAAAAGTGATGGAGGATGTGACATGTTAGGAATTAAATAAATGTATTATTTATTTAATTCTTTGAGGAAAAAAGGGATAAAGGGGTAAGGTATTTAATTATTAACTGAATACCTTAGGGATTCAGAAGAGCTAACGGTATTAATTAAATAATAGCAATATTACTTAATTAATGCATATACAAGGATATTTAGATGAAAAGGGACAAATTTGGACAAATGTAAGTGTCCAAATTTAGGTGTCTACATTTTTCCCCTCTTTGAGATGGTGTTACGAAGTAGCATCATTTCAAAGAATATTAAAACATAGAACCCAGAAGAAGATGGTTAGATTGGAAAAGATTCCCTAGTCATCAAAGGGATGACTAGGAAGAAAGATAATGGGAGTGAAGATGAAGATTAGGGATTGAGGATGCCCCCTCAAGAGGACATGCGAGTTCAAGAGAACACGGGTGTGCTCTTGAAATGGATGAGATGATGAAAGGGGAGATGGGGAAGATGATGCCAAGGGATGGAAAACAGAGGATGATAAGTGATGGGATAAAATCAAGCACAAATGGATGAAAGGACAAAGGTGATGTTGCCCTAGTCAATATACAAGCCAAAACGGGTTGATGATGGATGGAGTGTTGTCAAGGAGCGAATGATATATCCCAAAACAACATGAGGATAGGGAAGGATACATCTCGATGATGATGATGAAAGTGATGATGAAAGTGTTGTTGATGAGGGAAGGATACATCCCAAAACAACACGAGGATAGGGAAGGATGCATCCCGACGAAAGGGTTTTTGATGAGGGAAGGAAGCATCTTGAAACAAGACCAAAGGATAGGGAAGGATACATCCCGATGATGATGATGATGATGGTGATGATTGGATCAAGGCTTGTAGCAAGGTTGAGAACAAGACCAAGGATGTGGTTAGATGATTTGTGCAAGATTGAATGGAGGAGGATTGGATTGGGATGTGAGATGGATGAAAGGAATAAAAATGATGGGGGACAAGATGCTTAGAATAACCAATCTATATTATTCTAGAAAGATAGAAGAGATGATGATAAGAGAAAGGATGGATAGGGGAGGGAGATTGGTGAAGGATGAATGGATGGGGGGGATTTTTGATAGATGAGAGGATGGAATGGGAGATGAAATGTAATCCTAATGAAATTTTCCATTTTCGGAGCACTAATTTTTTCTATAGCATAAGACACAAGATGCTAAGGTATGAAGAACCAAGGCCTATTTGTGTCTAATGCATAAAACAAACACAACAGACAAGAAGACTATCCCAACACCTCAAAGTCATGAATACCTTGTTCAGGCTAGGAATTGGAATAACCACAAGCATGAAAGGATGCCCTAGCTTAACACAAGACCTCATGGGTCTTGGTGGGTACTATGTGGGACAACCCAAAAGACAACAACAAAGAAAAAAGATCAAGATTTTCCCCTATGTTAACCAATCAAATCACACCATAATATGATAGATCATGGTGGCCTTGATAAGTGATGATAGGGAGCTCAAGTGATAAATAAAAGCCAAAAGTATCAAAAGATTGCAATCAATTTCAAACATCCTTTTCCATGGGATTGGGAGGATAGATGGGTTTGATGAGGTCTAATAGGAAGGATGCATCCTGTTGAGACCGATGATGGATACTAAACTAAAAGATCGATATGACGTAGGATACTCAAGACTGATTAAAGCTCGATGATACCAATGGATCTCATTGTTAAGAACCAGCTAGATAAGGGAATATCTTGATGACACGACACAAGAGAGACAAGACATGAGACTGACACACCTTAAAGACCTAGGGGCTTGGGGGCCGATCAAAGATAAGCCTTGCCTACATGAAAGTGCAGATCCCTCGTAGTTCGATAAAAGATCATGGATAAAAGTGGAAAGAGGACAATGGAGACCTCGATGGATGACAAAGACTGGATAGACAAAAGCCCCAGGGATGGATCAAATGATCAACCTTGCCTATGTGAAAGCACAGGGGCAACATAGTTTGACAAAAGACCAATGATAGACAATGGATAAAGGATGATGAGATAACCCTGATAAGGGGATAAAAAGATGGGACCGATATGATGAGACAAAATAGATCTAGTGGATAAGATAGGATGATGGTGATCACACAAAGCTTAGGAATGGAATAGTTATCCAAATCATCAAAAGAAGAATTGGGATGATGATATAATGGATAGATAAGTGATGGAAAATGATAGGAGATTGTAAAGATGTGCAAAAGAAGCAAGAGTGATGACAATGAGATAGATGGAATTGGATTGCATGGGGAGAAGCCTATATCTTGATACTGATGACAAGGGATTATGAGATTGGATGAGGATAAAGATGAATAGATAAGGAGATAGGGATGGGGAGATGAAAAGGATTGTTTGGATTGGTAAGGAGATAAGGATAGGTAGGAAGATAAGGATGGGGAGATGGAAGGGATTGTTTGGATTGATAGGAAGATAATGATGGGGAGATGCAAGGGATGGTCTAATGGATGGATAAAGGGATAAGGATTTGGATTTAGAATAGGTTACTGGATGGATAGATGGAAAGGTGAGGATTTGGAAGAGGGAGGAGATGATATGATGGATGAATGATATCTCCAAGGAATATATCACAAAGAAGGAAGATGCCCTTCTCTAGATATGTCATGTATGATGAGGTAGGAGGGATGGAAGACAAGCGGATGGGAAGATAAAGGAGATAACTGGAGGAGGATATGATGGGTGGATGAGGGAGGTAGATGGATGGTAGCATGATGGGTGGACAAGGAAGGTAGATGGATATGGATAATGATTAGGATAGTGTGTAGGTGAGGGGAATGTATGCCAAGAGGTGTCCAAAGCATGTATATATGTTTTCCCCTATCAATATCAAGATCAAAAGGAGGATGGAGGGATTGGGGTAAATGGGATATGACAGTTAGGATGTGGAAGGTATGTTGGATGGAGGAGATGGGTGAGGGGGATGTAGTTGCCCCAAAGTGTGGAAGTAAAATAGATGGTGGATTTACACATGACACCTATTTTCCAAGTTTTCATCATGGTTCTTATCCAAGGTGCTTGTTTTCAAAGTTTTCACCATTGGACGAATTATTTCTCTTTACTTCTTTTTTTTTTTGAATTTTTTGTATTTTTTTAGATTTTGACAGGATAGGATACCCCAGCTAATTTAGGTTTAGAACCTCTTTAGGTGCATTATTTTGATAGGCTCTTCGAGGGGATCCCCTTTAGGTGTGGCAAGGCGGTATGACCCTGATCCATACTTTGCGGTAATACCATAAGGACCCAACTAATTAGGTTCAAAATTTCCCTTCCTGTCTTGGTCTTGTTGGGTACGCTGATTCTCTTTAAGAACTAGATCTCCAATGTTAAATTGGCAGGGGTGGAATTTCTTGTTGTAACTTCTCTTGAGATGATTCTGATACGCCTAAAGATGATTGTATGCTTTGATCCTCTTTTCATCTAGGAGCTCCAATTGAGCGAGGCGAGCAACTCGTGAGTCTTCTTTAGTGATGAGATTCTTCAAAGATATTATCAAAGATGGGATCTCAACTTCAATTGACAAGATGGCTTCAACACCATAAACAAGGGAATATGGAGTGGCACTAGTGGGAGTGTAGATGGATGTGCGATAAGCCCAAAGGGCAGGGTGGATCTGGATGTGCCAATCTCGACTAGTACTATTGACAACCTTTTTCAATATTTTGATCAAAGTTTTGTTAGTGGCTTCTGCCTATCCATTACCTTGTGGGTAATAGGGCATGGACCATCGATGTTGGATATGAAAGGTGTCACATACCTCTTTTATAACCTATTTTTTGAATGGTTTACCATTATCGGAAATGATGGTGGAGGGGATGTGATATCTATAGATAATATGGTAAAGGATGAATTTGGATATTTGAGTACCCATTATTTGAGAGAGTGGTATGGCTTCCACCCACTTAGTGAAGTACTCAATGGTAGTGATAATGAAGGTGTGGCCATCGGAGGATGGAGGATATATCTTACTAACTAAATCAAAACTCCATTGAGAAAAAAGGCCATGGTGCTATGATGGGTTGCAGATCTTGAGCAGGAGCATGTATCAGGTCTGCATGTTGCTGGAAAGGTAAGCATTTCTTGACAAAGTCACATGAGTCATGCTCCAATGTAGACCAATAGTAACCATCCCTGAGAATATTCTTAGCTAAGGCCATGCCGTTTGAGTGGGCTCCACAAACATTGCTATGCACTTATGTTAACATAGTGTGAGCTTCAACTTCATTCAGACACTGAAGAAGAGTTCCATCATATCCGTGACGATAAAGAGTATCACCTATGATGATGTAATGGGATGTACATTGGATGAATGACTTGTGTTGATTGTGGGTAAGGTCAGTGGGTAGGATGTTGTCATGAAGATAAGCATAGATCTCATGATACCATGGGGACATAGGACCTATGATTTCACACACCATCTCAGTCTTAGGGATATCGTATGTAGGGATTAAAAGTTGTTCAACCAAGAATTCAGACTCTTTCCAATCCTTGGGCATGTGATTAAGCAACCAATTGTAGCCATCACATCAACAACTTTGTTTTGTACTTTGGGGATCTTGTCAAACTGAATAGAGATGAAAGACTTCTTAAATTCATCAACCATGCATTTATAAGGTAAAAACTTCTCATCCTTTGTTAAAAACTTATCATTCACCTATTTGATGACTAATTGTGAATCACCAAAAACCGTTAAGTGAGTGATATTCCATTTGATTGCGATTCTAAGGCCAGTGGGGTGAGCTTCATATTCAACTATATTGTTTGTGCATGGAAAGGATAGTATGAATGACTTTGGGATATAATCACCTTGGGGGGTGACAAACAAGATGCCTACCCCTGATCCATTATGTGTGTAAAACCCATCAAAATATAATGTCCATGCAGTGGCTTCAACTACTATAAAGACCTCTTCATCAATAAATTTTGTTACCAAAGGATGTGCATCACCCAAGGGAGCATCGACTAACTGATCTGTGATCACTTTTCCCTTAATAGCTTTGTGGTCCACATATTCTATATCAAACTTGCTCAACAACATGACCCATTTAGCCATTCGACCAGTTAAAGTTGTTCTGGATAGCAAATATTTAAGCGGGTCAACTTTTGATATTAACTTGACTGGATGACTAAGCATGTAATGTCTAAGCTTTTGTGAACATAAAACTATGGTTAGGCAGGCCTTCTCTATTGAAGAGTAGTTGAGATCATAGCCAAATAAGGTTTGACTAATATAGTAGATTGTTTGTTCTCTGGATGACTCATCATATTGTCCTAGTAGTGTCCCCAGTGCCACTAAGGTAGCTGAGATGTACAATAAGAGTGGCTTCCCTGGGATTGGGGCATAAGGAAGGGAGGATGAGCCAAGTACTCCTTAATCTTGTCAAAACCTTGCTGACACATAAGATCCCACTTGAAGGATGTATTCTTTTTTAGGAGGTGGGTGAATTGTTGACACTTGTCAGCTAACTGTGCTATGAATCTTATGATGGACTATAGTTTACCTTGGAGACTCCTTAACTATTTTAGATTATGAGGTGGAGGCATATCCATAATTGCTTTGACCTTGGCCAGATCTACTTCTATACCTCTCCTAGAGACAATGAAGCCCAACAACTTTCCTGATGTAACCCCAAACACACACTTTTTAGGATTGATGCACAACTTGTAGTGCTCTAGACACTCAAAGATCTTTCTTAGGATGGCAGAGTGTTCTACTCTGGTTCTTGATTTTCCTAAAAAATCATCAACATAGTCTTCCATGATGATGTGGATAAGATCATGAAAGATGACGGTCATGCGCATTAGTAGGTTTCCCCTACATTTTTAATACCAAAAGGGATGACATTATAGAAAAATGTACCCTAAGGTGTAGTGAATGTTGTTTTATGTTGGTCCTCAGGTGCAATTTTGATCTGATTGTATCCAGAAAAGGCATCCATGAGGGATAGAATCTCATGTCCTGCAGTTAAATCAACCAGCATATCAATGTTCGACAAAGGAAAGTCATCTTTAGGACAAGCCTTGTTGAGGTCACAAAATTTTGAACATATTATGACATCCCCATTGGGTTTGGCTACTACCACGATGTTGGAGATCCACTCAGAGTAGTCAATGGGTCTTATAAATTTGGCTTCCAACAACTTTTCCAATTCTTTCTTGACCAATAGGGCAACTTGCGGGTGCATTTTGTGAAGCTTCTGCTTAACTGGTTTTGCATCAAGACACACATCTAGATGGTGTACTATGAAGGAAAAATCTAACCTGGGCATATCTGAATATGCCCATGTGAAATTGATCTTGCTTTCCTTAAGAAGCTTGGAGATGGTAGAATACTCTTCTTTTGGTAATGCCTTGGCTACATAGGTGATTTTGGGATCCTCTTCATTTCCTAAATTGATTTCTTGTGTTTCCTCTATCAAGATAGATGATCATTTAGACCATTGAGTTCCCACAAGGTGGAGATGAACGTCCCCATATTCTAGTGCCTCATTGAGGTTTTCACCATCAGATACGTCCTTTGTTTTGACTTTTTTTGAGTCAAGAAGTGCCTCAAGGAGGTTTTCACTAGGTGACCCTTTTGGATTTTATTTTTTCTTATTTTTGTGACTAGGGAATTCATCTTCCCCCAATCCCATGAGGTGTACATAGGTATCCACTGAGGTAAGTGAGTTGATAGGTGTGCTTTCAAGTAGGTCCCAATCTATGAGTTTGGGATGGAGAAGGGAAAGGCTAATGGTGCAAACAGATAAGCACTCGAACATGGAGGAAAGGTCTACATGATCTACATCATCGTACGTGTGTATGATACACTCTTACTCTAGTATATCTTCCAAAAGACTTCCGCTTGCACTAACGTTGTTAGAAGTACTAGTTGACGCGACATGACCCTTTTTCTTTTTATCATAGCTTAAGCCTGAATTCTATGGACATATGGAAGTGTCAATCAACTGTTTTCTTCCTAGCTCTTTTGGACCAAGACCTCCCCCTTGATAATTTTTTTTCTTAGCGTACTTAGAGGGCCAAGGATACATCTCTTGAAAATATTCCTTTAAACGAGGAGTAGGTTCAAGTTCGTCACGATATATCCATTGAATTATATCATCTTCAGGCATATATTGTGGTAACATAGGAGACACATAAGTGTTGGTTCCCACATTTTTAGAGCCCAAGGTGATTGTATTTTGTTCTTCCTTTGGTGTAGACTCAAAGGGTTGATCATATGTATGCAGTGAGGGTGGCATAGTTGCCACATTCAAAGCAACACACATCTCATACTCACCACATCCCTTGTTAATGATATGAACCTTTGTGATAGTGGAATCAGATGTAGAAGATGGAATAGGTGAGGTGGTGAGTGATGGATTGGATGAGGATATTGGCGGTGGTCCCATTTCTACTCTTGGACAATAATGGGAATGACAGAAAGAAGCTTCGAGTGAATGACAGCATTCAAATGGTTGGAGATCAACTTGTATCATAACTTCCATTCCATTAAATGGGAATTTCAAGCATTGATGATAGGTAGACATGACAACTTGCATGGCATGGAGCCATGGCCGACCAAGAAGAAGTTTGTAAGGGAGGTCCAGATCAAGGACATGACAAGTGGTGTATTGTATAACTACACCAACTTGAATTGGAAGTAGGTCCCATGATCTACTTTCTTAAATCATGGGTATATCTAGCATTAGGATGTTAAGCAACTAGAACCTCTATATGAAGGGGTCGATTGTGATTGGAATTGATGGTAGGCATGTCTTAACTATGGACATCAAATCTGCAAATGGTTAACAATCTTAACATAATATCATCATGTTAGTCCTTTGAAAAACATTAGATTTAATATCCCTATGAAATACTTAACTATGATAAAATATGCAAACTAGATAAAACAAAGATAATCAAATGTAAGCATATAAAAACCATTCATCTAAATGCTAGATTAGAAATGCCTCAGATTAGCTTTGTGGGATGTCTTTGAGCTTTGTGGATGATTCAAATGAAGGATGAGCTCTCATTGAATGTCCAAATGAAATGGGTCCAAGCCATTGTGATGAATGGATGATGGTTGTGATGTGCCAATAAATGCCAATATTTGAAAATTCAAATTTGTTGAAATGACAATAAATGCAATAAATGCCACTTGGCTCAAGGCAAAGGACATGTAAGAGGTTTTAAATGCCTTGTTGGATGTACATGTTGACTTGGAATTTTTGAATTCAAATTGATGGAATATTCCAAAAAGATGCCTTGTGAGGAAAATAGGGATTTAATAAATGAATTAAATCTATTTTCATGTGCAACTTGCATTATCTAGAGGATGTGACATGAGATGAGGTTAAATTAATCAAAGGTTTAATTAATTTAACAGGAGATTAGATGATGTGACTTATTTGACTTAGATTTATGGATTTATTTAAATCAAACAAGGGAGGAATATGATAAGAGGCTAATTAAATAAAGTTTTTGATTTATTTAATTAAAAGGGATGGTGTTAGATTAAATCAAATAAGGTTTTAATTTATTTAATTTAATGGACAAACTTTAGAGATTTAATCAAATAAATTGATAATTTGATTAAATAGGCATGATTAGACTAGGTGAATTGATTTAATTAACAGAAGGAATTGACTTAATTAGATAAAATGATTTATTCAATTAAGAGACGAATATTGATGAATTTAATCAAATAGGGGGGATTTGATTAAATGGTTAGACTGAGGAATGATTTAGGAAGAAACGATGTTAGTAAGTCAGGATCGAATGCATGATGTCAATCAATATATTTTACGTGTCTACATTTTGCCCCTCTTTGAAGCAATGCACTCGTTGCATTGGTTCAAAGAATAAACAAGCTCGATCAAAGCCAAAAAAATTTTATATTCAAAAACTTGCCCCACTGCCGCATGGGGAGAGAAAACATGCCATTATAATGCCCCCTCGAGAGATTAGAAGAAAATTTCAAATTTTTTTTGGGTGATATCGCAAAAAAAAGCGACAAAGTGCCTGACAGGTCTGGAAGGGGTCCAGGAGGCTAAAAACATGTCCAAATGCAATAAAACAATGAAAAACAAGCCTCAAATGGACAAAAACAGGTTTGGGGGTCCAAAACCCTAGCAGGACAGCCCTAGAGGGTCAAAAAACCCTAATTTTTAGGCTTAAAAGGGGCCCGAGGGGTCACTTTCAAGTCATTTTCACACACCTCTGCTAGCAAACCTTGATATTCGAGCTCTGAATTCCTGATGATATGGCGCAACAACAAATTCCTCTACACATTTCAGATCGAGTTCAGACCTACCAATGACCATCTGGCATCGGTGCCCCAGTATGTGACCCTTTCCTAAGCTTAATTTTTTCATTTAGTGCATTTATTACATGTTTGAAAGAGAGCTCGCCTCTAGCGGCACTATTATAGTGCTGCTCAGTGTTTAAAGTGCACCACTAATTACTGTTTTGCGCTGCAGCTGTGCAATTTGGAGTTTAAAAACTCCACCGTTGGGTTCGGGATTAGCTCAGACTCGGTGGGCCAGTTTGGAAAAGTGCGCCGCGGAGGTGCCCTTTTCATGAAAATTACGACGCTGGAGAGCAAACTGCGCCACGACGGCTCTATTTGGCTTAATTTAGGGTCCAACGTTGGAGTTTGAGGAAACTCAAACTGACGCTATCACAAACTGCGCCGCTAGGAATGAGTTTGGAGCGTTAGGTCAAGATTTTTTTAAAAAATTTAACATGCTGACTTTCCTTGGTGCAAGATGGACCTAGGGAGCTTTATTCGCAGGAGCACTAGTCATAGGATTTGGCGAGCGTCCTACGGGACTTGAGCGACAGAGACCAGGACCGACTGGGAGTCGCTGGCTTGTGGCATATTGCGTACGTAGTGGCCATGCGTACACACTTAGGGATGTTATCAGCGCTGGCCAAGAGGTGGCACAGCGAGACGTCATTTCATCTCCCTACTGGTGAGGTGACCATCACTCTGGAGGACGTTTGGCACATTCTTTGATTGCCCATTCATGGCCGACAGGTGATCCATGACATGGAGGAGGGACGTGACTGCTGCATCCGAGTCCTTGCCACTCAAGACATTATCTACTGCGAGGGTCAGATCGAGCTTGAGTGGTAGAGGGTTATAGCACCTCCCTTTTGCTGGGCAGTTACAACGATCATTTTAGGTTTGGTTGCCCCAGACAGACGAGGGCGATACTTCAATCTGGGTTGGGGATACTACTGGGAGAGGATGGTTCAGGACAAACCAGTTCGATTTGCATGGGGGCCTGTCCTTCTAGCTTCACTTTATAGAGATCTCCACAAGTATGCATACGTGGATGGCAGAGCACTGGGAGCCGAAGTGACTCTTCTTCATGTTTGGGCGTGGAAGCACATTTTTGTGCTACGTCCATGAGTTTTTCTAGTTCCGATGGGGGCAGAGGATGCCCTGGTGGCACGGTATAGAGGTGGTGTGTCCTTCACACACACTGGAGAGCATGGGATCCCCTACTAGAGGCAGGTCCTAGACGAGATGCTCATTTTTACTTGGCGTCCATACCTTGGTTAGCCCGGATGGGCTGACGATGCAGATCAACTCTTCTACTACCACCAGGATCGATACATGCAGGGGTGGGAGCACACTATGATTGAGCGATACTTGCCTGGGTGGTTTAACCGTCAGTTCAGAGAGCCACAGGATCGACCGGATGACGACTACGTAGCCGTGTTTGCACGCAGCATGACACAGGTGTCATGGGGGCCTGGCATTCCTCCCGCGGAGGCAGTTGACAACTTTCGGCAGCTGGTGGCCCGACCATGGGCCTATGATCAGGGCTTGGCAGATCCAAGGACCACACAAGCCTACAGAGATTGGTTCAGACCTCCTCTTCGATTGACTATTCCAAGTGAGGATTCAGAGGCGCATAGGGTCAGAGGTAGGGGGAGAGGACGAGCGTGAGGGCGAGGAATGAGGATCAAGATCCGATAGGACCCACCAGGGGTGCCCCCAGTCCCTCCAGGTCATGGGGATGTGCAGATGCAGGACCAACAGCAGGATCCACTAGTCCCACCACCACGAGCTGAGGGTGAGGACCAACCTCACACATAGCCACGGTTACAACCAGCAGGGCAGGAAAATGCGCAAGATGCCTTGATTTTACAATTGCAGGCCCAGGTATAGGCAGTGACGACAGAGAGGGATCAGGCACGGGCTGAGATGGAGCAGCTTAGAGCAGAGAGGGATTAGACTATGCAGCAGAGACAAGCTGCAGAGCTACAAGCAGCCACGAAGCTAGGCCGAAGGCAGCAGATTGAGAGCATGACAGTCTCCTCCTCCCAGGGTATAGTGCTAGTACGATCCTACAAGGATGTCATTCAAGAGGCAAAGTACTACCGACGAGCCTATCATGACACAGTGCCCTGAGCAAACTAGGTCCCAAAGTATTCAGAGTGGGCCAACCAGAGACCACCAGAGGGTCACGATGACAAGAGTGAGGGTAGCATTCATAGAGATTGAGTGTGATCCAGATGATACACACTTTTTGTGCCTTACGAGCTCGTTTTTGATAGCCCGATGGATATTTTGTACTGATTGACATATATGTGTACAGTGATCCGATTTATTATTATTTTTTGTACTATGATAGTGATATGATGATGATATATATGAGCCAATTTTTGATGCGATGTATCGTGTTCCTTTATTTATTCATGGATGGTGCACTTCTATATGCTTTGCAATGGATGCATTTATTTCTAATGATGTTTATGCAATGATTATGACTAATAGATCTATATTATGCTGATTTATGATATGATGTGCAACAATGTGAACTATATGATGATTTATTTTATGGAAATGTGATACGTGAAATGATATGATTTATGGTATATGCAATGATATGTAAAAAATGCTTATATATGAGATGATTTATGGATGGATGTGATATGATGCAAATGAAATGGTGTTAATGTATAATGAGATGGTTTTATGAGATGCTTAGAATAACCAATGTTATTATGCTAAATGTAATAAATGATGATGTATGTGATGCAATGATGTGTTAATGCAACGTGATATACTGATGCGTAATGTGAGCGTAATCTGATGATATGATGTTATTTATGTTATGCAAGTATGTATGCCAAATGAATTAAATGCTTATATTCCTATTGTTTATGAGATAATGATTATGATATGATTCTGTTCATGCTATGCAATGATTTATAAATGGTAATATGAAATGTTTATGAAATGCAAATGAATGCTATGTGACGCAATGCAATGGGTGAAATGCAATGACATGAATGCACCTATTTATGAAGAATGTTCATGATAACATATTGATATGATGATGAAATGCAATGTGTATGTTTCCTATATGATATTCTTTCTATATGATATGTGTATGCAATATGCTAATGATTTGTGGATGCAAGATTGGTGATGATGATGGTGATGATGATCAACTATCATAGTACCTTGTTAGCGTGATTAAGAAGAAAAGAAGAAGTCATTTCAACAAGACGCGAGATGACACAAATGCAAATGATGATGATGATGATGAGGATGATGATTACTTGTTGAGGAATTGGGATTTTCAAAGGACCAAATTTTCTTATGTTTGATAACACACGTGGTACGATGCATCAAGGTATAGAAAACCAGGATGGTGTGGTACCTAGTGTGATGGACTTTGACTCGACAATCAGATAGGAGTATTCTTGTTCACACCTGACATACAGAAACCGTGCTAGGATACACTTCAGAAGTTTCAGACATCTTGGACCAAAACACGGGAAGGTAAACCTATCCATGTAATAGTCAACAAGTTGCCCTAGACTTCTTCCGCATATACCTAACAAGGCAAGTATTCGCCGAGGTTATATTACAAGAACGTCCAACAAGCACAACAGACAAAAGATAATGATCATTGCCCCATTCCTATTTCTCTAAATCCTCTATTTTGGGATATCATCGAGACGTCCTTGGAATGAGCGCAAATAAGATAAGTCAAAAAGATAAAGACCAAGTAAACAAACAAACAAATGCTCTTCAATACTGCTAACGGAAAGAGGATGTGTTTTCTAAGGATGATAAGTGAAACTTATTGCCAAAAGATAATGCCCATTGTAGGAAGGATTCATCCTAGGACATGTTAGTGGATGGCAGCACGTCATTTCATTTATGAGGGATGATTGATATGGGACCAATTCAGATGATGTGTTACCAATACAAAGAGACGACCAACTTGCTTATGTACTAACTTAGACTTATGACTTGACACTTTGAGCTCTACTTTTAAATGTGCTAGACTTGTTTCTGATTATTTCACCAATGGTTGATGATGACGATCAGTTTATTATGGATGATTGATTATTGCGGGTGCAAGTGAGATGAGGCAGATTAATTTTTTCAAATATTTGGATGTTTTTTGATGTTTTGAAATGTTTTTTTTTTTTGGAGGCTGTTTTTGGTGTTTTTTGATATTTGAATTTTGCAATGTTTTTGGATTTTCTGAGATTTTGACCAAGAAACTAACCTAAAGACCTATCCTAGGGGTCTCGAGGGCTGATCGACAGATGAGCCTTGCCTACGTTATACACACAGAGACCACGTAGTTCGACTGATGACCTTGACCAATTTACAAATGATGATATATATGATGAAATGCCAGTTTATTATGACAGACTCCTATAGGACTGACCTAAATGTCTCGAGGGATGATCAAAGATCAACCTTTCCTACATTCAAGCTCAGACGGCGTAGTTCGACAAGACGACCCTATTTTTGGCTTTTGGATGACTTTTTGATCCGTTTTTGGATTTTGATATGTTTTGATGTTTTTGGATTTTTTTGATTTTCTAATGTTTTTTGGGTTTTCTGGTTTGAGGATTTTAAGATCATACACGAATCTGATCCAATAAGAACATTCCCCCAGCTTGATGCAATAGACTACTTCGATAAAGGCAGGACAAACTGACCTTGAGGATGGGCCGAGTAGTACTAGGAGGGATCATGATACGAAGACAAGACCAAGCTATGGTGTAGATGTGAGTGGATGTGTGATGGATGAAATGGATGGATGATGTCGATCAAGCTGCAGAGGTCTTGGTGGATGGAAAGTGCTTATTTATGCAAGGTGCCCGTTTGCCAGGTTTTCACCAAGGTACTTGCCCAAAGTGCCACCAAAGTGGTTTTCACTAGAGGACGATTTTTTTGATCCATTTTTTTTTATTTTTTTTTTGGATTTTTTTCTTTTTTTTTTTTTGTTTTTGCCAAAGTAACCTTTTTTTAGGACTTTTTTTTATTTTTTTGATTTTTTGGTATTATACCTCGAAAGATTTAGGCATAAAACTTTTTGAGATGGGAGCTATTCATGGGCTCCTGTAGAGGTTCCCCTTCGGGTGTTGATAACTGATATGCCCCTGATTTATAACTTGCTATGATGATGAAAGGTCCTAACCAATTAGGTTCGAACTTGCCTTTGCTGCTTGGGTTCGGGACATTCTTTTGATTTTCTTTTAAGACCAGTTCTCTGACTTGGAAAGTTCTGCTTCTGATTTTCTTGTTATAGCTTCGTTTGAGTCTATTTTGATAGACTTGCAGATGATTTAGAGCATCCATGTGTTTCTCATACAGTAACTCCAGCTCATTTAGTCTTGACACCCAATAGTCATCATCCGTGATGAGGTTTTGTAATGATATTCTGAGGGATGGGAGCTCGATCTCAATGGGAAGGACAACTTCTGATCTGTAAACCAAGGAGAAGGGGGTGGCATCAGTGGGTGTGCAAATGCTGGTTCGATAGGCCCAAAGGGTAGGATTAAGCTACAAGTGCTAGTCACGACCTGTGTCATTGATTGTTTTCTTGAGGATTTTGAGGATGGTTTTGTTCGTGGCTTCTGCTTGGCCATTGCCTTGGGGATAGTACGGGGTGGAGAAGCAATGCTAAATTTTGAATTTCTCACATAAGTCGCAGACCTCCTGGTTCTTGAATGGTGTCCCATTATCTGAGATAATGGCTTGTGGGACATCGTAACGACAGATGAGATAGTTCAGGATGAATTTTGAGATCTACTTCCCAGTGATATACATCATGGGTATGGCTTCCACCCACTTTGTGAAGTACTCAGTTGATAATGAATTTGTGGCCATTGGATGAGGTGGGTGTGATTTTTCGAATGAGATTGAGTCCCCATGCGAGAAGGGCCATGGTGTGATGATCGGGTGAAGCTCTTGAGCTGGAGCATGGATGAGGTCCCCATGATCTTGACATTGTAAACACCTTTTAGCATGATCATGTGCTTCTCTTTCCATTGTGGGCCAATAATACCCCATCCTCAGCAGTTTCTTGGCGATGGTCATTCCACTCGAGTGTGAGCCACAGATACCATTATGAACCTTAGTTAGAGTGGTTAATGCCTCCTTAGTGTTTAAACAACATAGCAAGGTACCTTCTATGCTTCTACGGTATAAGGTATCACCTAGGATGACAAATCTGGATGCCTTTTTGATAAAGGTTCATTTTAGGTTCAATGGTAGGTCAGCGGGTATGACTCCTATGCAGAGATATGTGTAGATGTCATGGTACCAAGGATCACCAGGACCAATGATTTCACACATGAATTTTGATTCTGGTACCTCGAATGCGGGAATGAGAAGCTGCTCAATCAAGAATTCGTATCTTGAGACATTGTTGGGGATATTTAGCAAGGATCCCATTGTTGCCATGGCATCTGCTGCTCTGTTGTTGGTTCTAGGAATCTGCTCAAATGTTATTTCAATGAAAGATTCTTTGAGAGTCCATCAATTTCTTGTATGGACTGAGCTTATCATCCTTGGTTTGATGTTCGCTATTGACTTGATTTATGATCAACTGTGAGTCTTCATAGACCTTGAGAGCTATGATATTCCATTGCACTGCTATCCTGAGACCTATAGTCAAATCCTCGTATTCTGTGATGTTGTTAATACAAGGAAATGCTAGTTTGTATGATCTTGGTATGCAGTCCCCCTGTGGGGTGATGAAGAAGACACGAGCTCCTGATCCGTGTTACGTATATGAGCCATCGAAGTATAATTTCCAGTGATCAACTATGTTGAGGTTAAAAATAGATTCATCTAGAAACTCTGAGACAAGAGGATTCTCAGAATACATAGGTGCTTCTGCTAGTTGATCTGCAATAACTTGTCCCTTAATTGCTTTCCTTTCCACATATTTGGCGATGAGTTTGATCTTGTGTGCCAACATGTAATCTTTGAATTTTTGTGATGATGTCATGCTTCTCGATGAATGAGTAGTTTAGCTCATGAACCACCATTTTCCTACTGATATAGTAGATAGCCCTCTCCATTCCATTTTCATCATGCTAAGCCAAGAGAGCTCCAAGGGCTGCTGTTGTTGCTGACACATATAAGATCAATGGCTTCTTTGGGATGGGTGGCATTAAGACTGGTAGTGTCAGTAGATATTCCTTGATTTTGTTGAATGCCTCTTCGTATTTTGTATCCCATTTATATGCTACCCCCTTGTGGAGTAGGTGTGAATATGGATTCTGCTTGTCTACCAGTTGTGCTATGAATTGTCAGATGGATTGAAGTCTACCTTGGAGACCTCTCAGTTGTTTTAATGTCTTTGGTGCTTCCATCTCAAGGATTGCTTTTACCTTTGCCAAATCCACCTTAATACCCCTCATGGAGACTATGTATCCTAGTAATTTACCTAATTGTACGCCGAAGATGCACTTCTTGGGATTTAGTCTGACTTTGCATTCCTCTAATCTGTCAAAGATAGCACTTAAGGTTGCTATATGATCTTGTATTTTTCTTGACTTAGCTAAGATGTCGTCGACATAGTCTTCAACTTTTTTATGAATCATGTCATGGAATATTAGTTTCATGGCCCTTTGATAGGTTGCTCCTACTTATTTTAGGCCGAATGGCATCATGTTCCAATAGTAGGCCCCCCATGGACAAGTGAAAGCGGTCTTGTGTTGATCCTCTTTTGCTATCATGATCTGGCTGTATCCTGAAAATCCGTCCATTAGTGATAGCATCTTGTGTCCTGTTGTCATGTCTACTATCATGTTGATGTTAAGGAGCGGAAAATCATCCTTTGGACATGCTTTGTTCAAATCTTTGAAATCTGTGCAAATTCTGATAGCTCCATCAGGTTTTGAAATAGGTACCAAGTTCGATACCCATTTTGGATAATCAATTGGTTGGATGAATCTCGCATCTAATAGCTTTTTGATCTTCATTTTCACTAACAAAGCGATTTGAGGATGCATTTTTTGAAGCTTTTGTTTGACCGGTTTTGCTTCTGGATACACTGCTAAATGATGAACCACAGTCTTTGGATCAAGTCCTGGCATGTCAGCATAACTCCATGTGAAGTTTATTTGCCTTTCCCTTAGGAATGCTGCTAGGAGTTCTTGCTCTTCTGATAATAGTGATTCCTCATAGAATGTGATATGCGGGGCCTCCTCAGTTCCTAGGTTGACTGGATTGCATTTTTCGGCCAATACTGCTGACTTCTCCTGATGAATGGCTCTTAAAGGAAGATTGAATCCTTCATCCTCGGGTGCCTCAGAGAGGTTTTCACCGTTGGATGCGTCCTTTCTTTTTACTATTTTTTTGTCAGAGAGTGCCACAATTTGGTTTTCACTCAAGGACTTGGATATGATTCTTAGTTTCTCACTTTTGCGACTGAAGGATTCAATTGTTTCCCCATAATAGGCATGTGTGTCCAACTCTATTATAAAGCCTGCTTTGTGATCTCCTTCTAGAATGTTATCCCTCAATCCCATGAATTCTGAGAGCGCCTCATCATTTTTGAATGTATCAAGAACCGGTGGTCCTCGTTGGTCATAGTCGATCAGTTGGGGGTAGACTAAACAAATCTCATGATTTTGACTATCTGGTTCAAAGGATATGCTACTAATCATACACAGGGTGGTATCTTCGAATAACCTAGGTAGATTGGTCAAGGTATCCTCATCATCACTACTAATATAGGGCTCAGTTATAAAATTATGTGCGTCTCTACCTGTGACTATTGGTGAGTGTACTTGTACTAGTACCAGCTGAGGAGAAACATTAACCATTCTAACCGGAGGACTTCGGCCATGTATGGTTATTCTCGGAGGGTGCATCCAAGACCAAGATTTGTTATAGGTCGTGTCTCTGGCATGATGGGTATTGTGATATCAAAATATTTAACCTATTCTAAGCAATTAAAATGCAATGGAAAACATAATGAAACACCTCAAGATTAGCCTAAGGAGTGATAAAACAAGAAGGAAAGAAGATAAAACAAGATGCAAATGATTATACCTTCCTTGTTGTTGGAGACTCCTTGGTTGGCCCTTGATTTGGATGACTTTGTGTGCTCCTTAGATGACTTCTTGAGTGACTAAATGCAAGATCAACTTATGCAAAATGATTAGAATGGATGGCTAGATGATAGTGAATGAGTGAGAATAGAAATTGGCAGCATGTAGTTATAAAATGGCTAAGTCCTTCTAAGTGCCCTTGAGGAGGGGGTATTTATAGAGGAACTTGAATTCTCTAGAGAATTCAATGATTGAGATTTATCCAACAAGGCCAAGATGAAGGGCTAAGGTGAGTTGAGGACTCACAAGCCCTCACATCTTGACATGTGGATTGTGAAGTGGATAAAGGTAGGATGATGTGTAGGTGATGTGGAAGAGAGGTACATGATGTGGAGGAAGGACAAGTACCTTCCAAGTACATTGGGAGATGGGAAGAATCTTGGGTGAATAAAAGTGAATTAAAATTCACAATGATTGGAAGAATCTAGTGGATAAGACAAGGTTAAAAGGTGGGAATTTGTCACATGTGACTTGATGTGACAAGTCAAAGGTTCTAGAAGATGCATGGGAAAAAGGGGATTCTAGGAGGAATAAAAGTGAATTAAAAATTCACATGGGGAAGAGAGGAGCCTAGGGTGAATAAAAAGGAATTAAAAATTCCTTGGGGGATGGGGAGAGTTGACCAAGGTAATAATTAGGTTTGACTAATTAGATTAGAGGATAATTAGGGGTTAATGTGGATTAGAAGCCAACTTGCAAAAGTTGGAGGATGTGACACATCCTAATCAAGGATTAGGCATGTGCACATCCTTAATGAAGAGATTAGGAGATGGATTAGGATTAGATGAAAATGACATGAGGGATTAAATAAATGTAATATTTATTTAATTCATTTGATGAAAAGGATTAAGGAGGGTAAGGTATTTAATTATTAATTAAATACCTTAAGGATTTGACAGAATTAAGGATATTAATTAAATAATAGTAATATTACTTAATTAACTTGGATAAGAGGATGTTTAGGTGAAAAGTGATAAATTTGGATAAATTAAGTGTCCAAATTTGTATTTCTACATTTTGCCCCTCTTTGAGATGGTGTTATGAAGTAGCATCATTTCAAAGAATATTAAAATATAGAACCCAGAAGGAGATGGTTAGATTGGGAAGGATGCCCCAGTCATCAAACAGATGACTAGGAAGAAATATGATGGAGGTGAAGATGAAGATTAGGGATTGAGGATGCCCCCTCGAGAGGACATGTGGGTTCAAGAGAACACAGATGTGCTCTCAAAATGGACGAGATGGTGAAATGGGAGGTGAGGGAGAGGATGCAAAGGGATGGATATGAAAGGATGAAAAGGCGGCAGGAGGTTGGGAAGCACAAATAGATGCAAAGACGAAGATGATGTTGCCACATTCAAGCTACAAGCGAAAAGGGGTGGATGATGGATGGAGTGTTGTGTATGAGGCAATGAGAGATCCCAAAACAACATGAGGATAGGGAAAGATACATCCCAATGAGTGGTATTGATGAGGGAAGGATACATCCCAAAACACCACTAAAGGATAGGGAAGAATACCTCCCAATGATGATGATGAAAGTGTTGTTGATGCAGGAAGGATACATCCCAAAACAACACCAAAGGGAGATGGAAGAATACATCTGGATGATGATGATGATGATGAGGATGATTGGATCAAGGATTGTAATAGGATTGGGAATAAGACCAAGGATATGATTAGATGATTTAGGCTAAAGGGAATGGATGGGGATTGGATAGAGATGTGAGATAAGGATGAAGGATGAATGGATGGGGGGATTTGTGATATATAAGAGGATGGGGGATATATGCAAGATGATGGAATGGAGAATGAAATGCAATCCTAATGCAATTTTCCATCTTCGGAGCACTGATTTTTGCTATAGCATAAGACACCAAGTGCCAGGGTATGTGGAACCAAGGCATAATAGTGTTTAATGCATGAAATAAACACAACAAACAAGAAGGCTATCCCAACACCCCAAGGTCACAAAGACCTTGGTCGGGCCAGGTATTGAGATAACCACAAGCACAAAAGAATGCCCCAACATAACACAAGATCTCAGAGATCTTGGTGGGTACTACGTGGGACAACCAAGAAGACACAAAAGATCAAGATATGCCCCTATGTGGACTAGTCAAAGCACACCATGATATGATGGATCAAGGTGACCATGACAAGTGATGATAGGGAGCTCAAATGATAAAAAAAAGCCAAAAGTATCAAAAGATCACAATTAATTTCAAATGTCCTTTGTCATAGGATTAAGGGGATGGATGGGATTGATGAGGTCCGTTAGGAAGGATGCATCCTGTTGAGACCAAGGATGATTACTAAGCTAAAAGATTTATATGACGTAGGATATTCAAAACTAATTGGATTTGTTGATACAAGTGGATCTTGTTTGTTAAGAACCAGCTAGATAAGGGCATAGCTTGATGAAACGACACAAGGGAGACAAGACATGAGACTGACACACCCTAAAGACCTAGGGGCTCGGGGGCCGATCAAAGATTAGCCTTGCCAACATAAAAGCGTAGAGCCCTCGTAGTTCGATAAAAGGCTGACGATTGACCAAGATGGAGACCTTGATGGATGACAAGATGGAAAAATAAGAAAGACCGATGATAGATGATAAAGGATCCTCGGGGGCGGATCAAATGATCAACCTTGCCTACGTGAAAGCGCAGGGGAAACGTAGTTCAACAAGAGGCTGACAATGGACCATGATGGAGACTTCGATGGATGACAAGATGGAAAAAGAAGAAAGACCGATGATAGATGATAAAGGATCCCCGGGGGTGGATCAAGTGATCGACCTTGCCTACGTGAAAGCGCAGGGGCAACGTAATTCGACCAGAGGCTGACGATAAATGATGGATAAAGGATAATGATAGGATGAGTGGAGGATGATATGATGGGATTGATTCTACACCAAGTTTTGGAGTTTAATGGGACAATCAGATATTTCCAGATTTGGCAATTTTTAAAAATTGTCAAATTTTTCCATTTTAGGAAAACCTCATGGGTATACTTTTGGGAGTCCAATTTTTTTTTAAGAAATACCCAATATTGAGATAGGATGAATTGCCAACTAACATCCCAAATTCGAGATATGCATTTCAAGTTATGAGAGAAAACAATTTTTCAAAATGTTGGAAAAAAATACTAAATTGGGATTTTGGGGGTCAAGATGAAAGTTTGAGGCCCCGAAAATGTGGAGGGAGGTTCCAACGGCTTTCAAAGAAACCCTTGAAATCCACTTGTTATCTCATAACGCAACCACCTCAACCTCAACTCCAACGGACACCGAGTCAAAAGTTATGGCTCCTAGTTTTGTAAAACCAAAAATCAATTTTGAAAATTTCCCAACACATGGGTTTTGATGGCGGGGGGAAATTAGAAAATGGGCCGGGATTAGTTTTTCAAAAAGATAGTAAAAATGTGAATTTTTGGTGGGGCAAAGGATCTGGGATAGGGGCACGCCATAGCAGCGGTGCCCCAGTTGGGGCGTACACGCCCCGACCGGGCTGACATGGCTAGCTAGGGTGGGGCCACCTCGACGGGTGGCCTCACACCCCGGGGGTACCCTGGGCTGGGGCCGAGCCGCCGATGGAGGTGGACACTGCCGAGGGGGGCGAGGAGGGCTGAGCCACCCCCTGACACCCCGAGGGGGCGAAGCCACCCCGGGGAGGGGCGGAAACGCCCTGAGGGGGCAGACACGGCTCGGGAGGGCGGAGCCACCCCGGGAAGGGGCGGACACACCTCGAGGAGGGGTGGAGCAGCCCCAGGGAGGGGCAAAAACACCCCAAGGGGGGCGGAGCCACCCCGAGGAGGGGCGAACATGCCCCGGGAGGGCAGAGCTGCCCTGAGGAGGGGTGAACACGCCCCGAGGGGGCGGAGCCACCGCAAAAAAAGAGAGAAGAAAGAGAGATGGGGCGATGGACATTGAGAAAAGATAAGAGATTGAAAAGATGTGTAAAAGAAGGAGAAGTGATGGCGATGAGATAAATGGCATTGGGTTGCATGGAAGGAGGCCTATAGTCAAATACCAATGACAAGGGATTGGGAGATGGGATGAGAAAAAAGATGAAAGAATGGATGAAGGATGGGAGGGATTGTTTGTAGGAATATAAGGATTGGGAGATGAAAGGGATGCTATTATAAATAGATATGAAGATAAGGATGGGGAGATGGAAGGGATGTTGTGATAGATGGATAGGGATATAAGGATTGGGAGATGAAAGGGATACTAGGATAGATGGATACGAAGATAAGGATGGGGAGATGGGAGGGATGTTATGATAGATGAATACGAAGATAAGGATGGGGAGATGGAAGGGATGTTATGATAGATGATGTCTCCAAAGACTATGTCACAAAGGAAGCAGATGCCCCCACTCTAGATATGTCATATATGATGAGGCATGAGGGATGGGAGACAAGTGGATGGGAAGAGGAGATAACTAGAGGAGGATAGGATGGGTGACCAAGGAATACAACAGAGCATGGATGAAGGGAATGTAAACCAAGAGGTGGCCAAAGCATGTATAGATAGGTGCCCCTGTTTTGATTAAGATCACAAGAAGGATGGAGGGATGGGAGATAAATTGGATATGATGGTAGGATGCGGAAGATAGGTGGGATGGAGGGTTTTATTAAGAGGACGGATAACAGGAAGACGGGTGCATAGCGGGAATGCATATCAGGAAGTTGCCCCCAAGTGCAGATGGGGATTTACGCATGACGCCTATTTGCTAGGTTTTCATCATTCCACTTATCCAAGGCGCTTGTTTGCCAAGTTTTCACCATTGGACGAATTATTTCTCTTTACTATTATTTTTTTAACGTTTTTTCGATTTTTCAAATTTTTGGATAGTAGGGGGATGAAAATGGATAAGGATAGGGATGTGGATAAGGGAATTTAGAAGACACATGATAAGGATATGGATGAAGGACTCGAGCATCAAGTTCTATATGAGGTATTAAGAGCCCATGTTTGAAGTGACTGTTGGATGTTGGTACAACCTTATTAGGATAAATGGATTATGCAAGAGGATGAATTAGAGGGATTTGAGAGGGGAGATATATGGGATAATGGATGGGATGCTGCAAAGGGTATGGATGGAATGATGGGGGGATATGTGATGGATATATGTGTTCAGGACCAACATTGGCACATGTGGTGGTGGATGTGAAAAGATAAGAGGATTAAGGGATGTAGAATGTGTGGATAATGGAGGAGATGGGGTGGTGAAATTTGGAACATAAGGACCCAAAAAAGACTTAGGAGATGAAAGGGGTGTATGACTAGCTTTTGGATTAGCAACTTTGGATGTTCTTATAGATTTTTCATTTGATTGCATTGCATATTTTTTCTTTGGGATCCACATGGTTTTGATCTTTTCTTTGGTGGGCCTTTGTGGCCTACGGATTTGATTTAGATTTAGATTTTTCTTCTCTTCACCATGTCTTTTGGAGGGGACATGGGGAGCCTTAGATTCATGTGGATGTTTGAATTTATGCATGTTTTCTTTAACAACCAAAGTGCGTTTAGTAGCAATGGGATGGGTGTGAGGAGATGGATGATGTGGAGTGACGAAGGTAGGAGTATGGGGATTATGTGTAGACAGAGGATGTGCAGGTATGTGCCTTTGTTAATCCTGATTAGGGGACATGTGAGAGGGATGTTTATGATGGATGAGATGGATAGTTTATGAATGGATGAAAGGATGAGATGGAGGAGGTGATCTTTGGATATATGGACCCAAGATGGATGGAGTGAATGAAGGATGGGATATGGTGGATGGAGGGATGTAAGGACCCAAAATGGATGGAGCAGATGAAGGAGGGATATGGACGGTGGTTTTGAGGCAATACGATAGAGGAGGGATGGCAACATATGATCTAGTGGGGCGATGGGAAGAGCTGACATTTCTTTTGGAAAAGGCTCGTTGAGGACGTCTAGAGGTTGTAACAACATCTTTAGACTGTGAGTCTTGGGAAATAGGTCCAAGACCTTGCATGAAGACTTGTTCTTTGACTTGGATGGGCTCTAAAATACCTTGCTCATGAATGCCTAGACCTCGTCCTTGATAGTTCATTTTCTTGAGCATGCGATCCATGATAGGATTTGTGTTATTCTGAAAACATGATGCGAGTCCATTATTAGGTGGATGATGATGGGTGGTATATACACTGTGTTTTTCTTCTGCGAGGAGGCCACCATGGAAGAATGTGAGGGTACCAAGGGGATATGCAAGCGGTGTAGGGGTAGCAGTTTTAGGTGATGATGGGGGATCATGAGAAGGAGATGATGGGATAGCAACATTTGGATGGGTGATATCAGGAGAGGGATTATGGGATATGATAGGATCTAGATTTGTGGTAGTGGGATCATGCAATGGAGATGGAGATGGAGTGGTGGAAGATTGAATGACAAGGGGATCATGGGATGGAACGGATGGGGGACTGTGATCTTGAGGTGGACTAGATGAGATGGTAGGATCTTGATCCGGAGAGGGGGATATGTTGACATGCTTTGGATTAGGCTCTTGGCATGACTCATCGTGTGCGGGAGGCATTGTAAGGGAATCTTGGTGGGGCTCTTCAAGTGGGGAAGATGGAGGGATGGAGGATTCAAAACATTCATGGGAATGGATTTTAGTGACACTAGAAGTGGAAGAAGTTGATTGGATTAGGGTGTCGTCAATGGGTTCGACGACTCTTGGAGAAGGAAGTGGGTGTTCAGTGGGCTCAACGGATTTAAAGGATGTGATGGTAGGAGATGGGAGCTCATTGGATTCAGAGGGTGTGATGGTAGGAGATGGGGGCCCAGTGGATTCAGAGGATGTGATGGTAGGACATGGGGGCTCGATGGATTCATAGGATGTGATGGTTTCTTCAGTGATAGGTGTTGAGTGGAGAAGGGTCTTGTCACTACTGACCGTGGATAATGGGTTGGGATGACATGATTCTGTAACTTCAAGGTATGGAGTGGGGGATGTATTCTTTGTTATAAGTCCTTGGAGAACTTCTTGAGTGAGGAACTTGAATGCTCTAGGCTGAGATGGCGTGGTAGGAGTGGATGAAGGATTATGGATTGGTGGACTAGGATTAGATGGGGGAATGGGATTGGATGCAGGACTGGAAATAGATGGGGGATTAAGGTTAGATGAAGGGTTAAGATAAGGGGATTGGGATGGTGAATTAGGACATGAGGATGCGGGTGGTGGATTGTAGTAAGGGTATTGGGATGGTGGATTAGGATGGGAAAATTGAGATGGTGAATTGAGATAGGGAAATGTGGATGTTGGATTAGGATAAGTGATGTGGATGTTGGATTAGGATATGAAGGTACAAATGTAGGATTAGAGTGAGTAGATTGGCATGGAAGATTAGGGTAGTGGGTATATGCGGATGAAGGATTTAGATAGGAGGATGTGGATGGGGGATTAGGATAGGGGTATTGAGATGGTAGACTAGGATAAGAGGATGATGTAGATGAAGGGTATGATGGATATGACGGATATCCCTTGTCAAAGGTAGCATAAGCAACATGATTAGGCATGGACGAAGACATAACGGGATAACTTGAGGGGGTGATTGGATTTTGGAAAGTGGGTGGAGAAAGCTTACTAGTAATATAGTGTCAAGGGGATCTATGTCATATTCCTCTTGATCAACAAGACTTTGTTATCGTTGTCAATGTAATTAGGGTTTCCCTTGACCACTATTGATGGAGGATAAGGATTCATGATGGTGAAAGGATAAAGAGGATGGATGAAAAGATTTTGGATGGGATCGGACTAAAGCTCAAATCGAGATTTGGGTCAAGCTCAGATCAGGATTGGACTAAAGCTCAGATTAGGATGATTGGATGATGTGATGGGATTGATTCTGACAATCGACACCGAATCTGCTTCGAGATGGAAGTAGATTGATTGGGTCGAAGGTGATGTGATTGGATTGGATTGGATAAGGTTGATTGGATTTTGATTGAATAGATCGGATTGGATAGGATTGTGGAGATAGAATGAATGTGATTTTATTGATTGGACAATTTGATCGAATGATTGGTTTTGATAGATTTGGATTATTAGATGGGTCTGATTGGATGACGAAAGATGTGAGAGAGACCTTGAGTTTAAGCAAAATAGGATACCCTTAATGACTAAGAGCTCTAATTGATTAAGAGGATGATCACGACACTGAATCCACCTTAAGATAGGAATGGATTTATTGGGCCGAGGATGATAACTTGCGACACCGAATTCACCTCAAGATGGAAACAAATTGATTTGGGTCGAAGTTAGAGACTAATAATCAAGTTCAAGTACTATGGTCAATTTGGGGTAACCACTTTGTAATACAAGGTTAGGACGGTTTGGTTATGGGTGGTGTTTGGCGATGCAAATGGTAAAAATTATGGCGTTCGTTAGGTGAGGGTATGGACTTTTGAATGGATTAGGGAAAAATTAAAGTGAACGGGTGGATTGAAGATAATTGTAGAGAATGAATGAGGATTTAGAATGGTTAAACGAAAGTCTGGAATGATGAGATGGAGGTTTAAAATGGTCAAATGGAGGTTTTTGGAGGTTTAGAGTGACCAAACGAAGGCTTGGGATAATGAGATAATGGTTGGGAATGGTTAAATGATGGTTTAGAGGCTAAACGGATCCAAATGGGGTGATTTCGGGTGTTCAGGAGGGAAAATTTGCCCCTCTGTAGCAAACCAGGGGCGTAATCGCCTCACTGCGGTAAATCAGGTGTGTAATCGCCTCACTGCGGTAAATCAGGGGGCGTAATCGCCTCACTGCGGAAAATCAGGGGTGTAATCGCCTCACTACGGTAAATCAGGGGCATAATCACCTCACTGTGGTAAATCAGGGGCTTGGTTTGATGCAAATGACTATGGAAAGGACTTTAAAATGACAATAATAAGATCAAATTTTCAAAATTTCACTAGTTTCTCACAAGAAAACACTCTCAAGCAAACACAATCCTATGATTAGTGTTAAGGGTATGGCCAAAGAGGTCTTAATCTAGGATGCACAAGGTGTTTAGGGAGTCCTTGATATACTCTCGGTACGTGAGGCACAACCGTGAACACCAGCCCATCACAAGCTTGAGTTGGGAACCCCAGCGAGATACTGAAGGGCTCAAACCAGCTCTTCACGTCTATCTAGGTATCACCCTAGCTTCGACGCTCCACCAATTACGACGTGACTGGATTGGGGTATGGCTTTCGCTCTCCCCCCTTTATATACCCCGCTGGTACGCGTGGTTGGAATCGTCCCTTGGGGTGATGAAATCCCCAAGCAGGTCCCACTATAAAAAAAGCACTAACTGTCTCCAACTACTCCCCAGGCTCACACGAAGTGCAAGGGGAAAGCGAAAACAAGCTAATGCTCTCTTTGGGTAACACAAAAAGACAAGCACAACAAGCAATGAATATTACTCCCTCTAATTAAACTATGTTCTTAGATTAATGCAAACAACAAAAATAGTTTAAAAAGTTTGAGCAAATGGATAGCCCTGCAAGCAAATGTTAGATGTTTTATCCCACTTTTTCCATCAACTTCACAAGAATATGCTGCAAAAAGTTAGCAAAAAACACATGTATCCTTGCAAGAACAATGTTAGGGAGAAAATAGCAAAGAAAACCGAAGCCAAGATAATAGTTTTACCTTCCGGGGCGCAATTTCCCTTCTTCAGCAAATCAGGGGCGTAATCGCCTCACTGCGGTAAAAACAGGGGTGTAATCACCTCACTGCAGCAAATCATGGGCGTAATCAACTGCGATAAAAACAGGGGCATAATTGCCCACTGCGGTAAAAACAAGGCGTAATTGCCCCACTGCGAAAAAGTGTTAGCACAAATTTCAGCCCAGGGGGCGTAATCACCTCACTGCAGTAAATGTTAGCACAAAAAAAAAATTTCAACCCAAGGGGGCATAATCGCCTCACTACAGTAAATGTTAGCACAAAAAAAAAATTTCAGCCAAGAGGGCGTAATCACCCCACTGCAGTAAAGTGTTAGCACAGAAAGTAGTTTTCAGCCCAAGGGGGCGTAATCGCCTCACTGCAGTAAATGTTAGCACCAAAAAACAATTTTCACCAAGAGGCGTAATTTCAGGGGCGTAATCAAGGGGCATAATCGCCCCACTATGGTGAAAATAGGGGCGTAATCGCCCCACTGCGACGTGTTCCTGCAAAAATCTCAACAACAGCAAACGTGAAGTATAGGAACCCGTTTGTGGGTCCCACCAGGCGTGCCAGAAATGTGATATCAAAATATTTAACCTATTCTAAGCAATTAAAATGCAATGGAAAACATAATGAAACACCTCAAGATTAGCCTAAGGAGTGATAAAACAAGAAGGAAAGTAGATAAAATAAGATGCAAATGAATATACCTTTCTTGTTGTTGGAGACTCCTTGGTTGGCCCTTGATTTGGATGACTTTGTGTGCTCCTTAAATGACTTCTTGAGTGACTAAATGCAAGATCAACTTATGCAAAATGATTAGAATGGATGGCTAGATGATAGTGAATGAGTGAGAATGCAAATTGGCAGCATGTAGTTATAAAATGGCTAAGTCCTTCTAAGTTCCCTTGAGGAGGGGGTATTTATAGAGGAACTTGAATTCTCTAGAGAATTCAATGATTGAGATTTATCCAACAAGGCCAAGATGAAGGGCTAAGGTGATTTGAGGACTCACAAGCCTTCACATCTTGACATGTGGATTGTGAAGTGGATAAAGGTAGGATGATGTGTAGGTGATGTGGAAGAGAGGTACATGATGTGGAGGAAGGACAAGTACCTTCCAAGTACATTGGGAGATGGGAAGAATCTTGGGTGAATAAAAGTGAATTAAAAATCCACAATGATTGGAAGAATCTGGTGGATAAGACAATGTTCCGAAAAGGTGGGAATTTGTCACATGTGACTTGATGTGACAAGTCAAAGGTTCTAGAAGATGCATGGGAAAAAGGGGATTCTAGGAGGAATAAAAGTGAATTAAAAATTCACATGGGGAAGAGAGGAGCATAGGGTGAATAAAAAGGAATTAAAAATTTCTTGGGGGATGGGGAGAGTTGACCAAGGTACTAATTAGGTTTGACTAATCAATGATTAGAGGATAATTAAGGGTTAATGTGGATTAGAAGCCAACCTGCAAAAGTTGGAGGATGTGACACATCCTAATCAAGGATTAGGCATGTGCACATCCTTAATGAAGAGATTAGGAGATGGATTGGGATTAGATGAAAATGAAATATGAGGGATTAAATAAATGTAATATTTATTTAATTCATTTGATGAAAAGGGGATTAAGGAGGGTAAGGTATTTAATTATTAATTAAATACCTTAAGGATTTGACAGAATTAATGATATTAATTAAATAATAGTAATATTACTTAATTAATTTGGATAAGAGGATGTTTAGGTGAAAAGTGATAAATTTGGATAAATTAAGTGTCCAAATTTGGATGTCTACAGGTATTAAGAGGCCATTCTCATTTTGTCCCAGTTGTTGATTCCTGTCATAACCCATTGCAAGCATCATTTGTAGGCCCTTGCTTGTTTCCTCCATTGGTAGTTCTGGTGTGGGTCTTTCATCTTGATAGAGCATGTGTGATGGATCTGCTTCAATAACCTCCTGGCCAAGGTCTCCCCATGTTGTGAATTCAGGATAATCCTCAGGATACGTTTGTGATGTGGAAGCTTGATTTTCTTGTGGGCGTCCCCATGATCTAGGAGATTGTGGTAACTCTCCTATCACAAAAGCATTGTTAGGGAGCTTGTAACTTCCACAACCGTCCTCCTGGATGATTATCTTAATGTCGGATATGGTGGGAATGGCAGGTGTCTCTATCTCAGAAGTGGATGTGAGGGTGGCGGGATTGATGTATGATGTGGATGGGACCTCATCATTTTTTGGCACTTGGGGGATTTTGTAATACTTGCCTTCAATATTTTTGCAATATGAGAACGGTTCGGGATCTCTGTGGACAGTAACCTCTTGTCCATTATGTGTAAATTTCACCCATTGGTGGAAGGTTGATGCTACAACTTTCATCGCATGGATCCATGGGCGTCCCAGGAGGATATTATATGGTAATTCGAGGTCTAAGACCTGACATGTGGTTTCCATGAGTGTTGGCCCTACTTGAATATGGAGTTTAATCGTGCCTTGAGACACTCTTTCTTGGTCGTCATATGCTCTGATTGTGATGCCCTTTCCTTTGTCAATGGAATCTTTTTATATTTTTAACTGTTTGATGAGGCTTAGGGAGTAGATGTTCAAACCTGCATCTCCATCCACCAAAACCCTTTTGATTTTTCTTTTATGTACAATGGCTTCTAAGTGAAGTGCACGATTGTGAGATGGTTGGGCGGGGAAATCTTGGTCAGAGAATGTAAGGAGATTAGGTGTTATGATATTTCCGACCATAGCTTGGAATTGCTCCGGATCTAGATCTGCGAGGATAGTGGATGAGGCTAGTGCCTCTTCAAGGATCTTTTTGTGAGCCGATAATATTTTTAACAACTCCATGATGGAGATGTGTGCTAGTGTTCTTTTGAGTTGATCTACAACATTGTAGCTATGCGGAACAGCTCTAGATGAAGGGACCCTATTTGGTTGGGATGGTCCTGCAATGGTGACTTTTCCACCTTTTGTGGTGACTCCACAATCTTTGACATGGGCGCCCTTGATGGTGATGACCATGCAGTCTTCATTTACGGAGGCAACAACTGTTTCATACACGTGATTTACACTACCTTTCCCTTTATCATTTTTATTACCTTTGTTGCCATGATTCGGCATCGGATTTGTGTAGATTTTAAGATCCTGGTTTCCCATAGGTTGTTCCAAGTTGATGATTCGTTTATCGATGAGATATTGAATGAGGTTTTTTAATCTCATGCAACTATTTGTGGTATGGCCTTTGCTTTTTTGGAATTCGCAAAGTTGATTCTCGTTATACCAAGGAGGTTTGACATCTGGTTCTTGGTAATTTTTGAATGTAGGAGCTTGGATGAGTTTTTCATCTATCAACTTTTTCATGATGACTTCCAATGGTTCTCCCAAAGCAGTGTATTTTCTTTTGGGATAGCTTTTGCGTTGGGGTGGTCCTCTTTGGTCATTGAGATTATTGATGGTTGGATTGTTGTTTGGATGATATGTTGTGTGATGATTGTTTTGTGTTTGGATTTGCGGTGTGGGTGGATTTTGACATGGGCCACTAATGACCACCTTGGCATCAACAACATCATCATTAGTAACATTTTTATTCCTTGCCCATGTACGAGGTTTATCGTTGTAATTGGATGATGGGCAGTTGTTTTGCTATTCATGGTATGATGTTGATTCTGTGGGTTGGGTTGCAAGGGCTCTTTCGATACTAAGCGCCTTGGAGATCAGTTATTCATATGTGGTAATTCCCTGAACCTTGAGATGAAATGCCAAACGACCTTCAAGGTTGGCTATGATTGTGTAGACTTGTTGTTCTACTGGCATGGTCCACTTGCTCCTATTGGCCTTGGATCACCATCGTTGAAGGAATGAAGCGAAAGATTCATTCTTCCCTTGTTTCAGAGCCAACAATTCTTTGAGACTAACATCCATTGCAATGTTACATGCATAGTTCCTAATGAATGCATCTCTAATTTCTTGGAATGTTTTGATGCCTGAAGGTAAGCGAGAGAACCATTCTATAGCAGGACCTTCCAAGCTCCTAGGAAATAGCCGCATCAGATAAGTGTCATCATATGCGACCTCCATACAATGAACCTAGAATTTCCTGACATGGTCTTTAGGGTTTCCCATCCCTCGATATTTGTCAAATTTGGGGATTTCAAATCCCTTGGGGAATGGTTTGATGTCTAGGCTTCTATCGAATGGATAGGGACATAAGTTTCTTGGCGTTTTGGTTGTTTTCCTTGATTGAAGGTCAAGCACTTTTTGCGAGAGCAACCTGAGTTGTGTTGTCACATCATTTTGCAGATCAGGGGGTGGGATGAAAGTGTTTTGGGGTGTTTGGATCATGGGTTGGATGGGTGGGTTGATTGGTGCGTTGTTCGATGGTATCTGTGTTTTTTGGCGAGCGAAGTAGGCTTCTACTTGTTTTTGGATGAACAATGCTTGTTGTTGATCTTGTTTTTTTTGTATTAGGATTTGTGCTTGTTGTTGCACTTGTTGCCATTCCAACAACGCTTGTTGTTGTGCTTGCTAATGTTCCAATTCTGTTGCTTCTTGCTGCTCTTGGTATTGCTTTAGTGCTTGTTGATATGCTTGCACTTGTACTGCTTGTGCAAGAAGCTTGTGCTTGTGCTTGCACTTGTGTGGTGCTTGTGTGGCTTGTTGTTGTAATAAAAATTGTGCTTGAGCAGCCCTTTGTGCTTGCAATGCTTGTGCGGCTTGGGTGGCTTGTTGTTGTTGCTGTTGCAATAATGCTTGGGCTTGTTGCGCTTGTAAGGAAACTTGTACAGCTTGGGCAGCTTGTGCAGCTTGTTGTACAACTTTTTGTTTTTGAACTTGTTGGTATCCTCTTTGAAAAGCTGCTTGCAATGCTACATCGTATTGGCTTGATGTGGTGAAAGTTGGTGGTGGTGGATTTGGAATGGTGGTAGGTGATGATGTTGTGTTTATGTTTTGGGTGTTGGATAGTGGTATTGATGTGATTGGTCCTTGAGAGACCATGATTTGTGATGTTATGGGTGTGTTTGATGATGTTGCCATTGCTTGTGTGTTTGTCATTTATTGTTGTGATATCAATGAAAATTTTTGAGCATTTGGTGTAATGCTTTGATTGATGGTTGGGACGTAGGTTTGATTGATACATCGTAGGGGAGGAAGCCCTAGACCAAGGAGTGGTGTGGATGATGATGATAATAGTGGAAGTGGTGGAAATGTAAGGGGTGTGAGTTGTGAAAATGTTGTGGTGTCGAATATGCCTCTTGGTCCAAACATATCTCCTTCTTCTTGCAAATTTGTGAGAAGAGGTGTTCGGGGTGTTGCATGAAAAAATGATGATGATGGATCGTGATGGAATGTGAGGGGAACATTTTTATGTAGTGGGTTTTCGGGTATGTTTTGTTCCAATGTGGTGTTTGCATCCAAGCTTTGGTTATTAACAAGTGGGTGTGCTTGAAGAGCATTGAGGAATGCATTTCCCTTGTTAACGTTGGGTTGAGTTGGAGCAAAAGATGTCATGATTTTCGAAATGTTTTGCATGACGTTTTGAGATGGGGGTGTAGATGGGATGGGAATGGTGGATGAGATTGGTGGAAAAGATGTCTCCACTATAGTACTCACATCAAAATCCGAAGGTAACTTGGCCCCTTGTTTTGCTAGCTCAAGCATGTATAACGAAGGGTTAAGTCTCATCATGATGTTAATGATTTTATGGTTCTCCAGATTTTGGAGCATTTCAGTCATTTCCTCGCGAGACATTCCAAAAGTGAGGTCCTCTCCTTGGTTTTCCTCTTGCATATTTTGCGATGATGAGAGGGTCAAAGGATTGCTTGATTCGGTAGGATTCATTTTCGTGTTTGTTTGGCTAAGATCGCTTGAAGCAGGTGTTTCTTTGTTGGCTTCCATACTCTTCTTGTATTGAGATCTCGTTTGAACCATAAAACAAGGATCAATCTTCGAGAATATGTGAGATGAATCTCTTGATTCTTTGGAATGATCTCTATTTTATGTTCCAAAGTGAAAGTTTTAGGATGCTTTTGGGGATGAAAGGTGATGATATGATGATGATGAATGATATGGATGTTTTTGGCTTTTGATAAATCTTGAATGGGACCCTAGGCTTTAGGACTTTGCAAATTTTGATTTTGATTGGATTTTGGATTTTGGATTTTGTCCTTGATTTTGATTTTGATTTTGCTTTGATTTTAAACAAAAGGACCCTAAGATATTTGATAAGGATCTAAGGGATAGAATTGTTCAAAGGATGATGATTTGAATATGTGTGAGGAGAAGGATGCATCTACTCACACCTATTAAAACAAGATAATAGCTAAGCATATGAGGAAGGATTCATCTTCATATACTAAGCTAGGCAAGATGATTTTGACAACTTTGATTAAGTACATGCAAAAGGATGCATCTACACATACCTAGCCAAAGGTGATTTTGATGATGTTTTCAAGGATACAGTCTCAATGTTTTGGATGATTTTTGATTTTTCCACAAAGTCTAGTATCAAGGATGATTTGTGAGATGGATTTGATGTTGATGTTTTTGAAGGATGGATGGAAGAGGTTTGATTTGTTTTGATCCTTAGGTGAACCTAAAAAGGACACTTTGTTTTCCTAGATCTAGGTATTGAAGAGCATGCAAATGCTTCCTAAAGACCTTTGTAACCAAGAAATAATTTTTGCATAGATTTTCAATGATTTTTGCTTTTGGGGATTTTCGAGTCTTCAATCACACATGAAAATTCATTTTTTCTTAGCTTTGCTTAATGGCTTTATTTTACCAAAAACACTCTCTTTGGTTAAATTTTCAAACTAAGATGTCCAATGTCTTAATTTCTTCAAACTCCACAAGATATGTTATGTGGAAATTTAATGAACTTAAGGCAAGGGTTTCCTATTGTTTACTTAAGGAGGAAAATTGAGATATAATCCAATGTTTAGAAACCTCTAAGGATGTGAATCCGAAGGGAAAGCAATAACATATGGATTGAGTCAATGGAATTTTTCTCCAAAAGGGTTTGAAATTTGAATGATAGTGTTAAGTGTTTGTTTCCATGATGTTTTCGATCAAGCAATGCATTTTGTAACCAAAGAATAAGTACAATCCTATGGATGTGTAAGACAATATTTGTTGGATTCCCACTTGGACAAGTCCAACTAAGCTTATCTCTAGTGAATGGTTAGATGCTTGACCCCACTGGATCCCCTCCACGACTCATTAACATCAATCGGGGCAGCCAAGCATCAACACCCATGAAACTCCCATGGCATGCTTTCCATTTCTACTAGAAGACCATAAAAGTGTGGGGCATCTTCATAATGACTGTTCTTGCACCAACAAATAGATAAAAGGATTTTGGAAAATTCTAGCACATGTGTTGTAGTAAGGACTTTCTGTTCGTAGGAGTTGACCCAACGTGGCAAGAGTCCCCTTTCAGATCCATCTTGTCGGAGTCAACTGCGTGATATTGGCGTTTCGTCCAATATCCACATTTATATCCTGGCTAGAAATACTCTCGAGTTCAGAGTGTTACCGGTTTAGTCGTTCCCTTGGGTGAGTACTTTTTCCCCAAGGTAGGCCCTCTAGGATAAACAAAAGCAAATGAAGAACAATGTTCGTAACTCGATCAATCCTTGTATGCAACAAAGAGAGAGAATGTACGCAACAAAGCCCCCACTCACACTCGCACAATAGTTTGTTCATTTTACGCCCAAATCGAAGTGTGGAGGTGATTACTTTATCTCAACCCAAAGTCATGGAAAAGACCTTTTGATTCTCAAGATCGCTATAAAGTGTGAGAGAAGCGCATACGTCCTTTTCCAATGCCTTTAGTCTAAGTAAGCCCTCACAAAAAACACAACTACACTTGTTCTTTTTAAATCCTCAAAGCAATATGTGAGTTCATTTTAGAGCACCAAATCACAAGTGTAAGACATTTGTTCAATTGTTTAACCCATAAATAAAATCTAGTAAGTTTGTTGATCCTATTGTTCATTTTAACCTTTGCAACAAATAATTGAAAAGTTCTTTTTAAGCCCAAACAAAAACTAGTGTTCTAAGAAGAAAAAGATGACAAATTCCTAAGGAAGTGTTAAACAAACACTTAAATGTTTAAAAACACTTTAATTGGATAACGTATCATCACCATGTTCCTCCTTCCTTAGCTTTCGATTTCCAACCTACAAAAAAGAAAAACAGTCAGATTCTGGAAAAAAAATAGAAATAAAAAAGCAAAAAATAGAGGAAGAAGTAATCATAAATTAAAGCACGTGTGCTAAAAATTAAATTTCTCCCTTTTACTATCTTCTAGCGTCGTAACTCGTGAAGGCATCGCTATTTCTTCTCCCAACGTTGCTCTCATAGCGCTGCTTACTAGTTAGCGATGCTCTGTGTCGGGACAGAGAGCAAGATTGCGTTGCAATTTCGCCCAGCATCGCAGTTTCTGTAAGCTTCAGAGTTTAGGATTTTTTTTTTGAAACTTCTACGGATTGTCGAGTCTAGCGGCGGAGTTAAAAATTTGAAATTTTTTGGCGAGATGAGTCTAACAGTGCTAAAATAGCGATACTGACGAGCCCGTGGTGCTAAAATAGCGAAGCTGATGAGCCCGCGGTGCTAAAACAACAACGCTGACGAGCCCACATTGGAATTTCCTGTGTGTGAAGAAAAATGCGGAATTTTCAAGAAAAAGTTAGAATTAATGAGTTCAAGCCCTCCTTCTAGTGCCCAATGCGCAAACCCCTCTCCTAGTACCTGCAGAACAACATGAATAAATGAGTTAGACAAGGATTTGCAAGCTAAAACAAGGATTCCCCATGAAATCCATTTACAAATCAAACTAGGAATGAAATTAATGAAGAACACAAAGAAAATGATAAAAAACTAGATTTAATCCTAATTCAAATAGCAAACACTTGATCCCATGGGGGAATTGGTGCCAATTTGATGTGAAAATTGGCCCTTTCCCAATTCCTATGATGCAAGATTCAAATGTTGAAGAGATTGTTGATCCACTTTTGATGAAAAGATGAGAACTCCAAGCCAAATCTGCAAATGAGCCTAGCTAAGAATTTGAATGATGGATGGAAATGGCTAAGTATTTTAGCATGGTAACTTTGCAATGTTTGTGGATGATTCAAATGAAGGATGAGCTCTTTATTTATAGGATTTCAAGATGGATGAATGTACAAATTTGAGCAATGTGGGACTAACATTCATCCAATGAAATGATGCCACTTGTCAAGCTATGAATAGATGATGGTTGTGCAAGATTTGGGGTTTGTGCCAATAAATGCCAATATTGAAAATTCAAATTTGTTGAAATGACATGTAAGAGGGAAGGGAAAATGCAAGAAATGCCACTTGGCTCAAGGCAAAGGACATGTAAGAGGTTTTAAATGCCCTGTTGGATGCACATGTTGACTTGAAATTTTTGAATTCAAATTGATGGAATATTCCAAAAAAAGATGCCTTGTGAGGAAAATAAGGATTTAATAAATGAATTAAATCTATTTTCATGTGCAACTTGCATTATCTAGAGGATGTGACATGAGATGAGGTTAAATTAATCAAAGGTTTAATTAATTTAACAGGAGATTAGATGATGTGACTTATTTGACTTAGATTTATGGATTTATTTAAATCAAATAAGGGAGGAATATGATAAGGGGCTAATTAAATAAAGTTTTTGATTTATTTAATTAAAAGGGATGGTGTTAGATTAAATCAAATAAGGTTTTAATTTATTTAATTTAATGGATAGACTTTAGAGATTTAATCAAATAAATTGATTATTTGATTAAATAGGGATACTTAGACTAGGTGAATTGATTTAATTAACAGAAGGAATTGAATTAATTAGATAAAATGATTTATTCAATTAAGAGATGAATATTGATGAATTTAATTAGATAGGGGGATTTGATTAAATGGTTAGACCGAGGAATGATTTAGGAAGAAACGATGTTAGTAAGTCAAGATCGAATGCATGATGTCAATCAGTATATTTTACGTGTCTACAAAAACCTAGTTGGTAAGTTGATGAAAGGTGTCCTACCAGAGCTTGGAACTATGTAGGGTCAATGTCGTTAGGGACATAGGTATCTTGTAAAGCCTTCGTCAAGATATCCTAATATACAGGAGAAGACTTTAGCAAATCTAAGATAGATATTTGCACTATAGTCTTTCCTAGATGGTCAAGGATGTTATACTGAGAGCTCATAGGAGGTGATGGGGCTAACGTTGAGGCTCCAGGGACAACAATGCAAGTGCAGAAAGTGGTAACAACATGTTAAGACTCCTTGCCTTTGACATGTATCATAGACACACGTGATTCTTCTTGCTCAATATGCGTGATTAGAGTCTCATAGTTAAGCGAGACATCGTTGTAGGCGATATTATTAGTGTTGTTATCCTGGTTGTTATTGTTACTAGATCCAAGATTTGCGTTGGATGTGCTAGGACCTTGGTTATGCTTGGGGAAAGTGTTTTGATATATTTGTAACTAAGCATTGGATGAAGGTGTCGTATTGACATCCACATGTATGTCACCCCGATCTATGAAATCTTAGATGTACATTTTTGGACTCTGACACTTATTTAAGGTATGACCTTTAATCTTGTGAAACTCACAGTATTCATTTTCTTTAAACCAAGTTGGTTTAGGCTTGGATTCATTAAGTGGCTTGGTCATAGGATATGTAATCAAGTAATTGACCCGCAACAACCTATTGAAGACAATGCTCAAGGGTTCTCCTAATTGAGTGTATTGACATTTACTGTTCCCTTGATTGGATCGTTGAGGGGGTCAAGGTGCCCCCTATGGTGCAGATATGATGTTGGGAATGGATGATTGTTGCTTCTGGGAGGTATTGGCTACTTGAACATGTTTAGTATCAGTGACGCCATCATTGACTGCATTCTTGTTCTTATTCCAGTAACGAGATTTGTCACTAGATGACTTATCCTTATTCGAGTTGTACAATTTAATTTTCCCTTTAGCGACAAGCACTCTCTCAATGATGGGGCCCTTTTTGATAACCTCTGCAAAGGTTACGACACAATGAAGATTAAGAGCATGTTCTAGTTTAGGATGGGAATTAGCCACAAAAAGGGTGACCATTTCTTTCTCGCTGGAAGGGGACTTCATACGACTAGCTACAGGTCACTACCTTTGTAGGTATTTAGCAAAAGTTTCTCCATCACATTGCTTCTCTTTCAAGAGGTCTAGAGTATCAATGTACTTCTCCAAATTAAAGGAGAACTATTTGAAAAAAATTTCAGAAAGATCTGCGAAGGAAGAAACTGTCCCCTTCTTGAGACCCATGAACCAATCTAAGAATGGCCCTCCTAAGCTTCTAGGGAACAAGCATAGGAGATAATTGTCATTATGTTGGACATCCTAACATTGTGCATAGAAATCTTGTAGATGGGCTTTTGGATCTTTAGTTCCTATATGCTTTTTGAACTTGGGTATCTCGAAATGCTTTGAAAAGGGGACAAGTGAAATCAAAGAATAAAAAAGATATGGGAAAATCTCCTCAAACTTGAAGGATTTTTTGGATGTACCCACTTGTAGGTCTTTCAATGTAGCTTTGAGCTCCTCCAACTCTTTATTGGCAGGCGGAGTTTGATTAGATGGATTGGGTGGATATTATCGATGGGATGAGGATGGGATGAAAGCATTGGGATTATATGAGGGTGTAGGTTGATACTAATTAGCATAAGGTGGATAGGATGATGACGAATTTTGGTAATAAGAGGCGGAGGGTGCCTGATGCTGAGGTGGCAACTGCTAATAATATGAAGTGGATGGGATATTGTGTGGAGCTTGGTAATATGATGACGTGGATGTCCCTTGTTGATAAGGTGGTTGTTGTTGATAATAAGAGGTAGATTGAGCACCCTATTGATGAGGTGGCCATTGTTGAACATAGGACATGGATGAGGCACCTTGTTGGTATAAATGTTGTTGTTGAGCATAATAGGGATTGGTTTGGTAATTATATGCAACATTGGGTTGTTGTGTGATGTATGGAGGTTGTTGCGGATTAGGCTGCTGCTGGTATGGGTCGATATGCGATTGCAGGGGATTTGTGTAAGGAGGTGGTTGTGTTCATGGTGGATTCTGAGTAGTCACATAGATGTTCGGATTAACATAAGCAGTGTATGTGTTGGATGGATGGTAGATATATTGTGTGAGAGGATTATGTTGTGTTTGTGTGGGAACGTGCGTATGTGATTGTTGATAAGGAGGGAGAGATGGGATGTGTTGTTGTGGAATTGCTACAGAGGCACCATGGGGTGGTTGTTGAGGGTGTGATTCAGTTTGTATTAGTTGATGCAGAGGTTGGATATGAGTGACAATATGTTGTTGTGGGTTTGCAAAATTTTTCTGCAACATGTTTTGTTGCAAAATTGAAACATTCTATTGTGGGGGTTGTTGATGATGTTGTTGCATGGGGATGGAAACGACAACGATATGCTGTGGTGGTGCTTGTGAAGGGATAGTTGCATGATGTGGTGGTGCTTGTGAAGCAATGGATTGATGAGTATTATTACCCCAAGGGGTAGTAGGAGATTACCTATGGACACAGGTCTTGGCGGTGGCATCAATTTGAGAAAGGGATTTCCCCCGAGTGTTGACGGGTGGTTAACCAAGATACTGAGGTGGGAGTGGTGGAGCATATGAGATGTTTTATGGCATGCTGTAGGCATATGGATCATAAGGATCAAATGATGCGGTAGGAGCAACAGATGGAATGGGAGGATAATTATTAACATGATGTATCACAACATTTCCAAACTCAGGATGATGCCAATTATCTACAGGTGTACCCTCGGGAACATAGGAATTTCCTGGAACATTCTACGGGTCTTGATGCATTGGAGGGGGCTTGGTGTTGGTGTACTATGACATGTCAAAACCAGATGGTAGTTTGTCTCCTTTCATGAGTAGAGTGGTGAGGATCTTATCCCCACGCTCATCGAGGAGGCGGTCTGTCATCTGAATGTTAGTGGGATTTCTTAGGTGTTCATCAACGAAGACTTCAAGCTGATTGATCATGTTTTGATCATCGGGTAGTGAAGTATTTTGACCGTCAGTGTTAGATTGTGATGAAGCACCGTTATGAGGGTCTTGAGGGATGTTCACACCATTGTTAGGATCCTGAAAGTTATTCACATCGTTGTTGGGATGTTGAGGGATGTTTTCCCCATTATTAGGATCTTGAGGGATGTTCAATTGGAAACCTTGACCTTGTTGTTGTGCCATTTGCTTCTTGGTTTGTGATCTAGTCTATATAGGCATGAAAATGAAAAACTACTAGGTGGACCTAAATGATGGTTGGAAGATTGATTGGATTGGATAAAGGATTGATTAATAGGATGGTGAGATCGGATAATTGGATAAGGGTTGATTGGTTGTTTGGATTAGATAGGATTAAAATTGGATGATTGGATATGATAGGATGATTGAATAGGATTGACATTGAGATTGGATGATTGGATATGAGAGGATGATAGATCAGGATTGTTTGACAAAACAACTAACAAGATTAGATGATGGATGATGTAAGGGATTCTAAACGTAGTTCAGAAATTACCCTAGGTGACTTAAGGTGTTGGTTGATTAGATTAAAGGACAGATAGAGGATCATGACATCGAATCCACCTCGAGATGGAAATGGATTGATTGGGTCGAGGATGATGACTTATGACACTGAATCCACCTCAACATAGAAATGGTTTGATTGGGCCAAAGACAATGACTGATGTGTATGATAATGATTGGATTTAGATGCCTAGGTCAATTTAGATAATAACCTCTGAAACAAGGTTTAGGGGATTTGGATCGAGAGAGTGATGATGAATGATGCAACCTAGAGATGCTCTAAGAGTTCTTATATGATGCGGGTGATGACTGAATGACCTTTGGAAAGTGTAAATGATAAATTACAAGTGGACGAACGGGGATGAAAGTTTTTAGATCACAACAAATGACAAGGTTTTAGGTACCCAACTGTTTGACTCTCTGAATTGGGCACAGTTGCCTATTCAAGGGGTGTGGTCACCTGACTGGTTTCTTTGGACTTGTTTAAATCAGAAACGAGGTCAAACAAGCTATCAAAATAGGAAAATGAGCCTGAAAGACTTAGTAGATGATGGAACGAGTTCCCCGAATGGTGAAACAAGACCCTTAAACAATGATACAGATTCCCTGAATGATGAAATAGGTTCCCTGAATGGAAAAACGGGTTCCTTGAACGATGAAACGAGTTTCCCAAATGATAAAATAGGTGTTTGGAATGGATAAACGGGTTGTTGGAATGGGAAAATGGGCACTCAAAATGGGAGACAAATGCTCGGAATGGATAAATGGGTACTCAAAATGGATAAATGGGTACTCAGAATAGATAAACGGGTACTTGGAATGACCAAATGGGAGGTGAAATTGGTCGTTTGGGGGGCAGGTTTTCCCAACTTGGGGTAGGTTCGCACAAACTAAAGGGTAGGTTCACCTATTGGATGAAAATTTTGACAATTTTGACCAAAAACAAGCTAACAAGCTAATGTAGAGGACAGGTTCGCCCCTTTAGAGGGCAGGTTCGCTTGTTTGGTAAAAAGATTGACAATTCTGATAAAAACAGGTTGATCAAAGGCTGAGGCAGAGAGAAGGTTTGCCCCTTGAGAGGGAAAATTCACCTCTTTAGAGGGTAGGTTTTCCTATTTGGTAAAAAGATTAACAATTTTGACAAAAACAAGCTGATCAAAGGCTGGGGCAGAGGGCAGGTTTGCCTCTTTAGAGGGTAGGTTCTCCCTTCTACAGGAAACTTGGAATTGACTTAAGTGAAAACAACTATGGAAAGGACCCAAAACATAGCAAACAATAGGCAATAAGATTGACTTGACAAAAAATTCACTAGTTTTATACAAGAAGACAATTCAGACAACATGATCCTACAATTAGTGTTAAAGGTATGGCTAACACAGTCCTTAATCTAGGATGAAAAAGGTGTCTAGGGAGTCCTCGATATACTTTCGATACATGAGGCACAACCATGAACACTAGACTGTCACAAGTGTGGGTCGGGAACCTCAACGAGATACTGAAGGCTTGGACCAACCCTTCATGTCTATCTAGGTATCACCCTAGCTTTGACGCTCCGCCAGACACAATGTGACTAGATTGGGGTACAACTTTGGCTCTCCTCACTTTATATACCCCACAGGTACGCGTGGTTGGGATCATCCATTGGGTGATGAAATCACCAAGCAGGTACTCCTAAAGAAGAAAACACTAACCATTTTTGGCTACTCCCCAGGTTCACAAAAAGTGTAAGGGGAAAGCTTAGATAGAATAGTGTCTCCCTGGGTGACACAAATGGACTTTTGAAGACACAACAAACAAAAGAGTTGACTCTCCCCTAATTAAACTATGTTCCTAGATATTAAAGAAAAAAATGACAAAGCAAACAACTGATTAATAATTAGATCCGTCTGCCCTACAACAAATATGTTAGAAGTTTATATCTTGGTCTTCAATAAGTGTTTGAGAGCTACACAAATGTTAGAAAAACTTACACAAACACCCAAAGGATGAGTTAGGATTAGTAATAATCAGAAACAATCCAAAACAAAATCTAAAAATGAGATTTATGCACTATTTTTACCTTGCAAAAGTCTTTATTCAGGGCAGGTTCACCCCTCTGTAGAAAATAGTTAGAAACAAAGGCTAAAAATTGAAATCTAAATGCCCTCTTACCTGTGTCAAGGGCAGGTTCGCCCCTCTATAAGGGTAGGTTCACCCCTATGTAGAAAACAGTTAGAAATAGAGGCTAAAAACTGAAATATGAATGCTATTTTACCTGTGTCAAGGGTAGGTTCGCACCTCTATAAGGGGAGGTTCACCCCTCTACAGAAAACAATTAGAAACAAAGGCTAAAAACTGAAATCTAAATGATGTTTTACATGTGTCAAGGGTAGGTTTTCCCCTCTGTAAGGGTAGGTTTGACCCTCTGCAGAAAATAATTAGAAAACAAGGCTTAAAAATAGATTCTGATACTCAAAAGGGCGACCTTGTAGGGTAGGTTTGCTTGTTTGTGGGAAATTTTTCCCCTCTACAGGGACAAGTACGCCTCTCTGTTACCCTAACCTACAAAAATCTTAAAAAAACAACAAACATAAAAGGAAGAGACCCATTTGTGCGTCCCATTGGGCGTGCCAGAATGTGATAAGGTGAAATCTCCTAGTTTAAATGATGCAAAATAAGGTGCAAAAAGAAAGGAAAAGGACACTAACACCTCATGATTAGCCTAGTTGAACCCAAAACAAAATAAAGATAAAAAGAGTAGATTTTACCTTGTCTTGAATTGATCTTTGGTTGGCCCTTGATAGTTGATTTTGTGTGCTCCTTTGATGGAAAGATGTGATGAAAGTGGGTTCAAAGTGATGAGGGTTTGACGAAGATTCAAATGAAGGATGTGGGTATTTTGATGGATGAATAAAATAGATGCAATGAGAGGTTGCAGATGATCAACACTGGTGGTTGAAGGTTGAGCTTGAGAAAAATGGTTCAATGAGAATGTTGAATGAAAAGTGTTGCAAGTGTGTGAATTAGAGAATGAAAGAAAAATATTTTATTTTATGGAGAGAATCTCTAGAAAGATGGATGGTTGAGATCTTGCCACCATGGGAAATATGTAGGGTTGTGGTGAGTTGAGGAGTCACAAGCCCTCACATCTTGCCATGTGGTAGATGATGTGTCACAAGGACATATGAGGTGGAAGATTACATGTGATGGGAAGGTACTTGTAAGTACCTTGGAATAAGGATGATGTGACCTCTCAATGATCACATGGAGAAGAGGAGAATCTTGGATAAGTAAAAGTGAATTTAAAATTCACACAATTGGAGATATCTTAAGGATAAGAAAATGTTTCCAAAAAAAGAGGTGAGAAGTACCTTGGATAAGACAAGGTCCTTAAAAAGGTAAGTACTTCCCCACATGTGAGTGATGTGACATCTCAATGATCACTTGGGGAAGAGGAGAACCTTGGAAAGATAAAAAGGAATTAAAAATTCCTTAGGGGAAGGGGAGAGTTGACTAAAGGGGGGTTGATTAGACTAGCTAATCACCAATTAGAAAATAGTTAGTGATTAATGAAGATTAGAATCCAACTTGCAAAATTTGGAGGATGTGACACATCCTAATCAAGGATTAGACATGTTCACATCTCTAATGATGAGATTAGAAGGTGGATTAGGATTAAGAAAAAATGATGGAGGATGTGACATGTTAGGAATTAAATAAATGTATTATTTATTTAATTCTTTAAGGAAAAGGGGATAAAGGGGTAAAGTATTTAATTATTAACTGAATACCTTAGAGATTCAAAAGAGTTAAGGGTATTAATTAAATAATAGTAATATTACTTAATTAATGCAAATACGAGGATATTTAGATGGAAAGGGACAAATTTGGATAAATGTAAGTGTCCAAATTTAGGTGTCTACAGTGTTCTCATGCATAATGAAGCATTTTGCGTCATCTGCATGTCATCTTCTTATTGGGAAGCATGTACATCAATGTTCAATTGTGCTTTCATTAGGTTTGGCCGACCTAGTGTTTACACTTCATTTGAAGAATTAAATTTAATCAAAAAAGTGTGTGGCCGATTCAAGACATTATTTTTGGTCTTGGTTAAGTATTTTTATTGGTCCACTTTCATTCTTTTCCACAACAGGAATGTTGAGTTTCCAACATAATTTGAATTAAAGAAATAAAGTTATGTGGCCAACCTTGGAGAAAGTTTCTAAGGTTGAAGATGGTATAAATGCAATTAAAATTGTGAAGAATGTAGTAGTGATGCAAAGTGACAAAGTAAGCCACAAATCAAAAGTAGAAGTGTGTGAAAGTGAGTTGAGGCAACATTACTTCATTGTGTTAGATTCCTGAAGGTAGTGAGCTGAAGGTTTCTATAATCTTTTGATCAAGGCTGCAGATGTGTGTTTATTGTTGTGGTGGATCTTTTGTTCTCTTTTGTATTTGTAGGCAGTGAGCCTTGTTGTTGGACAGTGATTCCTTTCTGTAGGTAGTGAGCCTTTGTATTTGGATAGTGAGTCCTCTTCTCGATAGTGAGCCCTTGGCAGTGAGCCTCTGTATTCGGTTTTATAATCTCTTTATATTGTGAGTTAATCCTCATCGTGGTTTTTCCCTCATTGGTTTTTCCACGTAAAAATATGGTGTTCATTGTGTTGATTTTACTTTCTGTTATCTACATTTCATGCTCATACTTAATAACAAAATAGTGTGGTTGTGGAATTGATGTGTTGAAGTTTTGAATTTGAATTTGTGTGACAACTGATTCACCCCTATCAGTTTTCCTATGATTTTTTAACAATTGGTATAAGAGCTTTGGTTCCTTGGTTTAGAGCTTAACCACTTAAGGAAGATCTAATGGTGCATAATTTGGTGATCCCTATGTTCGATGGATCTGATTATAGTGATTGGAAAGTGCAAATGATAGGATATATTGTTTCTCTTGATTATAAGACCTAGAAGGCTATTGAGATGAAGTATGTTGCTCCAGCGAGTGGTCCTACTACTGCTGATGAGGTTTCTACTTATGAGGAGAATGAGAAAGCAAAGTATGCTATTTATAGTGTTTTATCTAAAACTAAGTGCACTAAGGTTCTTTCTCTAGACACTGCTAATGAAGTCTGGAAGAAGTTGGAAGAACTATATGAAGGAAATGAAATAGTAAAGTTGAAAAAGAAGCTGGCAACAAAGTGCAGATATGAGAATTTGAAAATAGAAGAAGGTGAAGAGTTTACAAGATATTTCTAGAGGGTTGAGATGACAACAAATGAAGCTAAGAATCAAGGGGGAAAGCTGACTGATGAAGATATTATTGAGAAGATTCTGATCACCCTACTAGATTGCTACAGTGATAAGATCTCAGTTATTGAAGAGATGTATGATCCTAAGAAGTATACTAAAGAATAGTTGTTCAACACCTTGCAAGCATTTGAGATGATAAAATTCAAGAAAGAAGATAGGATAGAAGAAAAGACAAAGACAACATTTAAGGGAATGAATATTGAAGATGATCTGGAGAGTGATGGTTCTAATGAGTTGGAAGAAAATTTCATCAAAAAGTTGAAGAAAGGTACCAAAAAGTATAAAGGTATATTGCCCTTTAAAAGTTTTAGTTGTGGTAATATTGGTCATTATGCTTCAAGATGTCTGAATAGAGTTGTACACAAGAAAAAAAGTATTATAAAGATAAGGATATAAAGGATAAGGAATAGAAGAAGTTGTATTATGTTAAAGAAGAAATTGGAATCTCTAATGATGAATCTGATTATGAAGGTGATGATAGTGAATGCTTATTTTTAGCTATGGAGAATAAATCTGTGTCTGCTAACCCTGGAAAATGTGCAAGGAAGAATGCTTTGGAGAACAAAAATAATAATATGGAAGGTACTTTGGTAACCACCTTTCCTACAAGAAAGGATGAAGATTACTGAGTGATTGACAATGGATGTTCTAATCACATGACCAGAGATAAAAGTAAGTTCACTAAACTTGAAAAGCATGATGGTGGTTTGGTCATGTTTGGTGGTGATTCAAGAGCTAAGATTTATGGGAAAGGTACAATTAGTTTTGATGGATTACACAACACTGATGATGTATATTATATAAAGGGTTTGAGGAATAACCTTTTGCATGTTGAACATATGTGTAGCAATGGCTTTAAACTTGTATTTCAAAATAATACCTATGAAATCATAAAAGGATCTGGAGATATGGTTACTGCTAGAAGAACTCATGGAAACATCTATCAGCTTAAGGGAGTTGATGGTTAATGCCTTGTATCTCAAGTTAGTGAAAGTTGGTTATGGCATTGAAGAATGGGACATGTAAACTTTGATAATTTGGTTAGAATCATTTCAAGAGATGTTGTCTGAGGTTTGCCTAGAATCACTAAGCCTGGTAATACTATGTGCAAAAGTTGTCAATTGGGGAAAAAAAAAAGATGCAACTTTAAGGAAAAAGAGCAATCTACTACCAGAATGTTGGAATTAATTCATACTAACCTCTGTGGTTTGACTAGAACAAGAAGCCTGAATGGTGATGGGTATTTTATGCTCCTTATTGATGATTATTCTCAAATGACATGGATTTATTTTTTGGAGAGAAGACTTAGGATTTGGATAGGTTTAAAGTGTTCAAAGCAAGAGTGGAAAATGAAGTGAGTTTAAAAATAAAATGTTTGAGATCTGACAGAGGTGGAAAATTCACTTCTAGTGAGTTTAATACATTTTGTGAACAACATGGCATAAAGAGACAATTTTCTGCTTCGAGAACCCCTTAGTAGAATGGGGTAGTTGAGAGGAAAAACTAGACGGTAAAGGAAGTTGCAAGAACCATGATGAAAGAATCAAATGTATCGGATGTGTACTGGAGAGAGGCAATACACACTGTTGTTTATGTTCTTAATATAGTTTAGATTAGAGGCAACAATGCAAAGACTCCTTTTGAGTTATGGACTGGTAAGACTCTTACTATGAAATACTTTAAGGTATTTGGAAGCAGATGTTGCATTAAAAGAGATGAAAAAAATCTTGGAAATTTTGATGCTAGATGTGATGAAGGAATTTTTCTTAGGTACTCTACTACTAGCGACACATATAGATGCTTCAATAAAAGATTGAGGAAGATTGTTGAAAGTTCTAATGTGAAATTTGATGAAGACATGCAAAGACCTATTGAGATAAGTAAATTTGAACCTGATGATATTGTCTATGGACAAGTACCTGAAGAGAATAAGGAGAAGGAAGAAGAAGAAGAAGAACATGTTGAAGAAGAAGAAGAAGAAAATGATTCAGAATATGTTGTTAAGACTCCTAAGTATGTGTAGAAGAATCATTTGGAGGAATAGATAATTAGAGATAAGAGTGAAGGTGTGAATACAAGAAGTAAAGTAGCAGCTGAGGTAAATCTGTGTTTACTTTGTAAAATTGAACCTAAGTTTGTGAGTGAAGCATGTGAAGATGAGAGTTGGATGAAAGCTATGAAAGAAGAGTTGCAACAAATAGAATAGAATCAGACATGGGAATTAGTTCCTAGACTTGTGAATAAGAATGTGATTGGTTCAAAATGGGTGTTTTGGAATAAGTTGAATGAAAATGGTGAAGTAATAAGGAATAAGGAAAGACTAGTATGCAAAGGATATTCACAAGTTGAAGGCATATACTTTGAAGAAATATTTACCCCTGTGGCTAGAATGGAATCTATTAGAATGTTTTTGGAATTTTCTTCCTACAAGGATTTCAAAGTGTATCAGATGGATGTCAAGCCAACATTTTTGAATGGTTAATTGGAGGAAGAATTATACATGGAACAACCTAAGGGATTTTAGTTATCTAAAAAATTGAACATGGTTTGTAAGTTGAAGAAGGAATTGTATGGATTGAAGCAAGCTCCTAGAGCTTGCTATGCAAGATTGGATAGATACCTAACAAAGCAAGGATTCAACAAAGGTTTTGCTGAAAACAATCTTTTTTTCAAAGTGCAAGGTAACAAAATGTTGATAGTAGTTGTATATGTTGATGGCATAATATTTGGTGGAAATGAAGGCATGTGTAAGAGATTTGTAGAAGAAATACAAAAATAATTTGAAATGTCCATGATTGATGAATTTCTTTCTTTCTTGGTCTTCAAGTAAATCAAACTAATAAAGGGATATTCATTTCACAATCTAAGTATGTGAAAGAGTTGCTGAATAATTTTGGAATGGATGATTCCAAACCAGTTAGTACTCCTATGGTAACTAGATGTAAGCTAAGTAAAGATGATGAATCCGCTAAAACTTATCAAAGCAAATACAAATCTATGATTGGTGGACTTTTGTATCTTACTGCTACTAGACTAGATATTATCCATGCAGTATGTTTAGTTGCCATATTTCAAGTAGATCCTAAAGAGGCACATGTTATAGCTATAAAGAGGATATTTAGATATCTTAAAGGTACACCAGATTATGGCATATGGTATCCTAAGGGTGTTGATTTCACCTTGAGTGCCTATATCGATGTAGATTGGGTTGGTTGTTAGGATGAACAGAAGAGTACCAGTGGTGGTGCTTTCTTTCTTGGTGGAAGATTGGTTTCCTAGTTGAGTAAGAAACAAGACTTGATTTCTTTATCCACTGTAGAGGCAGAATATATTGTTGTAGCATCCTACTGCACACAGGTTCTATGGATGAAGCAAACTCTAAAAGACATTAGAGTGATATGTGATGAGCCTATTCCTATTTTCTGTGACAACACAAATGACATAAAAATTTCAAAGAATCTAGTTATGCATTCAATAAAAAAAAACATATCGATCAAATATAATTTCTTGAGAGAAAAGGTGTTGGATAATGAAGTCAGATTAGAGTATGTGACAACGAAGGAACAAATTGTAGATATATTTACTAAGGCTCTTCTAAAGGAAACTTTTGAGTATCTTAGGGAGAGGTTGGGGGTCATTGGCCCTTCAAACTAGGTGCACATGAAGATGCATCGGTCCAGTGAATTCAAAAATTCTTCATTTATCTGGACTGATGAATGGGTCTACTCCGCAGGGGGAGTAGAAAAGGTTTTCATTGTTGCAGTATGAGTTCAATGGGTACACTCCTAAGGGGGTGTGATCAGAGTTTTTTTGATCTTTGTCATTGATTTCAAAAGGGGAGAGAAAGTTATGTGAAAAAAAATTGCAAAAGAAGAGAAGGTGTTCTACCAGAATTTTGTGCAGAATGTTGTCTTTGATGGTTTTTCAGATCATGTGTTGCCATCAATGACAAAGGGGGAGATTGTTGCAAGTATGAGCAATTTTGGTGTTGTTGTCATTAGTGTTGTCATTGATGTCAACATAGTTTAGTATGTTGTAGATTGTACATGTATATTTGAGATGCTTTTGAGATGTTGTGAGAACATGGAACTATCTTCATGATGTTTCATATGTGTTGAAATGATGAGTTTCCAAGTGATTTTGAGAAAATTAATAAATAAGAGAAGTTAGTGTTATGAATGTGTTTAGAATGTTCTCCAGTATGTGCTCCATGTTTCTCCTGTGTTGATCCTATGCTTGTGAGGATTTTAAGATTTACTAATGGTGATCTAGTGGTGATATCTCTCGAGTTCTAGTTTCTAGTTTGATGGGATGTGAAAGTTACGTTCACTTATGTGTGAATTGTTCTAGTAGAGTTGGTCTTCTATGGACTGGGAGAAATGTTTCTACTCCACAGTCCTCCACTATTTTATTTCAGATCTTGTGGATCTAGAGTATGTCTTATATTGGTGTTCTTTTGATTATGGAAAAGATGCATGTGGTTTGGTGATCTAGAAGACATGTTTCTGAGTTGTTGTATGAGTTTGCATAGTTTGGATGGACTGATGGAAGGATTTCAGTGTTCAAAGTTTGTTGCACTTGTTGTGGATGTATTTGAAGGAATCTGAGATGTGTTCTCTTGCATAATGAAGTTTTTTGCATCATTTGCATGTCATCTTCTTGTTAGGAAGCGTGCACATCAATGTTCATTTGTGTTTTCATTAGGTTTGGCCGACTTGGTGTTTACACTTCATTCGAAGAATTAAATTTAATCAAAAAAGTGTGTGGTTGATCTGAAACATTATTTTTGGTCTTGGTTAAGTATTTTTATTGGTCCACTCTCATTCTTTTCCACCGCGAGAATGTTGAGTTGCAGACCTAATTTGAATTAAAGAAATAAAGTTATGTGGCCAACCTTGGAGAAAGTTTCTAATGTTGAAGATGGTATAAATACAAGTCGAATTGTGAAGAATATAATAGTGATGCAAAGTGACGAAGTAAGCCACAAATCAAAAGCAGAAGTGTGTGAAAGTGAGTTGAGGCAACATTACTTCATGGTGATAGATTCCTGAAGGCAGTGAGTTGAAGGTTTCTACAATCTTTTGATCAAGGTTGTGGATGTGTGTTTATTGTTGTGGTGGATCTTTTGTTCTCTTTTGTATCTATAGGCAGTGAGCCTCGTTGTTGGACAATGAGTCCTTTCTGTAGGAAGTGAGCCTTTGTATTTGAACAGTGAGTCCTCTTCTAGGTAGTGAGCCCTTGGCAATAAGCCTCTGTATTCGGTTTTATAATATCTTTATATTGTGAGTTAATCCTCACCGTGGTTTTTCCCTCATTGGGTTTTCCACGTAAAAATCTGGTGTTTATTATGTTGATTTTACTTTATGTTATCTACATTTCATGCTCATACTTAATAACAAAATAGTGTGGTTGTGGAATTGATAAGTGTTGAAGTTTTGAATTTGAATTTGTGTGAAAACTGATTCACCCCCCCTCTCATTTTTCCTATGCCTTTTTAACAAGGTCCACCCTAACCTATCTTATGTGTTACAAGTTTGAATTAAAGCACATGGTGTGTGGGTCGATTTGAAAAGTTATATTTCGTATGATACATCTAATTAGGCTGACCTAATTGATGTTTGAGGTTGAGATGGATATATATGTGATTTCATTTTTGGTGTTTTGGATATATGCATGTGATGATAGATATTGTTGATGGGAAGTGTGTGAATGTGAGGTGAATACAAAGTAAATTAGAGTGTTAGTGCAAATCAATATGAAGTGTATAAATTCTATGTATTAAGCTTCAATAGAACTGTAATCCATGCATATTGTAGATGCAATTGTAAGAGTTCAAAAATCGGTTGTGTGCCACCACTCTCTTCTATCTTTTCTTCTTTTTGTGGGAAGTGATTCCATTAGGACAGTGAGTCCACTTGCAATGAGCAATTTTGTAATATCTTATAATTGGTTATAATGTATTGTGAGCTAATCCTCACCATGGTTTTTCCCTTTTTGGGTTTTCCACATAAAAATATAGTGTTCATGTGTTATGTGATGTTGTTGGTTGATTTTATGCTTTCCTTTCTTACTACAAACTAAATATGTCATGTGGAATGAATTTTTTAAATGTTTAAGTGGTTTCAAAGAATACCAATTCACCCCCCTCCTCAGTATTCTAGGTGTTCAACAATTGGTATTAGATTTTGGTTCCTTGGAAGAAGGTTAATAACTGCTTTGGGAAGATCTTAGAGGTTGAACCCATGGATCTCAAAAGATATCCTACTACTCTAGAAGAAATTCTTCTTGTTGGATTCACATAAGAATAGTGCATGGTTGAGATGAATGGAGAACTCATAATAAGCATCTCTAACTGGAATTTCACATCAGTGGATTTCAAACATCGATTTTTTAGTAAGAACAAAGTAACATGACGTCAGGGTTGGAAATGGTTTTATATAATTGTAGGATCATCAGCTTGGAGAAAATGGTAGAGAAAGGAGACAAATGTAGGGATATCTTCCATTCCTTTTAAAATTTAAAGATAATAATAACAATTGCCTGCAACTCTCTCAAATTCCAAGGAATGTAATGTACAAGTCCAAGTAAACATATGAATAGAATACATGGAAAAGTCCAATTGAGAATAGTTAGTAGGTAGTGGATGTGAACTAGGTTTAATGGCATCCTAAGCTTCACTTTTATTCTAGAAATACAAGCTTTCAAAAATACTTAAAAAAGGGTGTCAAATTTAATCTTGTTGATAGTTTAAGAGTTGATAACCTCACAAATGGATTGATATGACAAATCTAAATAAATATTTCTTAAATTGAAATAGGAGGTGATTAAATATTAATCTATTTGATTTTATGTTGTGAGAATAAATTATTTTTTACAATTTGATATATGATTATAGATATAGAGATTGAAATGACTAATTTCTAAGCATTTATGGTTGAAATGATTAATTCATAAGTGTTTGAGTATTCGTGATAAAATCACATCTACAAGTATGAGCTTCAAAAAGTATTAACTTGTCTAGAAACCAAGATTTTGTAACTTATCATCTTGTCCCGAGTAGAGTATGTTTTCAATACATATAAGATCTTCTCACTTGGTATTGTCTAAAGTATAGAAAACTTTGATGGTGTTCAAGAACATTGTGGAGCTTAGTAATCTAGGGTATGAAAGTGTACAAACTTCCCCCTTGCTCCTTGGTCAAACTAAAAAAATCAAGTTAATAGTAAAAGTAAAGAGATAAATGGAGTAGGCAATGGATGTTGGATTAATTGTTGACTCCATCGAAGGAAGTCACTTGTTTTGTGTTGAAGTGTATAGGTTTGAAGCATGTCCTTGATAATAAATGTAAATCAATAAATATGACTTGATATTTTGTTGATGTATGATAGTGGTAAACCAATGTATTTGTAAAAGGAGAAGAATACCTTTTATGCTTTGTCACATCAAAATTCTAATAATGATTCTCTTTAATGTGCAAATGATCTAGGATAGTGTCGATTTAAATACACAAGCAAAAATACATGAAATTTGAACATTTGGCATCCACATCAATATGTGATAATCAAATCCTAGGATTGTTAGCCTTGGGATGCAAAATTTTAAATTTTGGAATTAGACTATAGAATTGTGTAGTAGTAATCATGTTTAAAGATAAGATTGTATATGCACAATTATATTTAGGGTGGGTGAGTTGTTGGGAAAAAATAGAACAATACTTTAATAAGAAAAGAGGCATATATATAAGAATGATGGATCAGGTTTTGGGTTAGTGAATGCACCAAAATGATCAAATCATGTGCTAGAATCATGTAACCAAGGTATCAACCCAAAATAGCATAAATTTAGAGAAAAAAAGTGTTAAGAGTGACAATTACTACTCTAAATTTTACTTGAGCATTTTGGGTATTTGTGTAAAACTAAGTAATCATGTTCATGCCAAAGTAAAAATGCATATTAAACATGTAAATATGAGAATTTAAGGATATCAAGATTTTCTAAGCTAAATAAACTATGTCAGAAAAGGTGTGTTTTTCACCTTGCATAATGTTATAAAATAAAATAAAAATTATTTGTGGTGCACCTAAGGCATCTAGGGATGTGTACATCACATGGGTTAGACATTCTTTGGGCCACTTTATGTGCTATATGTAACATTGAGATAAATAATTAATGTGGGTTTACACATTGGGAAAATAATTAATATTGATAAAACTTAGTATCAAAAAGTAAATGAGGGAAACCATTATGTGAGCTCTATTGGAAGAATAAGAAGTTTGTCATTGATATGTTTATTGGAAACATGAGCATGAGGTATGAGTATAAGTTGTACAATATGCAAGTATAGTTTTGTCATTGATGTCAACGTTGTGTTGTGATATGAAGATCATGGTGAAGATCATTTTGTATAGCTTGACCATGCATGAAGATGGTAATCTAGTGCAAAAAATTGAAGTGGAAATTTGGCTAAGTGTCAAAACAGGTACTTCAGTGTACAAGACATCTAATAATTTGGTCCACATTTGTCCCCCTTAAAGAATCTTACTCTGGAGTTTTCATGCAATTTTGTTGGATATTAGAAGAGTCTAAATCATTACTTTCATATTTCCATGGTCTTTGGTGAAGAAGTTATGAATGATAGTATATTAGGTTTGGCAGTGATACTGGTTACCAGTGCATAATGTATATTTTGGTGAATCCGCACTTCATCATAGATTGGTATCTGATCTTGCAGATTTATGGGAGTGTTGATATGTGTCAAGTGTATCTTAATTCCAAGTGGCATGTAGTTTGGAAGTCAGTACATCCGTTTGTGGTTGAACAGTTGGTGAATTTTGATGTTAGGTCATTACTGATGTCAACCTAGTATCTTTGGCCCATATTGTGGAGTTTTGAGAAGTATTGATCCATTATAAGGATGTTATTATAGGTCCACCCTAACCTATCTTATGTGATACAAGTTTTAATTAAGGCACGTGGTGTGTGGGTTGCACTGACAAGTTATATTTTGTATGATACATCTAATTAAGCTGACCTAATTGATGTTTGAGGTTGAGATGGATATATATGTGAGTTCATTTTTGGTGTTTTGGATATATGAATGTGATGATAAATATTGTTGATGTGAAGTGTGCGAATGTGATGTAGATATAGAGTAGAGTAGAGTGTTAGTGTCAATCAATATAAAGTGTCCAAAGTCTATGTATTGAGGTTCAATAGAACTATAATCCATGCATATTGTAGATGCAATTGTAACAGTTCAAAAATTGGTTGTCTCCCACCACTCTCTTCTATCGTTCCTTATTTCTATGGGTAGTGAGTCCACTTGCAGTGAGAAATTCTCTAATATCTTATAGCTGGTTATAATACATTATGAGCTAACCCTCACCGTGGTTTTTCCCTTTTTGGGTTTTCCATGTAAAAATCCGGTGCTCATGTGTTATGTGATGTTGTTGGTTCATTTTATGCTTTCCTTTCTTACTGCAAACTAAATGTTTCATGTGGAATGGATGTTTAAATATTTAAGTGGTTTCAGATAATACCGATTCACCCCCCTCTTAGTATTTCAATGTTCAAAAATTGGTATCACAGCTTAGTTCCTTGGAAGAACCTTAATTACTTGGGGAAGATCTTGAATGTGGAACACATGGCTCTTAGAAAATATTCTACTCCAAAATAAATTCCTACTATTGGATTCACAAAAGAAGAGTGCATGGTTGACATGAATAGAGAACTCAAAATAGCCCTTGAAGATTTGGAAAGGACTAAAAGTGAGAACAAAGATCTAAAGGAAAATTTCAAGGAAGCAAATGAATGTAGATCAAAAAGTTGATAGAGAAAATAAAAAGTTCAAAGAAAGACATAAGGAGGTTAATGAGCAACTGAAGTAATCCAATGAAATAATTACAAGC
>VDFB02000015.1:318404700-318497787 GCA_007258455.2 Sequoia sempervirens | reverse complement strand
AATGGAGATAAATTTTAAATATCAGTAGTCTATATAAGTGAAACTGACAACAATACTTATATAAATGGTACTAGAAATTTAAAATCCTATTAATAGGAAAGCAGTGTTATTTTGGAGGCAATATACGTTATGGAGTAAAAATAATACTGTACAAGCCGTGGCAAATGAGCTTCAGTTTTTTAAAAATTAAATATAATACTGTGGTCTATTTCAATATTATATTAGTGTATTCTTTGTTTCTATTTGGGAGTAGGATATCCCGCTGAAGTTAAATTGCAGGTAATATTGTGTTCTATTTTAACATTGTCATATTAACACATTACTCAGGGCTGCAATATGAATTTTTAGACATACCATGTAATTCTTGACAAAGAAAAGAAAATCATTGAAGCGAACTGTAGACCACTTGGATTCCTTGGTGACACGGCACCTTCCACGTACATGACGACTTGTATTTCCTAAAAAGTCCAAGAAACTGCTTTATTTGTTCAGGGAATTATAGATTTTCCAGATCATGATAGTTTGTATTATCTTCCACCGAAATTTACCTCATCATTGTAATAATTCCTGCAATGTTGATTGTAATTTGTAGGGTACATCGAGTTCATATAAGCACTATGCTTTATAAATTTATTTCAATAAGGCTCATTTTTCATTTCAAAAAAATCCCTTGAAAGGTGTTGATAGATGTTATTCATTTTACCTGCATGATTTATCATTGACTTATTGTATTGCCTAATCATGAGCCTGTTTAATATGGCAGAATAGTGCATTGTTTGGTGCTAAAGATTAAATACTTGGGTTGTTTTTCAAGTGACAATGCACAAATTAAATATTTTATGGGCACACTTGCTATGCACTTGATATATGCTTTGCTTTGGAAGTTTTAGCAAATTCTTAGAAATTATTCTCTCCTTGGCTTATACATATTGTTTGGCACTGTTTAAAAATGCAAGCAGTCCTTGTAGCTTTTATATTTTAAACTCAAATATATTCCTTGAGTATTTCAAATTTGCATGGATCTATATAATTCAAACCGATGTTTTTGTGGTATGTAATATTAAGCTGTAAGCTTGTTAATCTCTTTACACCAAAGCCCCAATCATATGTGCAATTTTGTTATTAGCAATACATGTTTAATGTGTTTCTAATTTAAGATGTTTGAGTAGCTTTTGTGTACAATGATAGAATATTTTTGCTATCTATTTTGTTTTAATAGTTTTTATAACATAAGATGCTTGACAAATAACTTTGCTGTAAAGCATCGATAGGACTTTGATTTAACCATTAGTGGGTAATGCCATCAATTGAGAAGCTGGATCACATTGAAGTTGCATCTCGTCATTCAATAACTTTATCAATTATGATTAAAATCAATGGGTGTGGTGCCACATTAGGTGGGTATAGAGTCGAGTTCTTTATCACCTAAAAGGAGGATATCATAGATAATCTAAAGGACGACAAAATGACATGTCACCACATTACTAATAGGGAAACACAAGTTTAAATAACAAACGCCTCTCAAAGGGGGAAACACAATACAATATGACTATATACAAGGGTGAAACCCCTTCAAACGTTAATGGGAAAGATGATTGGGAAAGATACATTTATTATCTCCATAGAAATGACTGATTTTGCAAAGTCAAATTCACAAATAATCAAATTTGCTGTGCATTCCTTTATGTTTATGTTGCTTGTCCCAAAGGAAAATAAGATCACGCACATTGAAATATCTTTTACGAGCTTTTCTATCAAAAAATTTCTTGACATGTTCTTGATGTTTTGTGATCTTACCTACATATTTTGTCTTGTTTTTATAAGCTGTGATAGGTATGTAATTTTTTTTTTCTAGTGGCTCTTTGAACTCATTATCCTCCCTTGCCAATGCCAACAATAAAGCTGAAAGCTCAAGGATGATTGACAAAGCCACATTTGTGCCATACATGATTATTAATAGAGAAGTACCAATCACCCTCTTTGGAGTGATTTAGTCTGCCCACAAGGTGTCATACAACTCTTTGTGTCAGCTTTATTGATTAGTGTCAACCTTTTTTGAGTGATTACATTATAATATTCTTATTGTAAGACTCAACTTGTACACCACTTTATAACTAATAAATTGATGAGTGAGATAAAGTTATCCTGTACTCAAAGAAAAATCCCAATATCTCTTTTGAAGAAAAGCTTGATGCATTATCACTCACTATCTTACATTCCAAACCATGAGAATATTTTATTTCAAGAAGTCACAAACCATATTTTAAGTTGCTTGCTTTATTGAAATGTCCTTAACCGCTTAATGCAATAGTTTGCCTCAATGAGAACATAAATGTACCCTTTATTATAATTTGGATTAAGAGGTCCATTGAAATCCAACACTCCTTGCGAAAAGGGTGCCTCTTTAATAACCAACTTATGAGGAATAACAACCATCTTAAGTTTTCCCACAAATTGTTGACTTGAAAAATTTGCACCACTCGTAGGTATCATGGAACATGGCAGTTTAGTAATATTGTGCACTTAAGATTTGAATGCTATCACTCTTGAAGAAAAAGACTCTACGACAAGCCTTATCATGAAAATTTTCTAGGAACATGTGTTGTTCCTTATGCATCTCTAGGATGTTCCATTCATAAAACTCTTTTATATAACATATGCTTCCAAAGTACAAACTCGTGCTTTCAATCTCAATTCCTATTTTTCTCCTTATCCATATGGTTCAAACAATCTCCATAAGTTATAATAAGCTATATTTGAATACCATTCATTCAAAGAATTTGAAAAATAATACCAATTGTTGTTAAACTTCCCTTATATCCACAACCTTTTTTATCTTTATTTTTATCTCTACCTTTTATGATGAGTTAACACAACCCTTGCGTGGATCACTTTGGTTGGCTTGATTTCAATTCCATATTTGTGTACCTTTACAATCTAATAACCTTTATTTCAATCCATCCCTTGTTGCATAAGAATTGTGCTTATTGAAGGATCAATTATAGACACCATGGTATGAGAGTCTTAGTGCTAAAAGATTCAAGTGTAGTAGTACCAAGATAAAATATTACAAATAATATAGAAGAATGCATTTCAGAATGCATTTCTAACTTCATATTCTCATTAGTAGAGTGAGTTGAATCCTTTTCTCTAAGAGCCATACATGTGATTGGAGCCTATTGATACTCTGACATTTGACGATCTTGAAGTCAGAGAGCACTATGCACAACCACTAGTTTCTCTAGTCACCTAGAGGTAAACCTATTCCTCTTAGTGGAGTGGATAAAGTCTTATGTGGACCAATTGCTCTTTGCAACAGAGGAACTAGCAACCTATGAGGAGGCGATTGACAAGCATCCTCAATTGTGGTGTATCCTTCTTGTATGATGTCCACATCCAATAGGGTTAGTTTGAGCTAATGCAAATATATCTATCTTTTGCTTTTGTTTACTAAATGTTGGAGCATGAAGATTTTGTTAGATGCACATGATAACTTGGGGGTGGGGGTGCAGGTGGGGATGGGGGAGAGAGGGAGGGTGAATCACTTGTACATTAAGACATCAAAACCCTCATTAACATTTAGATTTATATTAGCCCTTAAATCTTTGACAACCATTAAACTCTTATCATGCATTAGCAAATATGAACATATGAAGTAGTAATGCAAACACATCCAAACACATAAGAACACCATATTTACGTGGAAAACTCAAGAAGGGAAAAACCATGGTGAGGATTAGCTCACAATATAAAGTAATAGCAACATCGAATACAATAGGCTCATTGTCAAAGGGCTCACAACCCAAAAGAAAGAAGGGCTCACTACCAAAGGACTCACTATCCAGAAGAAAGAAGATAGAAGGGGTGGCTCATTGGCAATTTTGAATTGCTAACAATGCATCTCTCTTATGCCGAAGGTACAATTCCACTAGAGCACAAACAACTCATTCAATAGACTAAAATATAGACACCTTTTGCTCCTGCATCTGGGAGTCAGGCATTAAAGCTTGCACTTAGATCACTACACTTGATTACTTTCACATCTTTCGCACTTCACACTTTACACACAATCCACACACCAACTTTCCTTGCATTCATACGACTCCAACTTGAAAAAATCTCAATTAGGTTGGCCTTAAGCAAACGTATGCACCTCAACCGTGCAACATCACATAGGTTGGCACCAAACACTTCCACAGTGTAATGAAGTGAAGGTAGACCACACCACAACTTAACTGGGACCCAAATATATACCGACATGCTTCTCAACACTTCCACAACCAACAATCATCTTTCGCACTTAGCGCTAGCATGCCAAGTTGGCCAAATCTGCACTAACAGTAACAAGTGACCACAAACATGCCTCTCTAGGTCCAAAAACATCTCACAGACCATACAACATTCCAAAAACATCTCAAAATATTCCACATCATCAGAAAATTCACCACTACTACTGCAACCACCTAAAACTTAAGAACACCTTTATTCTGTGCAACTAGACACATTGGCATAGACATCCAACTCACCAAACAACCTTGCAAAACACCACATCACTTGAAACATCAAGGAAAAGTAGATATAGACAATATAAGCATGTTTCTAGATCCGCAAGCCAAGAACCTTCACTGTGGAGAAATATGGAGTGATCTCATTTCTCCTAAACACCCTATTTCACCAGACAAACATGTCAAACAAAACTTTCACTGCAAAGCGGTCTAGAAACTAAAACTTTGGATATAGAACCTCAGAACACCTCTAATCATCATTTCCAAACCACATAGACACATCTTCAACCATGAATAAATGCGAAGCAAAACACTAAACACCACTCTGTCACACTAAACTCTCTTTTATTCAAAATTTCTCAAAAACATTTGGAAACCAGGTGATCCAATTGCATCAACAACACTATTAACATCTCCGCAACACATTTGTAGCATTTGCAACGCTTCTTATTAACCACAACACATCCATGCTACCAACAATATCATCAAACACAACTTCTACAACTATACTGAAGTAAGACATCAATGATAACACCAACATCATTGTGTTGACATTAATGCCAACAACTCCAAGCTTCCAACAACTCCAATGCTAGGGGTTGACATCATCAACACCAACAACATTCCAACACTCTCTTCATACAAGGGGTTGACATCAATGACAACACCCAAACAACTCACAAACAGCTCAGGCTTCCAACAATCTCCCCCTTTGTCATTGATAGCAACACTAGTTTTGAAAAATCATCAATAACAAAATTAATCAACAACTCTACAATAGGTAGTACTCCTTTTGATTGGGACAACTCTTTACTCTTCATACTCTCTCTTCACAAACTTCTCCTGCAACACCAACTCTCTCCCCCCCTTTGTTCAGACAATACTTTTCCATACATTGCACTAACTCTCTCCATGTTTTCCAGATTCTCTCTCCCTCTTTGACATCAATGACAAAGGGCCATAGACTCATCCAACTCTCTTTCCTGTATTGAACTCTTTTGCTCCCCCCTTTGACAATATTCAAAGGGCAACACCTACACCTTTCATACATCATCTGCATAGGAATTTTTTTGTTTGTTTTCCCTTTTGACATTTGCATACACGACTTTGACACCACTTGCAACACCAGCAAGCAATTGCACTGCACTTCACTGCACACACTTGTTTGCACTCTCCCCCTTAGGGGCACAAAGTATGCTCCATCTGACTTCATCAACCGATAATACTACTATCTAATCCTCCTGAGAGGTAGCCTTCATCAGTCTGAAACAAAAATAATAAGTCTTGGATTGCTCCACCAAATTGATACACACTCTTATGCATCTAGTTGAAAGGAGGGGCAATAACCCCTAACTTCTACTAGAGATACTCAAATGTATATTTAGGAAGAGCCTTTGTAAGAATATCTGCAACTTAATTCTTTGTAGGCACATACTCCAACTTCACCTCATTTTCTGCATCCTTCTCTCTTAGAAAGTGATACTGGATTGAGATATGTTTTGTTCTTGAATGCATTACCGGGTTCTTTGATATATTGATTCCACTTGTATTGTCACATAGGATATAAATAGGTTCATCATATGAAAATTTGATATCCTTCAATATTTGCTTCATCCATAACACCTGTGTACATGTTGCTGCAACATATTCTGCTTTTGCAGTAGATAATGACATTGAATACTGTTTGTTGTACACAACCATGAAACTAACCTACTTCCAAGAAAAAAAGAACTTCCACTTGTACTTCTTCTATCATTTGTACATCCAACCCAATCTGCATTTGTATATGCACTCAAAGAGAAGTTGGTATCCTTACGATACCACAAACCATAGTACAGAGTGCCCTTCAAGTATCTGAATACCCTCTTCACAACTGCAACATGAGATTCTATGGGATCTTGTTGATATCTTGCCACAAGATAGATTGCATGCATGATATATGGTCTAGTAGTAGTTAGATAAAATAGTCCTCCAATCATTGATCTATACTTGCTTTGATGTCTTAGGAGATTCATCATTCTTGCTCAACTTGCAACAAGTAACCATAGGAGTACATACTAATTTAGAGTCTTCCATTCCAAACTTCTTCAACATTTCTTTGACATACTTTGACTATGATATGAATATACCTTTCTTTGATTGATTGATTTCTCTGCAAATCTCTTGCACATACCTTCATTTCCTTTAAAGATTATGTCATCAATATATACAACCACAATCAAGATTTGATCCTTCTCAATTTTAAGTAAAGATTGCTATCTGCAGTACCTTTATTGAATCCTTTTTGCAACAAGTACCTTTCCAATCTTGCATGCCAAGTTCTGAGAGCTTGCTTGAGTCCATATAATGCCTTCTTCAATCTGCAAACCATATTAGGATCATTTGATAACTAAAAGCCTTCCAATTACTCAATGTATACTTCTTCCAACTCAACATACAAGAATGCAAACTTCACATCCATCTGATAAACCTTGAAGTCCTTATGTGCTACAAAGGCCAAAACCATCCTAATAGCCTCCATTGTTATCGTAGATACCTAAATTTAATCACTTCCATATGATTAAATTTGTTGCGTTCACGCCTATCACATTAATATTAATTTATTAAATTAATATTACCCCCTGTGTCTCATACTGACAAAGTATTTAATTTAATAATTAATACGTTGTCTTTTACTTTATTCCTCTCTAAATTAAATAAATACACTAATTTATTTAATTTAGTCACTTATCCTCCTTTTGATTTAAAAATCAATTTAAAATTCCTCACTTTCTCTCTCCTTGTCACATCCTCCAACATTTGCCACTTGCCTCTAACCTTCTGTTAATTAGCCTAATCCAATATTTGCACAACCTTAACCAAAATCATTAACTAAATTTAGCACCTCTTTTTGGTCAATTCTTCCATTTTTTCCTTTTTAATGATAACCCTCTCTCCTATGTGAATTTTTAATTCACATTTATTTGCTCTAGATTCCTCTCCTTTAAATGTGAATTTTTAATTCACATTCCATTCTCCCAAGGCTTCTAGAACCTTGGACTTGTCACAATCTCCACATGTGACCAAGTCCCACCTTTTTGGAGCCCACCTTTTATCCTCTAGGTCATCTTATGAATGTGAATTTTTAATTCACATTTATCCCTCCAACCACCTTTCCTTTTCCCATGTAGATTTTTGAGGAATTCTAAAATTCCTCAAAAGTCCCTTTCACTCCCACTTGGGGACAAGAAATCCCTTTTTGTGGAAATCCTCTCATCCCCCAAGGTGCATGTCCTTTTCCACCTCATGTACCTTTTTGACAACTCATCTCCACCTCATATCCTCTTGTCCATTTCACCCTCCACATGTCAAGATGTGAGGGCTTGTGGGTTCTCAACCCACCATAGCCCTTCATCTTGGCCTTGTTGGAGCAATCTTGACCCTTGAATTCTCTAGAGAATTCAAATTCTCCTATAAATACCCCCCCCCTCCTCAAGGGCATTTCCACAACACTTTTTGAGCACCCTTATGCTTATGCTGCTCAACACTTTTCACAACACTACCTACATGCTGTCCATTTGAATCCTCAAGCATTTGCAATCAACTAATCATTTTTGCTAGTCATCTTGCCTATGGAATCTTGCATTTTAGTCATTCAATCTACCATCTAAGGAGCACACAAGTTATTCAAATCGAAGGCTAATCAAGGGGAAACCAACAACAAGGAAGGTGATATTGTCCTATTTTGTTTATCTATTTCCTTTCTTATTCTAACTCTCTTTTGGCTAATCTTGAGGTGTCCTTGGTAGTTTATCCTTTCATGTTTCTTAGTTAGATTCACACATTTAGAGTAGCATAAAATATCAAGGTATACAGAAACAAAGGCTAAAAATTGAAATCTAAATGCCCTCTTACCTGTGTCAAGGGCAGGTTCGCCCCTCTATAAGGGTAGGTTCACCCCTATGTAGAAAACAGTTAGAAATAGAGGCTAAAAACTGAAATATGAATGCTATTTTACCTGTGTCAAGGGTAGGTTCGCACCTCTATAAGGGGAGGTTCACCCCTCTACAGAAAACAATTAGAAACAAAGGCTAAAAACTGAAATCTAAATGATGTTTTACATGTGTCAAGGGTAGGTTTTCCCCTCTGTAAGGGTAGGTTTGACCCTCTGCAGAAAATAATTAGAAAACAAGGCTTAAAAATAGATTCTGATACTCAAAAGGGCGACCTTGTAGGGTAGGTTTGCTTGTTTGTGGGAAATTTTTCCCCTCTACAGGGACAAGTACGCCTCTCTGTTACCCTAACCTACAAAAATCTTAAAAAAACAACAAACATAAAAGGAAGAGACCCATTTGTGCGTCCCATTGGGCGTGCCAGAATGTGATAAGGTGAAATCTCCTAGTTTAAATGATGCAAAATAAGGTGCAAAAAGAAAGGAAAAGGACACTAACACCTCATGATTAGCCTAGTTGAACCCAAAACAAAATAAAGATAAAAAGAGTAGATTTTACCTTGTCTTGAATTGATCTTTGGTTGGCCCTTGATAGTTGATTTTGTGTGCTCCTTTGATGGAAAGATGTGATGAAAGTGGGTTCAAAGTGATGAGGGTTTGACGAAGATTCAAATGAAGGATGTGGGTATTTTGATGGATGAATAAAATAGATGCAATGAGAGGTTGCAGATGATCAACACTGGTGGTTGAAGGTTGAGCTTGAGAAAAATGGTTCAATGAGAATGTTGAATGAAAAGTGTTGCAAGTGTGTGAATTAGAGAATGAAAGAAAAATATTTTATTTTATGGAGAGAATCTCTAGAAAGATGGATGGTTGAGATCTTGCCACCATGGGAAATATGTAGGGTTGTGGTGAGTTGAGGAGTCACAAGCCCTCACATCTTGCCATGTGGTAGATGATGTGTCACAAGGACATATGAGGTGGAAGATTACATGTGATGGGAAGGTACTTGTAAGTACCTTGGAATAAGGATGATGTGACCTCTCAATGATCACATGGAGAAGAGGAGAATCTTGGATAAGTAAAAGTGAATTTAAAATTCACACAATTGGAGATATCTTAAGGATAAGAAAATGTTTCCAAAAAAAGAGGTGAGAAGTACCTTGGATAAGACAAGGTCCTTAAAAAGGTAAGTACTTCCCCACATGTGAGTGATGTGACATCTCAATGATCACTTGGGGAAGAGGAGAACCTTGGAAAGATAAAAAGGAATTAAAAATTCCTTAGGGGAAGGGGAGAGTTGACTAAAGGGGGGTTGATTAGACTAGCTAATCACCAATTAGAAAATAGTTAGTGATTAATGAAGATTAGAATCCAACTTGCAAAATTTGGAGGATGTGACACATCCTAATCAAGGATTAGACATGTTCACATCTCTAATGATGAGATTAGAAGGTGGATTAGGATTAAGAAAAAATGATGGAGGATGTGACATGTTAGGAATTAAATAAATGTATTATTTATTTAATTCTTTAAGGAAAAGGGGATAAAGGGGTAAAGTATTTAATTATTAACTGAATACCTTAGAGATTCAAAAGAGTTAAGGGTATTAATTAAATAATAGTAATATTACTTAATTAATGCAAATACGAGGATATTTAGATGGAAAGGGACAAATTTGGATAAATGTAAGTGTCCAAATTTAGGTGTCTACAGTGTTCTCATGCATAATGAAGCATTTTGCGTCATCTGCATGTCATCTTCTTATTGGGAAGCATGTACATCAATGTTCAATTGTGCTTTCATTAGGTTTGGCCGACCTAGTGTTTACACTTCATTTGAAGAATTAAATTTAATCAAAAAAGTGTGTGGCCGATTCAAGACATTATTTTTGGTCTTGGTTAAGTATTTTTATTGGTCCACTTTCATTCTTTTCCACAACAGGAATGTTGAGTTTCCAACATAATTTGAATTAAAGAAATAAAGTTATGTGGCCAACCTTGGAGAAAGTTTCTAAGGTTGAAGATGGTATAAATGCAATTAAAATTGTGAAGAATGTAGTAGTGATGCAAAGTGACAAAGTAAGCCACAAATCAAAAGTAGAAGTGTGTGAAAGTGAGTTGAGGCAACATTACTTCATTGTGTTAGATTCCTGAAGGTAGTGAGCTGAAGGTTTCTATAATCTTTTGATCAAGGCTGCAGATGTGTGTTTATTGTTGTGGTGGATCTTTTGTTCTCTTTTGTATTTGTAGGCAGTGAGCCTTGTTGTTGGACAGTGATTCCTTTCTGTAGGTAGTGAGCCTTTGTATTTGGATAGTGAGTCCTCTTCTCGATAGTGAGCCCTTGGCAGTGAGCCTCTGTATTCGGTTTTATAATCTCTTTATATTGTGAGTTAATCCTCATCGTGGTTTTTCCCTCATTGGTTTTTCCACGTAAAAATATGGTGTTCATTGTGTTGATTTTACTTTCTGTTATCTACATTTCATGCTCATACTTAATAACAAAATAGTGTGGTTGTGGAATTGATGTGTTGAAGTTTTGAATTTGAATTTGTGTGACAACTGATTCACCCCTATCAGTTTTCCTATGATTTTTTAACAATTGGTATAAGAGCTTTGGTTCCTTGGTTTAGAGCTTAACCACTTAAGGAAGATCTAATGGTGCATAATTTGGTGATCCCTATGTTCGATGGATCTGATTATAGTGATTGGAAAGTGCAAATGATAGGATATATTGTTTCTCTTGATTATAAGACCTAGAAGGCTATTGAGATGAAGTATGTTGCTCCAGCGAGTGGTCCTACTACTGCTGATGAGGTTTCTACTTATGAGGAGAATGAGAAAGCAAAGTATGCTATTTATAGTGTTTTATCTAAAACTAAGTGCACTAAGGTTCTTTCTCTAGACACTGCTAATGAAGTCTGGAAGAAGTTGGAAGAACTATATGAAGGAAATGAAATAGTAAAGTTGAAAAAGAAGCTGGCAACAAAGTGCAGATATGAGAATTTGAAAATAGAAGAAGGTGAAGAGTTTACAAGATATTTCTAGAGGGTTGAGATGACAACAAATGAAGCTAAGAATCAAGGGGGAAAGCTGACTGATGAAGATATTATTGAGAAGATTCTGATCACCCTACTAGATTGCTACAGTGATAAGATCTCAGTTATTGAAGAGATGTATGATCCTAAGAAGTATACTAAAGAATAGTTGTTCAACACCTTGCAAGCATTTGAGATGATAAAATTCAAGAAAGAAGATAGGATAGAAGAAAAGACAAAGACAACATTTAAGGGAATGAATATTGAAGATGATCTGGAGAGTGATGGTTCTAATGAGTTGGAAGAAAATTTCATCAAAAAGTTGAAGAAAGGTACCAAAAAGTATAAAGGTATATTGCCCTTTAAAAGTTTTAGTTGTGGTAATATTGGTCATTATGCTTCAAGATGTCTGAATAGAGTTGTACACAAGAAAAAAAGTATTATAAAGATAAGGATATAAAGGATAAGGAATAGAAGAAGTTGTATTATGTTAAAGAAGAAATTGGAATCTCTAATGATGAATCTGATTATGAAGGTGATGATAGTGAATGCTTATTTTTAGCTATGGAGAATAAATCTGTGTCTGCTAACCCTGGAAAATGTGCAAGGAAGAATGCTTTGGAGAACAAAAATAATAATATGGAAGGTACTTTGGTAACCACCTTTCCTACAAGAAAGGATGAAGATTACTGAGTGATTGACAATGGATGTTCTAATCACATGACCAGAGATAAAAGTAAGTTCACTAAACTTGAAAAGCATGATGGTGGTTTGGTCATGTTTGGTGGTGATTCAAGAGCTAAGATTTATGGGAAAGGTACAATTAGTTTTGATGGATTACACAACACTGATGATGTATATTATATAAAGGGTTTGAGGAATAACCTTTTGCATGTTGAACATATGTGTAGCAATGGCTTTAAACTTGTATTTCAAAATAATACCTATGAAATCATAAAAGGATCTGGAGATATGGTTACTGCTAGAAGAACTCATGGAAACATCTATCAGCTTAAGGGAGTTGATGGTTAATGCCTTGTATCTCAAGTTAGTGAAAGTTGGTTATGGCATTGAAGAATGGGACATGTAAACTTTGATAATTTGGTTAGAATCATTTCAAGAGATGTTGTCTGAGGTTTGCCTAGAATCACTAAGCCTGGTAATACTATGTGCAAAAGTTGTCAATTGGGGAAAAAAAAAAGATGCAACTTTAAGGAAAAAGAGCAATCTACTACCAGAATGTTGGAATTAATTCATACTAACCTCTGTGGTTTGACTAGAACAAGAAGCCTGAATGGTGATGGGTATTTTATGCTCCTTATTGATGATTATTCTCAAATGACATGGATTTATTTTTTGGAGAGAAGACTTAGGATTTGGATAGGTTTAAAGTGTTCAAAGCAAGAGTGGAAAATGAAGTGAGTTTAAAAATAAAATGTTTGAGATCTGACAGAGGTGGAAAATTCACTTCTAGTGAGTTTAATACATTTTGTGAACAACATGGCATAAAGAGACAATTTTCTGCTTCGAGAACCCCTTAGTAGAATGGGGTAGTTGAGAGGAAAAACTAGACGGTAAAGGAAGTTGCAAGAACCATGATGAAAGAATCAAATGTATCGGATGTGTACTGGAGAGAGGCAATACACACTGTTGTTTATGTTCTTAATATAGTTTAGATTAGAGGCAACAATGCAAAGACTCCTTTTGAGTTATGGACTGGTAAGACTCTTACTATGAAATACTTTAAGGTATTTGGAAGCAGATGTTGCATTAAAAGAGATGAAAAAAATCTTGGAAATTTTGATGCTAGATGTGATGAAGGAATTTTTCTTAGGTACTCTACTACTAGCGACACATATAGATGCTTCAATAAAAGATTGAGGAAGATTGTTGAAAGTTCTAATGTGAAATTTGATGAAGACATGCAAAGACCTATTGAGATAAGTAAATTTGAACCTGATGATATTGTCTATGGACAAGTACCTGAAGAGAATAAGGAGAAGGAAGAAGAAGAAGAAGAACATGTTGAAGAAGAAGAAGAAGAAAATGATTCAGAATATGTTGTTAAGACTCCTAAGTATGTGTAGAAGAATCATTTGGAGGAATAGATAATTAGAGATAAGAGTGAAGGTGTGAATACAAGAAGTAAAGTAGCAGCTGAGGTAAATCTGTGTTTACTTTGTAAAATTGAACCTAAGTTTGTGAGTGAAGCATGTGAAGATGAGAGTTGGATGAAAGCTATGAAAGAAGAGTTGCAACAAATAGAATAGAATCAGACATGGGAATTAGTTCCTAGACTTGTGAATAAGAATGTGATTGGTTCAAAATGGGTGTTTTGGAATAAGTTGAATGAAAATGGTGAAGTAATAAGGAATAAGGAAAGACTAGTATGCAAAGGATATTCACAAGTTGAAGGCATATACTTTGAAGAAATATTTACCCCTGTGGCTAGAATGGAATCTATTAGAATGTTTTTGGAATTTTCTTCCTACAAGGATTTCAAAGTGTATCAGATGGATGTCAAGCCAACATTTTTGAATGGTTAATTGGAGGAAGAATTATACATGGAACAACCTAAGGGATTTTAGTTATCTAAAAAATTGAACATGGTTTGTAAGTTGAAGAAGGAATTGTATGGATTGAAGCAAGCTCCTAGAGCTTGCTATGCAAGATTGGATAGATACCTAACAAAGCAAGGATTCAACAAAGGTTTTGCTGAAAACAATCTTTTTTTCAAAGTGCAAGGTAACAAAATGTTGATAGTAGTTGTATATGTTGATGGCATAATATTTGGTGGAAATGAAGGCATGTGTAAGAGATTTGTAGAAGAAATACAAAAATAATTTGAAATGTCCATGATTGATGAATTTCTTTCTTTCTTGGTCTTCAAGTAAATCAAACTAATAAAGGGATATTCATTTCACAATCTAAGTATGTGAAAGAGTTGCTGAATAATTTTGGAATGGATGATTCCAAACCAGTTAGTACTCCTATGGTAACTAGATGTAAGCTAAGTAAAGATGATGAATCCGCTAAAACTTATCAAAGCAAATACAAATCTATGATTGGTGGACTTTTGTATCTTACTGCTACTAGACTAGATATTATCCATGCAGTATGTTTAGTTGCCATATTTCAAGTAGATCCTAAAGAGGCACATGTTATAGCTATAAAGAGGATATTTAGATATCTTAAAGGTACACCAGATTATGGCATATGGTATCCTAAGGGTGTTGATTTCACCTTGAGTGCCTATATCGATGTAGATTGGGTTGGTTGTTAGGATGAACAGAAGAGTACCAGTGGTGGTGCTTTCTTTCTTGGTGGAAGATTGGTTTCCTAGTTGAGTAAGAAACAAGACTTGATTTCTTTATCCACTGTAGAGGCAGAATATATTGTTGTAGCATCCTACTGCACACAGGTTCTATGGATGAAGCAAACTCTAAAAGACATTAGAGTGATATGTGATGAGCCTATTCCTATTTTCTGTGACAACACAAATGACATAAAAATTTCAAAGAATCTAGTTATGCATTCAATAAAAAAAAACATATCGATCAAATATAATTTCTTGAGAGAAAAGGTGTTGGATAATGAAGTCAGATTAGAGTATGTGACAACGAAGGAACAAATTGTAGATATATTTACTAAGGCTCTTCTAAAGGAAACTTTTGAGTATCTTAGGGAGAGGTTGGGGGTCATTGGCCCTTCAAACTAGGTGCACATGAAGATGCATCGGTCCAGTGAATTCAAAAATTCTTCATTTATCTGGACTGATGAATGGGTCTACTCCGCAGGGGGAGTAGAAAAGGTTTTCATTGTTGCAGTATGAGTTCAATGGGTACACTCCTAAGGGGGTGTGATCAGAGTTTTTTTGATCTTTGTCATTGATTTCAAAAGGGGAGAGAAAGTTATGTGAAAAAAAATTGCAAAAGAAGAGAAGGTGTTCTACCAGAATTTTGTGCAGAATGTTGTCTTTGATGGTTTTTCAGATCATGTGTTGCCATCAATGACAAAGGGGGAGATTGTTGCAAGTATGAGCAATTTTGGTGTTGTTGTCATTAGTGTTGTCATTGATGTCAACATAGTTTAGTATGTTGTAGATTGTACATGTATATTTGAGATGCTTTTGAGATGTTGTGAGAACATGGAACTATCTTCATGATGTTTCATATGTGTTGAAATGATGAGTTTCCAAGTGATTTTGAGAAAATTAATAAATAAGAGAAGTTAGTGTTATGAATGTGTTTAGAATGTTCTCCAGTATGTGCTCCATGTTTCTCCTGTGTTGATCCTATGCTTGTGAGGATTTTAAGATTTACTAATGGTGATCTAGTGGTGATATCTCTCGAGTTCTAGTTTCTAGTTTGATGGGATGTGAAAGTTACGTTCACTTATGTGTGAATTGTTCTAGTAGAGTTGGTCTTCTATGGACTGGGAGAAATGTTTCTACTCCACAGTCCTCCACTATTTTATTTCAGATCTTGTGGATCTAGAGTATGTCTTATATTGGTGTTCTTTTGATTATGGAAAAGATGCATGTGGTTTGGTGATCTAGAAGACATGTTTCTGAGTTGTTGTATGAGTTTGCATAGTTTGGATGGACTGATGGAAGGATTTCAGTGTTCAAAGTTTGTTGCACTTGTTGTGGATGTATTTGAAGGAATCTGAGATGTGTTCTCTTGCATAATGAAGTTTTTTGCATCATTTGCATGTCATCTTCTTGTTAGGAAGCGTGCACATCAATGTTCATTTGTGTTTTCATTAGGTTTGGCCGACTTGGTGTTTACACTTCATTCGAAGAATTAAATTTAATCAAAAAAGTGTGTGGTTGATCTGAAACATTATTTTTGGTCTTGGTTAAGTATTTTTATTGGTCCACTCTCATTCTTTTCCACCGCGAGAATGTTGAGTTGCAGACCTAATTTGAATTAAAGAAATAAAGTTATGTGGCCAACCTTGGAGAAAGTTTCTAATGTTGAAGATGGTATAAATACAAGTCGAATTGTGAAGAATATAATAGTGATGCAAAGTGACGAAGTAAGCCACAAATCAAAAGCAGAAGTGTGTGAAAGTGAGTTGAGGCAACATTACTTCATGGTGATAGATTCCTGAAGGCAGTGAGTTGAAGGTTTCTACAATCTTTTGATCAAGGTTGTGGATGTGTGTTTATTGTTGTGGTGGATCTTTTGTTCTCTTTTGTATCTATAGGCAGTGAGCCTCGTTGTTGGACAATGAGTCCTTTCTGTAGGAAGTGAGCCTTTGTATTTGAACAGTGAGTCCTCTTCTAGGTAGTGAGCCCTTGGCAATAAGCCTCTGTATTCGGTTTTATAATATCTTTATATTGTGAGTTAATCCTCACCGTGGTTTTTCCCTCATTGGGTTTTCCACGTAAAAATCTGGTGTTTATTATGTTGATTTTACTTTATGTTATCTACATTTCATGCTCATACTTAATAACAAAATAGTGTGGTTGTGGAATTGATAAGTGTTGAAGTTTTGAATTTGAATTTGTGTGAAAACTGATTCACCCCCCCTCTCATTTTTCCTATGCCTTTTTAACAAGGTCCACCCTAACCTATCTTATGTGTTACAAGTTTGAATTAAAGCACATGGTGTGTGGGTCGATTTGAAAAGTTATATTTCGTATGATACATCTAATTAGGCTGACCTAATTGATGTTTGAGGTTGAGATGGATATATATGTGATTTCATTTTTGGTGTTTTGGATATATGCATGTGATGATAGATATTGTTGATGGGAAGTGTGTGAATGTGAGGTGAATACAAAGTAAATTAGAGTGTTAGTGCAAATCAATATGAAGTGTATAAATTCTATGTATTAAGCTTCAATAGAACTGTAATCCATGCATATTGTAGATGCAATTGTAAGAGTTCAAAAATCGGTTGTGTGCCACCACTCTCTTCTATCTTTTCTTCTTTTTGTGGGAAGTGATTCCATTAGGACAGTGAGTCCACTTGCAATGAGCAATTTTGTAATATCTTATAATTGGTTATAATGTATTGTGAGCTAATCCTCACCATGGTTTTTCCCTTTTTGGGTTTTCCACATAAAAATATAGTGTTCATGTGTTATGTGATGTTGTTGGTTGATTTTATGCTTTCCTTTCTTACTACAAACTAAATATGTCATGTGGAATGAATTTTTTAAATGTTTAAGTGGTTTCAAAGAATACCAATTCACCCCCCTCCTCAGTATTCTAGGTGTTCAACAATTGGTATTAGATTTTGGTTCCTTGGAAGAAGGTTAATAACTGCTTTGGGAAGATCTTAGAGGTTGAACCCATGGATCTCAAAAGATATCCTACTACTCTAGAAGAAATTCTTCTTGTTGGATTCACATAAGAATAGTGCATGGTTGAGATGAATGGAGAACTCATAATAAGCATCTCTAACTGGAATTTCACATCAGTGGATTTCAAACATCGATTTTTTAGTAAGAACAAAGTAACATGACGTCAGGGTTGGAAATGGTTTTATATAATTGTAGGATCATCAGCTTGGAGAAAATGGTAGAGAAAGGAGACAAATGTAGGGATATCTTCCATTCCTTTTAAAATTTAAAGATAATAATAACAATTGCCTGCAACTCTCTCAAATTCCAAGGAATGTAATGTACAAGTCCAAGTAAACATATGAATAGAATACATGGAAAAGTCCAATTGAGAATAGTTAGTAGGTAGTGGATGTGAACTAGGTTTAATGGCATCCTAAGCTTCACTTTTATTCTAGAAATACAAGCTTTCAAAAATACTTAAAAAAGGGTGTCAAATTTAATCTTGTTGATAGTTTAAGAGTTGATAACCTCACAAATGGATTGATATGACAAATCTAAATAAATATTTCTTAAATTGAAATAGGAGGTGATTAAATATTAATCTATTTGATTTTATGTTGTGAGAATAAATTATTTTTTACAATTTGATATATGATTATAGATATAGAGATTGAAATGACTAATTTCTAAGCATTTATGGTTGAAATGATTAATTCATAAGTGTTTGAGTATTCGTGATAAAATCACATCTACAAGTATGAGCTTCAAAAAGTATTAACTTGTCTAGAAACCAAGATTTTGTAACTTATCATCTTGTCCCGAGTAGAGTATGTTTTCAATACATATAAGATCTTCTCACTTGGTATTGTCTAAAGTATAGAAAACTTTGATGGTGTTCAAGAACATTGTGGAGCTTAGTAATCTAGGGTATGAAAGTGTACAAACTTCCCCCTTGCTCCTTGGTCAAACTAAAAAAATCAAGTTAATAGTAAAAGTAAAGAGATAAATGGAGTAGGCAATGGATGTTGGATTAATTGTTGACTCCATCGAAGGAAGTCACTTGTTTTGTGTTGAAGTGTATAGGTTTGAAGCATGTCCTTGATAATAAATGTAAATCAATAAATATGACTTGATATTTTGTTGATGTATGATAGTGGTAAACCAATGTATTTGTAAAAGGAGAAGAATACCTTTTATGCTTTGTCACATCAAAATTCTAATAATGATTCTCTTTAATGTGCAAATGATCTAGGATAGTGTCGATTTAAATACACAAGCAAAAATACATGAAATTTGAACATTTGGCATCCACATCAATATGTGATAATCAAATCCTAGGATTGTTAGCCTTGGGATGCAAAATTTTAAATTTTGGAATTAGACTATAGAATTGTGTAGTAGTAATCATGTTTAAAGATAAGATTGTATATGCACAATTATATTTAGGGTGGGTGAGTTGTTGGGAAAAAATAGAACAATACTTTAATAAGAAAAGAGGCATATATATAAGAATGATGGATCAGGTTTTGGGTTAGTGAATGCACCAAAATGATCAAATCATGTGCTAGAATCATGTAACCAAGGTATCAACCCAAAATAGCATAAATTTAGAGAAAAAAAGTGTTAAGAGTGACAATTACTACTCTAAATTTTACTTGAGCATTTTGGGTATTTGTGTAAAACTAAGTAATCATGTTCATGCCAAAGTAAAAATGCATATTAAACATGTAAATATGAGAATTTAAGGATATCAAGATTTTCTAAGCTAAATAAACTATGTCAGAAAAGGTGTGTTTTTCACCTTGCATAATGTTATAAAATAAAATAAAAATTATTTGTGGTGCACCTAAGGCATCTAGGGATGTGTACATCACATGGGTTAGACATTCTTTGGGCCACTTTATGTGCTATATGTAACATTGAGATAAATAATTAATGTGGGTTTACACATTGGGAAAATAATTAATATTGATAAAACTTAGTATCAAAAAGTAAATGAGGGAAACCATTATGTGAGCTCTATTGGAAGAATAAGAAGTTTGTCATTGATATGTTTATTGGAAACATGAGCATGAGGTATGAGTATAAGTTGTACAATATGCAAGTATAGTTTTGTCATTGATGTCAACGTTGTGTTGTGATATGAAGATCATGGTGAAGATCATTTTGTATAGCTTGACCATGCATGAAGATGGTAATCTAGTGCAAAAAATTGAAGTGGAAATTTGGCTAAGTGTCAAAACAGGTACTTCAGTGTACAAGACATCTAATAATTTGGTCCACATTTGTCCCCCTTAAAGAATCTTACTCTGGAGTTTTCATGCAATTTTGTTGGATATTAGAAGAGTCTAAATCATTACTTTCATATTTCCATGGTCTTTGGTGAAGAAGTTATGAATGATAGTATATTAGGTTTGGCAGTGATACTGGTTACCAGTGCATAATGTATATTTTGGTGAATCCGCACTTCATCATAGATTGGTATCTGATCTTGCAGATTTATGGGAGTGTTGATATGTGTCAAGTGTATCTTAATTCCAAGTGGCATGTAGTTTGGAAGTCAGTACATCCGTTTGTGGTTGAACAGTTGGTGAATTTTGATGTTAGGTCATTACTGATGTCAACCTAGTATCTTTGGCCCATATTGTGGAGTTTTGAGAAGTATTGATCCATTATAAGGATGTTATTATAGGTCCACCCTAACCTATCTTATGTGATACAAGTTTTAATTAAGGCACGTGGTGTGTGGGTTGCACTGACAAGTTATATTTTGTATGATACATCTAATTAAGCTGACCTAATTGATGTTTGAGGTTGAGATGGATATATATGTGAGTTCATTTTTGGTGTTTTGGATATATGAATGTGATGATAAATATTGTTGATGTGAAGTGTGCGAATGTGATGTAGATATAGAGTAGAGTAGAGTGTTAGTGTCAATCAATATAAAGTGTCCAAAGTCTATGTATTGAGGTTCAATAGAACTATAATCCATGCATATTGTAGATGCAATTGTAACAGTTCAAAAATTGGTTGTCTCCCACCACTCTCTTCTATCGTTCCTTATTTCTATGGGTAGTGAGTCCACTTGCAGTGAGAAATTCTCTAATATCTTATAGCTGGTTATAATACATTATGAGCTAACCCTCACCGTGGTTTTTCCCTTTTTGGGTTTTCCATGTAAAAATCCGGTGCTCATGTGTTATGTGATGTTGTTGGTTCATTTTATGCTTTCCTTTCTTACTGCAAACTAAATGTTTCATGTGGAATGGATGTTTAAATATTTAAGTGGTTTCAGATAATACCGATTCACCCCCCTCTTAGTATTTCAATGTTCAAAAATTGGTATCACAGCTTAGTTCCTTGGAAGAACCTTAATTACTTGGGGAAGATCTTGAATGTGGAACACATGGCTCTTAGAAAATATTCTACTCCAAAATAAATTCCTACTATTGGATTCACAAAAGAAGAGTGCATGGTTGACATGAATAGAGAACTCAAAATAGCCCTTGAAGATTTGGAAAGGACTAAAAGTGAGAACAAAGATCTAAAGGAAAATTTCAAGGAAGCAAATGAATGTAGATCAAAAAGTTGATAGAGAAAATAAAAAGTTCAAAGAAAGACATAAGGAGGTTAATGAGCAACTGAAGTAATCCAATGAAATAATTACAAGCCTGAAGGTGCAAGTTGAAGAAGGAAAAAGAGTTGAAGAATGTCTGAATGCAAAGGTGAAAAGAAAGTTTGAAGAATGTACAAACCTTGAACAAGAGATTGTGACTCTGAGATCATACCTTGAAAAAGAAAAGTGTCAAGAAGAAAAATTCAAGAATCTAAGTACATTAATTCTTGATGAAATGATTGCAAATCATAAAGGATCTAAAGACAAGGAAGGATTAGAGTTTGATAAAGGTGAAAGTTTAAAGATAGATCAAACTCCAAATCAGGCTGAAAAGAATATTGAGGAAAAGAAGGGTAATGGAAAGCAGGCACATAATCAAAGGAAAGACTTCAAAATACCACCAATCAAACAACCAAATGCACAAAGGTACCCATAGTTTAATAGTTTTTGTTATTCCTTGCAATAAATTTAGACATAAGGCTATAGAGTGTAGAAGCAAAACGAATCAGAATGTTCCATCCTTTTCTGATCAATTTTTTATATGCAAAAGATTTGGTCATAAGGTTAGTGAATGTAGAAATCAAATGATGAATGACTATGATAGTGGTATGATGTTGTAGATACTTAAAAATTTCCTAAATGATATACACACTTGAATATGATATACTAACACCATCTCATCCTAAAGTCCATCCTCTTTTTGCTTGTTTGATTAAATTAACTTAGCTATTTAATTAAATGCCTCATTTTCATCTATTAATCTAATTGACCTAATTGGGTTAATTCACCCCCTCCCACACTAACATTTCAATCTGTTTGATGAAACAATGCAAAATATTTAATTTAAACCCTAAAGTCCTCTTATTTAATAAAATAACCCTAAGCTATTTAATTAAATATCATATTATTCTCCATCTTGCACATTCAAATTTATTTTTAATTAACTAAATTGCTAGTTTCCTTCTCATCCACTTGCATAGGGAATATTCCAAAGGAATATTATCCTATTTGGCTCTAAAATTGGAATGATTTCTTTCAAACAAACTTTGTAACAAACTTTCAAAGTTGTTACAAAGTATGTTTGTTTGAATCATTCTCAATCCTTGATGTTTTCTTGATCCATGTGAACATTTATTCTTATCCATTGATGAGAATCCTTGATCCATGTTTCAACCTCCTTTTTCCTCTTCACCATTGATTGACCAAATTGATCTGAGCCCTTGTTTTCTCATTTGCTTTCCTATAAATAGATCACTATTTGGAGAGAAACAGATCCATCTTTTGATAGAAAATTCATGTTGTTGAAAGTCATACTCACTTGCATCCATATTGAGCACTTATAGATTAATTTCACACATAGTTAGCTTAAGCATCCATTAATGGCTTCCATGGTTACTTAGTTTGCATACATTTTAGCATAGTTTTCTTTAAATGGATTATATCTTTGAATTTTGTTTACATTTAGCATAGCTTGCATCCATTTTATCTATCATCTTAGCATTTAGAATTTTAAATCTAGTTTTGTATCATGCTTCACACACATCTCATTGATTTCATAAGTTTTCTTTATTGGTGTAATTGAAAGTGTTGTACCTTGTCCTAGGTCATTATTACACCTTAGTTAAGTTTACTTAGGGACCACATAGGAGGTAGTTGGATAATTTCCACTTTTGGTGGACTTATCATGTTATTACTTTATCACATCCACCTTTCATGGACACATCATGTGATTACCTCTCCACCTTTTGTGGTGATTATCACATTATCACTTTTCCACTTTAGGTGGAGTGATAACTTTTCACAGTTGTCTCATGTCATAAGATTACAACAATTTTCATAATATTATGCCCTTCTATGTTCTCACCTTGGCTATATAACCAAGGGGTCTCCTATGTACTTTTGCTCATTCCATTCTATTCTATTGGCAGAATACAGTTTATTCTTGTCATATTGTTTCTATCTCTCTTATGCTTGTGCTTTCTATTAGGCCTCTAGATTTTGGGTGGCTATCTTCATAGCAAATTCTTACATGGTATCAGAGCTATTGGAGTGCCTTTGGATTGCCATTTTGGAGAGATTCATAAAGGGTTCCATTTTTGGCTTTGTATTGCAGGTGCATTTTGGGAGCTTGTTGCATTAGATTTGAGCTCACCATTGCATCTAGAGTGTCTGAGATAGTCAGATTTTCCTTTTTTTTCGTCTCAGTTGGACATCGTAGGCCAAATCTACAAAGGGTTGAAGATTGGAGGTGGTTGCCAGATCCAAGAGCTAGCTACCACTTTAGAGCATTTTCAGCCAAAAAGGACATCGCCATTGCATCCAGAAGGGTCAAAAACCCTAAGATTGACTGCCAATTCGTCCAAATTGAATTTGTCCGGTGAGGCAAAAACATTTTTCCCAGGGAACCGTACGATCCCCTAGGTCGTCATAATTATGCAGGCGATACGATTTTATTTTTTGTAAAAAAAATAAAAATTAATATAAATTCTATGAAATAATTTTTTGAAATATCTCTTTAAAGAAATTCGCAGTTTTATATATATATTGTAAAGTTTTTTTAAATAAAAATTCAAAATATATAGTGGAGTACATAGTTCATAGACTGGTTTACCCCACTGTACTCTGTACCTGTAGAGTGCTAGTACACGGTCTGCTGTGTAGCCTCATGGCTGTGACGCCACTATCGGCAGGGTCCACCATAAAAAACAACGACGTTTATTAAAAATCTGCTGGCCAGATTAAACATCGGCCGGTCCAATTTCAAAAGTTGGCTATGTCAAGATGAATATTCCGACACCCGATCAGAAGTTTCTGGCGAACAAGGGAATATTCTGACCATGATTCCGTTGGAGGGATAACAACAATAGTGATAGCCATTTAGCCGTCAAATTTAACCTATACTAGCTTGTGACGACTAGAAAAATGTCAAATTTAAGATCATGTTTGGATGATGTCAGCACTGCATCATCACACTTTTTGAAAATTGGCAGACCCCTCTCCATTTGAGTTTTTGATTTTGCAATTCATCTTTAGAAGCTCATATCTTGGCCATTTAGGCCTTTTTAAGTGCATTTTTTTTTCATTTGGGCTAATTTTTCATGCTCTAAGTGCTAGTGCAATCATTTTTTGATTTTGGTGCATGGATTTCCCAGAAATTTTGACTTTTCATAGGTGTTGCTGAATTGTTAGCATTTTTGCAATTTCCATGGCTCTATTTAGGCTCATAAGAAACTCCTTTTCAAGTGCCATTTTTTTTGAAAGTGTATAATTTTTTTGAACTTCATAGTGGTGCTATCAGTTTGTAGTGATTGTGATCATAAATTGTACTTTCATTATATGGTTTATTTTGGCCCATTTTGGAATTTGTAAAGATAAGATCTCAGTTTGGTCTTTTGTATCAGTCATTTGAGTTTGTTGTAACCTACTTAAGGTTTTTGTAAAACATTGAAAATTATAAGCCCACTTTGCTTGGCTTGCAAATGGCCACTGTACACGCACTAAGTATAAAGTTCCAAATCATTTTTTTTTTGGGGGGGATTCTTTGATTGAGTGAATTTGGGGGGAGGTGTCTTGTGTGATTGTGCCTCTCTCTCTATCTTTTTCTCTTTCATTTTGATGCTATGGGTTCTCCTAAGTTTCCTTTGTTAACTCCACATAACTATGCTTCTTGGAAAATTGATACTTGGAGTAAGTTAACAGAAAAAGGATTAACTCATTATATTGATGGAACTATTGTTGCACCATCTAATCCTAAAGCTGATACTATTGCTCATATGGATTGAATCACTAAAAATACTATGGCTCTTGGAACTTTAAGGAAATATGTATCAAAAGATCTCATCTTTCAAATTGAAAAGTGTAAAACAATCAAAGAGGCTTGAGAAAATTTTGGTCAATTGTATCGCCAAGTTGATGAGATTAGAGGTTATTAGCTTGACAATGATCTCACAATGTTAGATCCCAAGAATTTTGATACAATCCAAGACTATGTCACTAAGGAAATGAGCTAAGAGCACAACTTAAAGATTGTGGCATTGACAAGAAGGATGCATAGTTGGTCTACAATTTGTTGGGAAAGCTTCCATCAGAATATGCAACATTTGTTTCTAGCCTCCAAACCCATCGCTTGATAGTGGGTAGTTCTTTCACTATGCCTTCATTTGATGCATTCACATAAATTTTGATGTTAGAACAAGAAAAGTTGATAAACATGGGGGTTCTCAAGTCTTCAAAGTCCAAAGCTTTGGTGGCTAATCAAGGGAATCAAGGGACTCAAGAGACTCAAGGAAAGGGTTCCAACAAGAAGCAGAAGCAATCTAAGCCAAAAAAAAACAAGATAAAGCACAATCATCCTCTCCACAACAAGGAAATTCTTCATCTTTTCCCAAGAAGGAGAGACCAACCTATTCATATTGCAAGAAGTTTGGTCATGATGAGCATCATTTCCACACTAAGAAAATTGATGAATTGAAAAACATCATCAAGAAGAACAACATCAATTTTCCATTCACCTACAAGAAGAAGGATTCATCTCCTTCCACTTCCTCACAATAAAAATGAAAAGGGAAAGAATTTGTGGCTACTTCAGGTTCTTCACAACAATGGATACTTGACTCGGGTGTCGCTCATCACATGGGTTCTACAAGGGAGAAATTTTCTTCTTTGGAGCCATCTAAGGTACCTCATATCTTCATAGGAGATGATACTCAAGTGGAAGTTGAAGGCGAAGGTTCAATTCCCATGGATAATGGAACATTTGAGAATGTTCTCTATGTTCCTAACTTGAGTGCTAATCTTCTTTCAATCTACCAAATCACTCACTTTGGAGATGGAAAGAAAGTTGAGTTTCTACCAGATTCAGTTGTGGTCAAAGAACTTAAGGATGATGGCTTGGCTGTAGTGGGACAAGCCAATCATAACACATGAATTTACTCATTCTCCTACTTTGTGCCTAAGTCTCCTTCTACAACCTTGCTCACTCATTCAAATTCAAAATGTAAGCTATGGAATGAGCGGTTTGGACATCTCAATTACCACTATCTTCAGCAACTTAGCTCTAAGGATATGGTTATAGGACTCCCTCAAATCAGCTTTTTAGAAGGTGTATGTTCAGGTTGTTCCCATGCATTGGGGGCAGCACCATCCAAAGGAAAGGGAAAGCACAAAGGAAAATCAAAGGGAGGAGCTTCTTCTGAATCATCATTACAACACAAGGAAGAAAAGCCAAAGAGGGAGAGGCCCAAGTGCAACTTTTGTAATGGGCTTGGTCACAAAGAAGATACATGTTTCAAGAGGGAGATACATGAGTTGAGGAAGATACTTAGAGATCATAACATCACTCTCCCTCCCACAACTACCAAATCATCTCACTCCCCCTCTCATGAAGATTCATCTTTAGGTATTGCTGGAATTGCCACTGTTGACAATCTTAGTAAAAGGAATGCTTTCATAACTACTCTAGTTGACAACAAAGAAGGATGGGTGCTAGACTTAGGTGCTTCAAGGCATGTTACTTCTTCTCAACAACATATTTTGTGGGATACTCTGAGGCCTTCCGCCTTTGATAGAATTTTTACTACAAATGCAAATATTGTCTATGTTGCCGGTATCTATGATGTTGCCTTGGATGGGAAGTAGTTGGAGGATCTTGTATATATCCCTCAGATTTCTCACAACTTATTGTATGTCTATCAAATTGCTCAGGAGGGTTTGTCTAATGAGTTTACTTTAGAACTTGCAATCATCAGGGATCAGGTTGATACCCTTGTTTCCTATGGACAATCAGATCATCACTCCAAGGTATACAAGTTTACCAAGTTCTGGGATTGAGATCAGCCTACTCCTAACCCTCCAAACTCTAGAGAAGGAAGCACCTCATCTCCTCCTCCTCACTAGGGTTGTGGTGGCTGGCTGGATTTGACACTTCTCTCGACACCATCTTCTTCCTTAGACACCTCTTAGTTGAGATTTGCTTCAGCAGGGATGGATACATTCACTTCTTCAGACTTGTGGTACAAGGATGGGTTCTCTTCACGTCTATTCAACTTGGCTTCTCAGTTCATCACTAGTCTTGAAGACATTCTAGAAGGGACTACTCTCCTTTATGGGGGGGCTATCTAGTCCACACACTTTTTTGATCTCTTTGTATATATGTGATGGTTGTAGTCCTTGGGGGGATGATGTTGAGTCCTCCAAACTTCACTTCACTTCTCCATCTTTTTTGCTTTTATATCTCCTTTTTGGAGAGGGGTTTTGTTCCCATTGGGTTTTCCCCTTTTCTTTGGTTGTGGGAGATTTGCTGCATCTTCATCATGTAAATGGGTACCTAAAATAGCCATCATGTAGCTGGGACCCATCATCATCATCATCATCTTTGCATAATCATTGCATTTCCTCCCTAAGTTGCACTTATGGGGGGTGTTAGTGTAATTAATTAATAATTACACTAGCATAAGTTAACTTAGGTCTTGCATTAATTTAGTCCTAGGTTGCATTTTTAGATAAATCATAAATAATGGGGTAATTCAATAATAAGAAAACCTCATGGGAAAAACTCCCCCTCAAAAGAGAGAAGAAAACAAATAAATGTACAATGTTCACCCATGGAAGATGCTCGAGAAGGAATGAAGAAGTTGCTCCAAAAATGTTGAACAACATTCCTCCCCTTAGGAAGAAACAATACCAAAGGTGCATGAATGAAGTCTCCCCAATCCACAAGTGAAGAAGGAAGAACCCTCAAAATGCAAGAAGTCTTTGAAATCTACTCAAATTTCCCTATGTTGATGTTGAAAGATGCATTTCCCAAACCATGTGAAGCTATAATGGCAATAGCAATGGTCACAGTGTAGTCACTTGAGAGACCCTTTGCAACAACACTCCCATCTGCTAAAAAAGACAACTCACAATCTAGCAAGGATGAAGGAACAAAGCTCATATTCACTTTATTCTTACATTCTTCAATAAAACTTATTGGAACAAAGCTCATATTATCTAAGGGATTGGGAAAGGGTCGCCATTCCATATCAATGTGACACCACTCCCCCAATAGGATGAAACTTGAGGTCTTAGAATATGATTTTTTTATGCTTTCATGCTTATATCATGTCAGTTTAATGGTTTCTTATTTTTAATGAATTTCAAATATCTTATTGGAATTAGTGCTTAGGGAGTTAAATAGGCTTTAAATTCATTTGGATCTCATTTATTTAATTCACACTATGACATTGGTCACAAATGTTACAATTTTTTAATGGATACTATTATACATGCAATGGATTTGGGAATAAAGCTAATCAGTGTAGATCTAAAATGAATGGAAGTAAGCTTGTCCAAAAGAATGTCATATTCTATAATTGCAATAGACCAGGACACATCTCAAAAATTTTTAGAAGCAAGGCTAATCTGATAAAGATCAATGATCTAGTGAAAGAGGTTGATCCAGTAGAAATGAAGAAAGCTTGATGAACAAGATTTGGAAAAAGAAGGAAGAAATAGAGGTTAAGGCTAAGTATATACTAACATCTAGTGCAAATATTTCTTCTAGAAATGAAGTAGAAAGCTTTGGCTTAGGGGAGCATTAATGAAAAATTCCTTATCCCCTGCCAAAGAAATAGTGTTGATGCTTTAGCACGTGGATATGAGGTGTGGGTCAATATGCTTGACAGGTATTTGAGAAGATATTGATGGAAAATATTAAGATATGGAAATTTGTGGAGCATTTAAAGGTGACTGTGCAATGTAGTTAGGGTTTGAAAAATTTATCAATTTAAGAATTTATTGTGATTTGGGTTATGGTGAAAGGTTTATAAGTGATTTAATGATTGATCTAAGTAATTTGCAACCAAGTATTTGAGGAGAAAGGAGTAGTGAAGAGAAAGGTAAAGCATTCCAGTGTTCTTGCACACAAATAATCTAACCAAAAGGAAATCAAACGTATTTACAGTTCTATCTAGCCCTATTTTTTTAAAAAGTGTTTTGAAATATTTGAAATGGATACTCCATGAGTAATTGAGGTCTCAGAATGACCCCAACCAAAGTTCAAGTGACACCCTGATAAATCTATGGAGGATGACTCACTTGGTGCATTTTCAAATATTCCATTTGGTGTTTTACATACTAAGGATGTAAGAATTTACATTCACAAGAAGCTGGAAGAATATGATCACTCCATGTTGGGTGATGTGTGGGTGAAGGAACTCACTAGTTATGATTTCACACTAAAAATTAAATTCCAAAACTTGGTAAAGAATAATTTTGATGTATGGAAAGGTTTTCCCAATTGAGATATTCCCTAAGCTATATTCATGATAGATTTATGTGGATGGATATGCTTGACATGATTACTGAGGAGGAAATTAGGGTTGTCACAGGTTTGTGCTCAACCAAAATAGTTCCGGTAGTAAAGTATATAAAGAATGAAGTTGTTATGGAGTTAACTAGAGCAAAGTATGACAAAGAGCCTTGACAATCAAGGACATTAGAAACTTGACAGTCAAGTATGAAACAATGGTGATTGGATACAAGATATATTTTTCTAAAAAGGAGAACTTAGTATCAACTACTGCAATAAACATTGCATATGAGATGGTGGTAAATAGTATAGATTTTTATTTGTGTGAATTTTTAAGGGCACAATTAATTGAGAACTTATAGAAGAAAAATGATTCAAAATATCCTTTCAAGTTCGACACATTGATCTTTTTCTTGTTGTTTTACTTTTTGAGGGAACTACTTGGAACAAAGAACATTTTTTGGTCAAAGGATAAATTAGTTGCATATCGAATTATGGAGGTTAGGTAATATAGATGCACAGGATGAAGATCTTTGGGTTTTTGTCAAAATGTTTCAAAAGAATATGTAGGCTAGAGAGAGGATTCCACCGTGTATGATGGAAAAATATAAGAATGATACCATTTTCCTAGTTTTAAAGCATTGTTACATCATATAGGTTGTTAAGCATAGGACTGCTTGGATCCTAGAGACGGGATATGAAATCATAGAAAAAGAAATCACCATTTCAACAGATTTCATGTTGAGAAAACCAAAAGACACCTCTAAAGAGGTATGGTACCTATGAGGAGAAGTCCATGAAAGTGCACATGGAACAAAGAAAAAAATATAAGAAATATTGTTGAGAGAGTAACTACACAAGTTGTAGAGATGGTGGGTCTGAAGAAGGACAACATAGAGAAAGCTAAAGGTTTGGTTGATGCTCCAGAAGGATTATCTAGTAGGAGGAGATCTGGTAGAAAAACTACCACTCCTTCGGTTTCCCCCAAGTCCTTTGGGACTAATTTTGTGACTAGAGAGAAAAGAAAAGATTCTACAAGTACTTTGATGAAGGAAAATACACCTCTAAAAAGGCAACAAAAGATGTCTGAGAAAGAAGAGGTCACTCCAGCAACATAGCAAACAAGCCTTGCAAGGAGAAGAGTAAAATTAAAGGTGAAAAGAGATAAATTTTCCAATGTTAATGTGGATGAAGAAGAGGAAGAAGAAGAGGAAGATATTGAGTGCTTGATTTGGAAGAGATCTGATACATCTAAGAAAGAGTTCATTGCAAAGAGGTAAAAAGTAGACATTGTGGAAACTGACAGTGAGGCAAAGATAGAGAAGGAAAAGAAAAGATGCAAAATTCAGATGAAGGAAAAGGAACCTGAATTCGAAAAAGAGAAGAAATAATTAAATGCAAAGAAGAAGAAGATTAAGTCTTCCCCTCTGGTAAGGTCACATAGCCCTATGAAATTAGATTCCTTATTCAATGGGATTATAGAGCATGAGATGCTAAAGCATACTTCTACTTTGTATATTACTGTTGATGATATAGATACGACTACTATTAAAGAAGCAATTATAAAATACATTATTAATTTTGTAGTAAATATGAAGAATATTAAAAATTAATTTCTTGTAGAGTTGAGGGATGTATTGTGTGCAAGAAGACATGAGGAAATCGATGAAGAAGAAAAGTTGAAGTATTTTTATTTGGAAAATATTAGTGCACCTCTCTCATAAGAGAATAAAGCCACATTGGCTCAATTATACAACAAAGAGTTCCAAAATAATAAAAGGGTAACCACCCTTACGAGTAGAGATCAAAATGATCTTTAAAGGCTCCAAAATGAAACAGTTGAAAAGGTTATAGATTTGGCATAAATATTAGGTCTAACTTTGGATAGTGCAAAGGAAATGCATGATGATATGCCAACTCTCGATGTTAATGAAGCAGAAGAAGCACAACATGATGATGCTCAAAATGAGAATGTTACAAAAGAAGAGAATGTGTAGGATGACACTCTTCCATATGCGGAAGAAAATGTTGTAGAAGGCATTACTAGTGAAGAGGACACTACAAGAGAAGGTACTACAGGTGATTTTCATCTAGTAGGAGAAAATACCACTGTAGAAGTAAATGCTACAAAAGCACAAAAGGAGGATGCCCCTAAAGAACACAACTCCCTTCCTCCAGAACTAGGGGTAAATGCAAAGGATGCACAAGGGAACCTCAAAGATGAATATTCCTCCGGATAGCTTTGATAAATCTATGGATGATGAGAAAAAGGATGTGAATGCATCTGTTACTAAAGAGAAGGATGAGGAGACATTGGTGAATGTTGAGAGGAAAGATGAAAATGTAGAAGTCAACATTGGTGACAAAGAAAATGATTTGGAGAAGAATGAATTGGTAAAGGCACAATGGAACATTCCGACACCTACGTTAAAAAGGGAAGAGATAGAAGAAATTATTTATAGTCGTATGGGTAGAAGCACAAGAAACAAGAAATGCAGAGTACTTGGTGAAATGGAGAGAAAGGCCTGTTGAAGATTCATCATGGTTATCTAAAGCTAAGGTTAACCATCTTGGTTTCCCTCTAACACTCGAGAATTGACAAGGTCACTTTTCAATTTACCCTGGGTGTCTGATGTAGGAGCATCTAGTGGTGTAAGGGTAATCTTGCATCACTTGAAAATATTGTATTTTCATTTTTGTTTGTAGTTTCCTTAGTTGTTTTGGGGCCCATGGTGACTCATGAAGTCTTTGGGATAGTTAGAAGTTTGAAAGAACCAAAAATAGTCACCTGTTATTTTTAGTAAGTTGGCCTACTAGAGTTCCTATGGACATGAAAATTGACCCCAAGGAGTGAAATTGGAAAATAAGATTTTTGGTGAAAGAATCATCTCAAAATCCTATACCATTTGGAAGATATTAATTTTTTATCTCGAGGAATTTCTCCAATGAAGTTTAAAACTAAAAATTGAGGCCCTTCGGAGCCTCATAATAGGGTTAAAAATCTCTATTCTTACATTTTTGGAAATCATAGTTGTAGATATCTTCACAAGCTTTTCAACGATATATTACAATTGAAAATCCGACGGTTGGATAGAAAGTTATGACCCCAAGAAGTTGTAAATATATAAATATAAAATAGAAAAATAAAAATCTTTTAGAGCAGGAAACAAATGGTGGAATTTCTGGTGCCAAAATGGGGTTACACCTTCCAAAATATTCTAAGGTAGTTACACTTCTTGGGTAAAGAGGGAGAACGGGGGTTACAGAAGAGAGCTTCGGTAGTGTAGATTATGGTTTTTGGCTTGCAGATTTGTGTAATGAGAAGGCCCATGTGGCTGTAGTATATTATTTCTTGATTATTATAAGTTCACTTCATCAAGATAATAGAAAGCAAGTGTTTCTTTCTGTATTTTCTATTTATCTCTCTTGTTTAGTTGTGTGTGTGTGGTTTTGTAAGGGGAGTACCCTCATTAGTTGCTCAATATAAATGACAAATATTAAATCTTTGTTGTGGTGGATAGAATCAATAAGTATGCAAATTTTTATATCATATCCTCTAATTTTAAGAATTCCTAAATTGTTGATTTATTCTTCAAGGAGGATTTCATATTATATGGTCACCTAAGAACATTTTAATGAATGGGATAAATAGGTTTTGGAGTCAATTTTGGAAAAAAATGTTTCATTTGGTAGGAATAGAGCTCACCCAAAGCATGCGATATCACCCATAGATGAATGAGAAAACAAAAAATGTTAACAAATGGATTGAAAGGTACTTTAGAAATTACATTTGTGGCAAGAAAATAGCTTGGTTCAAGTGGTTGCATTTGGGATTAATTTTGTTATAAAATATTCTATCATATGTCCATAGGTATGTCACCTTTTCATGGATTTGCATGGATATAATTCTCTAACATTTATGGATATTAAAATCATAAAAAATATGGTTCTTGGAGTAACAATTATGATTAAAGAAAGTCAAGAGGTATTGAAATCCATCAAGAACTATAGTTAACACTCAAAACAAGCAATATATATATGTAGAACAATGGTGTACAAGTATTATTTGTTGAAGAAGAAATGAAAAAAAGAAGTTATAAATCGATATTATATGGTCCCTATAATATTATAAAAAGGTGAGAGAAACATACTATAAACTTGATCTACCTAAGAACAGAAAATCCATAGCATCTTGCATGTTTATTTCCTTAAAAAAAATTACAACAAAATATTGTGCAATCTAAAGAATTTTTACCTTTGAATGATGAATGAGGACTCATTTTGACACTAAAGCTATTATAAATACTTGGGAAGGAAAGATGAGGAATAAAACATTAACAAGTATTTGGTGAGGTGGAAGGATCTACTAATTAAACATGCTATGTGGGAAGGAGAGATGAGGAATAAAACATTAACAAGTATTTGGTGAGGTGGAAGGATCTACTAATTAAACATGTTATGTGGGAAGGAGCTAACATCCCAAAGCATCCAAATTTGAATTTCTTGAGGGAAATACATCTTGGGGAGGGAGGATTATCATCTCCTCTTTTTCTGCAAGATTCTAGATTGATTTGTAAGCCCATTTTTCATGTCCCATGTGCTTAAGGAAAGTAAAGTAAGAAAATGTGTGTTTAAATTGAGTGCCTAGATTATGAGGCTAGAAGTGTTATGTAACAAGATAATAATTTTAAAATTGACATTAATAAATAATTATGTGCAAGCATATCTTGAAGGGAAATAAAAATAATTTAAAAATTGCATATTTAATTAAGATAGGGATCAAGAGTAGGCATGTTTTTTTTTCCATTGATTTTAATTGAATAGATTAAACATCTTATTCGTCTATCATTGGATATTGGAAGATGAAAGCCCCCTTATTTTTCATAGCTATTTAGTGGATGAAAAATCCTAAACTAGTCCCCAAAGTCTCACAGAAAGATTATATTTTGGCTTTACTAATTTTTTATTTGAATGACTCCTATAGTGCTTGTTTGTTTAATATTTAGGTAGCTCTCTCAGTGCCTAGGAGTTATATTTTTAGTGCTATAGATTTTCTATATTTTTGACATTAATATTATTTATATTGTTATTTAAAGATTTGGAAAGCTAAATTATCTATAGGTGTATTTCTTTGTTATAATAAGATGATTAACCCATTTTGTAAGTTGTTGTCTCAATAGTTTATTTTGTAAGGGTTTATTAGTTATTATTATTAGTTTATTTTGTAAGGGTTTATCATTTATTATTATTTATGATTTTAAATATATTACTTTTGACAAGAGATCTATGTAAACTAATATTTAATCATTGGTATCCCATAGAGTTAAATCAATTAAAAATATTAAATATGGTTAATCAAGATAAAACTATAAGGAATTTAAGGTAGCAAAACAACTTCCCACACTAATTTTGAGAGGAGGGTAATGAAAAAATTTATATATCTTTACAATAGTTACATAAAATTAAATAGAAAATAAACACAATTATCATGCATACCACAACACAGTGATTTACATGGAGAAAACCCTTTTGGGAGGAAAACCCCACACTCCAAAAGCTGATCAATATATTACTCAAAAATCACAAAGATTACAATATACTTGTAGAGTAAGCTTCTTATAGGAGTATTACCAACCAAAGATCTAGAGGCAACATGACAATTATTTGACTCTCAAAATACATCATAATGTATAATCGTAATACAACACCCTCATAAAATAGGGTTACATTTTAGGGCAAGACAAGCCAACAAAATACCTACCATAAGATCTAAGACCTAATGATGAATCATACATAAAATGTGGCTTTTGGGGGTGCTGCCCTCAAACCCTCATCAAGGTATGCGACCCCTAGACCCCCCATAGGTGGGGTACTCCATGCACCCACTCTAGCTTACTTATCAATAGTAAGTATTTTTTAATTGCAAGGTTGAGACACATTTTCCCAAAAAATCTCCCACTTGTCGAACACCTTGCAAGAGAAACAAAAGGGAGCATAAACACTGTCTCTTAATTGATAGGGGCCGAAAGGCCCATAGACTCTAAACACCATAAGAAATTTTCTGTGCTCACATACTTAGTTAAAGAATCAATAACACTCATCAAATTATCCACCTTAACCATCTTCACCTTGCCATCTTTGACCATATCTCTAACACAATGATATTGTACATCAATGTGCTTGGTCTTGGCATGAAATGTTAGGTTCTTAGCTAGGTAGATAACACTTTGATTGTCAAAATAAACTATCACTACATCTTTTTTTATTCCAATATCTAAAAATAGTCCCTTGAGACAAGCGACTTCTTTACAAGCACGAGTAGATACCATATACCCAAATTCAGTAGAAGATAAAGCAACCATAGCCTATCTCTTACTCATCCAACCAATTACACTACAAAATAAAGTAAAACCTAAGCATTGGTGGATCATCTGCTATCAACATCACCTACCCAATATGAATCCACATAACCATGAATATCAAGGGAAATCTTATCTCCTGTCAAATTACTATGATAAGACAAAGAATACTCTGAGGTACCCTATTAATATTTGAAGAATATTTTAATCGCATCCCAATGAACTCTACCAGGATTAGACATATATTTGGAAAGAACTCCCAATACTTGGGAAATGTCTAGTCTAGCAAAACCCATAGCACGCATTAAACTTCCAATTGCATTTTGGTAAGACACTCTACTCATGTCTTCCATCTATGAAGGGGATGTTGGAAAATCTAAAATAAATAACTTCATTCCAACTGAAAAAGGAACACACAATGGTTTATAATCCTATATGTTAAACCTCTATAAAACTAAATTGACATACTTACTTTGGCCAAGCCATATATTTCTATTCACTCCATCTCTTCTAATTTCCATCCCAAGAATGTGTCTAGCTACACCAAGATCTTTCATTTCAAATTTAGTTGTAAGTTGAGACTTTAGTTCTAAAATCATACCCTTTACCAATAAATAACATATCATCAACATATAATACAATAAACAAGAAACAATCACCTTTAATTTTATAATAAACACAATGATCTGATTTAGAATGCTCAAATCCCAAACTTAGCACATATGTATCAAATTTTTGGAACTACATCCTAAGACTCCATTTTAGGCTATACACATATATTCTTCAATTTGCAAACCAAATTAATTTTACTTTTCACCACATAGTGCTCTAGCTGTGTCATATAAATATGCTCCTCCAAGTCACCATGAAGGAAATTTGTTTTCATATCCATTTTCTCAACCTCTAAATCATAAGCAAAAACAATAGAAAAAAAATCTAATGGACACCATTTTTGCAATAGGAGAAAATATCTCACCATAGTCAACACCCTCAACTTGAGAGTAACATTTTGCTTCCAACCTTGCTTTTTACTTATCAATACCTCCATCTGAACCAATATTTTTCTTGAACACCCATTTTTATCTAAGTTTTTTTCCTTCAAGTAATGGTACTAGACCCCATGTATCATTATTTTTTAAAGTTGTCATTTCTTCATCCATAGAAATCTTCCAGGATTTTGCATCATTCATACCTAATGCCTCTTCTACAGATCTAGTTTCATCAATATTAGTATTCAAAGAAAAAATATATCTCCAATCATCAAGTGAATACCTTTCTGGTGGTTGTCTATACCTTATAGACCTTCAAACAAGCTGAGTTGGAGGTTCTTTCTCTTGTTATGAAGATTTAGAGCTAGATGAGCTCTCCTAAACTTCTTGTCTATCCAGGGGCCTCAATTCAACTTTCTCAACTGTAGAAGGAAGTTGAATCACATCTTCCTATTTACTTTTTTTTGGCTGCAATGTAACATAAGAAGACTTAGTTTATTTAAAAATAACACTTCTACTATATATTACCTTCTATGCAACAAGATCCCAAATCTTGTATCCTTTCATACCATAACTGTATCCGATGAAGATATACTTCACAACCTTTTTATCCTACTTTTTTCACTCTTCTCCTTTAGCACATGTGCATATGCCTAGCAACCAAAAATTCTAAGATGTCTTAATGAAGGCTTGTGGCCAAACTATGCCTCTAGAGGCACCTTATTAACAAGAGTTTATCTAGGAGACTTATTAATCAGGTAACAAGTAATGGCAACAATTTCAACCCAAAAACTTTGTTCTAGATCAACACCACTCAACATACTCCTAGCCTTCTCCATTGTCATATTCATTCTTTCCACAACTTCATTCTATTGTGGAGAATACAAATTTGTCTTTTGTCTATGAATGCCACAATCTTTATAGAATATATCAAAATCATTAGATAAAAATTGACTGCCATTATTAATTCTCAAACATTTTATTTTCTTTCTAGTTTGCAGCTCAACCATTGCTTTAAATTATTTAAATGATTAAAAACTTTAGACTTACTCTTTGGAAAGTATACTCATGTCCTACTATAATCATCAATAAATGAAACATAATATGTGGATTTTCCAATCAAAGGAACATCTACAGGACCAAACACATCATAATGAATAAGATCCATTACACCACAAGATTTATGAGAAATCAAGCAAAAATAAACATAGTTTTATTTTCCATAAATGAAATGCTCACGAAAATCAAAATCACTATTACAATTAGTCAACCCTTCAACAAGGTTTTCTATTTTTCAAGGTCCTTAGGCCATTTTCTCCAATGTGGCCAAGTCTCTAGTCCATAACATAGTCTTCTCTATAGGTAACTTTGATTAAGAAGAAAGAGCACCCTTGGGTACCCAAAAGACACAACTATCCACTGCAAATGAAACTCTCACCTCTTCCAATAAAGTATCCACAAACTTGATTTTCATAGAAGTACTATTGCATTCAATAGTGCATGAATTAAGCTTATACATCTTGCCATACTGGACACCTCTAAAAATCACCATAGCACCTCTAACCATCTTGCATCCCACATTAGAAAAGACTACTTGCACACCCGCATTTATCAGTTTTCTCATAGATAATTTTTTTATGATAATCCAAGGATATGCAACACAACATTAATCATTTTTATTCTACTATTAGGAAACATGATTCTAAATTTACCTCAACCAATAATATTTAAACAAGAATCATCGCCCAAGTACACCTTACCTCCATCAAATTCTTCATATTCAAAAAACCAGTCTCTATTAGAGGTCATACATGGAAAGATGCACCTAAGTCAATTAACCATGCATCATTACCTACATGAGTAGCCAAGGATGTAATGAATGCATCACCATATTCCTTCTTAGACTTAAAATCGAAATCAAACTTCTTTTTCTTCTTCTTTTCTTCTTTGAAGTCCTTGCAAAAGTGTCTAGGCTTATCGTATTTCCAAAAAATAACTTTGGACTTTCCAAGAATTTTGAATCTCCCCTTGTACTTGGATTTATCATGCTTCTCATTCTTTTTTCATTTTTCCTTAGATCTTCCATGAATAGTCAGGGCCTCCTTAGCATTGATTGATACCTTCCTCCTCATCTCTTTAGAAAGCAAAGAACCCACCACCTCGTCAGTCTTCAAGATAGTAGAAGTACTCCCAATAGCCATAACAAGATAATCCCATGAATCAACAAAGCAAAACAAGATCTGACATTTCTCCTCCTCATCCATTTTCACACCAATTGAGCCACCAACATATTGAATGCTTCATGTTGGTCTATAATTCATCCACCCTCTTCCATTTTCAAGGAATATAATTTCTTCCTCAAAAAAATATTGTTCACTAAAGATTTGGGTTGATACATCTCACCAAGTTTTTTCCATAGTTTCTGTGTAGAGGTCTCTTCATAGACATTGATTAAAATAGAGTCTTCCAAGCACAATCTAATTAGACCTTTGGTTTTATGATCCATAGCATCATATTGAGTAGCTAAAGTAGGATCTGGGAGCCTTAAGAAATTCTCATAAACAACATCCCACAAATCTCAATCTATCAACAAATCCTCTCTTCATCTTCCACATCTCAAAATCATTTCCAAAAAAAATCTCTTCTATTCTCCTTGATGAACTTTCCCCCTAAAAATTCCTACAACAAGATCACAAAGTATATTCTACATAAGCACCCACTCAAATCTAGATTAGTTGAAAAATCCAAACAACCCACAACTGAATCTAAAGGTGATCAGACTCTGATACCACTTGTAAGGAAGTTAAGGTAGCAAAACAACTTCCTATACCAATATTGAGAAGAGGGTAATGCAAAAATTTACATATCTTTACAATAGCTACATAAACTTTTAGAGAAGGGGGATTCACTGCTCATGAGTCTTCATTTTCAAGAGAATCCTAGGGATTAAATTTCCCTAAACTACCTCAAGGAACAAAGTGAGAGTTTCAAAATCAAAATGAGTAGGTCACAACAATTTTTTGGACAAACTAGTAAGTTTTCGGTGTAGGACAATAGTGTGAAATATAGACGATAGTGTGACACACTATAGTCCCAAAGGTATGTTGGAGTCTCATATAGACAAAAAATCAAGAATATCACAAAAAACACAAAATGACTACTTCTACTCTGACTGATAAGAAATCTTGGAAGTCGAGAAAGTAACAGAATATGAAAAAACTAAAATAAGGTAAAGTAAATGATAAAACTAAAGAGGATAAAGAAAGTGCTCACATCAACCCAAGCAATGAAGCCTCCACCAAGGAAATATCTTTAGTACCTACATACATAAGATTGAGAGAAAATGTTGGGGCTATGTAGGGGTTTTCCTCAGTCAAACCCCCATTTTGGTGTTTCCACTTCCACTGATAGCCAGATGGATAGGGAAAGTGAACAAAGTAAGCAAATATGAAGTGATAAAAGCAATCCCTGCTCAAGGAGGAAAACCTGTATCACGAGATAGATATGCAATAGATAGGGGATGCGAAAAATCCCAAGATGCTCAAAGATACAAGATAAGGTAAGATAGATATCGCCTGCAAGGATTGAGGAAGCCAAGGAAGGAGACAAAGATAGTTGCAAGAGCCAAGAGTGTTTCCAAGAGAGCTTAAGAGTGTCGTTGGAAGCTGTAGAGAGCTATGCAAGCAAGATAAAAGAATGTCCAAGGGAGGAGAAGAGAATTCAAAAAGAAGCTAAGAAGACCACATGGATTGGAAAGATCATAGTTAAAGAGAGAATAGGAGGGAAAAGAAGCTTCCTGAGCCATTACAAGGCATCTTAGGCCATTACCATCAAAAAAATTGGCTAAAAAGTGGCAATGCACTCATAAACAATCATTTGAATCTCAAAATGTCATGGGACGCTAGTGTAAAGCATGGACGTCCATGTGGCGTGCTAGTGTCCAAACACATCACATTACAAAACAATGAGAATGGGAAAAACACAAAGTTTGACGCAAAGTTGACGTGTGAAGGTAGCTACTGAAAAGGGGTCTTGAGCATCCTAAAAGGGAAAAAGGCCGATTCAAGGGAAAAAATGAGCCTATACAAGTGCTAAGGGAGTGGACACTAAAGTGGATACAAAAATTCATGTGAAATTGCAAGGGGTGCAATTTTACAACATTACATTTTGCCCCCACTTTAGCGGGCATATGAATCTACACTAATATGCACACTAAAAGAAATCTACTAAACATAAATAACATAATGATATTGTTAGAAGATTAATCTTTACTTGGTAAAGGTTATTCTTTAATTTTAATTATTTATTAACTTGTAGGAATATTCCAAAGGAATCCCTACAACTCTTTTGTCTTTTTTTGTCATCTCACACATGTGTGAGGATGGCTTATTTTTAATTCCTTTATCAAGGAATATTTGTAACCACCTCCTTAAGAGGTGACACTTTGCACACACATAGATGAATGGTGGCATTCATTGAGTTGAGAGTTACATTATAACTCCTTCTCACCTCTACTTATTGAGGTGCCTCTCCTCTCATTCTTCAAGATTCAAGCAAGCAAGCTAAGGCTGAAGCTCTCTCTCTCTCTTTGTATTATTCTTTAGGCATTTTTCCTCCATTCATAATATTGGGGTTTTTTCTTGTTTTTTCCCCTTAACAAATTTTTGTGTCTCTCTTGCTTTGGTGGTGCTTGGTTTGGCTACTTCAATTTATTTGATAATCTCTTTCCTTCAAACAATTGCTCTTTATTAGTACTTTCCATTGCTCTTTTCTATTTCCTTTCATGGTATCAGAGCTTGGTATTACTAATATCTTGTGAGCTATATTGTTGAAGGTTTACCAGATTTTTCAACACACCATTGAAGACACTCTCAAAGAGGAGAAGAAGAGCTAGTGCCTAATCTTGGTTGTTTTTGTCTTCTAACCCTTGTGCAGGTTTTTTATCTAAAGTTTTAAAGTATTTTAGTTTGCATGCATACTTAATTTTATGCAGTTTTTTTTTAAATCCTCAAATAAAGGGTTATAGTTCAAGTTTTTAAAAACCCATTTTTTGCAAGTTCAATTTTTTGTAAAAAAATCAACTTTTTTAAGGGCTCTAACCCTAGTTCAGAAATTATTTTTAGAAAAAGGCTAATCTATTTTTTTTTTCAAATCTATATATTAGATCTGTAAAAAATCCATTATAATTTCTATGCATGTTTATTTTTTGCAAAATTTTAAAAACCCTCTAATAAAGGGTTATTTTTTAATGTTTTAAAATAGATCATTAGTTCTGTAAATTTTTTTTGGAATATTAGGCTAAATTTGTAAAACAAATCACTATATTTTACATTTTAGAAAAGGGATAATTTGCTTTTTTGCAAATTTGTAAAAAATATTCTCCAAATTTACATGTTCAAATTTCTATAATTTTTTTTTTTTTAAAAAAAATCTCCACAATTAATTCATATCTATATATTAAATCTATAAAAAAAATCAACTCTATCAAATATATGTTAAATCTATTTATTTATTTTTAAATATATTTCAAAACCCTCATTTTAATTCAGCTTCTTAAAAAAATATCGCCCTTTTTTTCATATTTATATGAAATAAATAAAAAATCTTAACCTCTAACCCTTTTTTTTGCAGGGCATTTATTTCAAAATAATATTTATTTTTTTAATCATTTGAAATATTTTTAAAACTCCTTTGGATTTTGGCCTTTCTTGGGCTGCAGCTACAGCCGCGGTTCCTTCGCAGACTTATACCTGCATTGCCCAAACCTCATCCACGGTGCCACCTTCCAACCATTACTCGGCCTCTTTCCTTCGCAACCCTCTATTTTTTTTGCCCGCTTCTCTGTTTATTTAACATTTTAAAACCTTAAAAATAGTAGTTTCCCCCACCCATTTTGCCCGCCTATTTCTCCTTAAAAAAATTCAAATCGTATTTTCTTTGGAAAAAATTATATGAAATGTTTTATTAATTTATAAACTTTTATTTAAAAGTTTCTTTATTTTTTAAATAGAATCTTCTTTTTCCCGCCCATAAACCCAGCCTAAAGTTGTTTCACATAACTTTTAAAAAAAAAATCTTTAACTAACATTAGGAAGTTTTACTTTTAACTAAACATTTTAAAATTTTATCGTGCCTTTTTTTAAGAAGTAAGAAGTTTACTTTTCAATAAAGTCTTTTAAGTAAATCTTTTAATAATTATTTATATAATACTTAATTTTTTTTAATTTATTTAAAATTAAGTTTATTTTATTTTATTGAATATTAAATATTAATTGATTAGTATTTTTTTTTAGATTATTTGTTTTGTAATAATCAATTTAAGCATATTGTTTTTATTAAAGAGTTTTTTTGTAATTTGTTTCAATCTTCAAATAAGTTTTTCTAAAGTATTAATTTAATTTAAGGGGTATACTTGAGGTTAATTTTATTCAAAAAGGGGCTAATTTTTTTTGTTAAGCTTAATTAGTGTTTATTTTTCAGCATCTATTTACAATAGTTCTATTTCCTATAGAAAGTCTTATTGTGCACTTAAATTTATTTACAATGTCAACTTTAATTCTTGAAATTAAATTAACTAGTTCTAACTATCATTCTTGGAAATCCCATATATGCTTTATTTTTCGGTTTAAACATCTTTTAGATGTAGCTACAGATCCTAAATCTAAACCAAGTTCATCTGCATCCAAAGATGAAATCAAAAAATGGAATCTTAAAAATGAAGAAGCCCTTGGCCTCATAGGTATCTCCATGTCACCCAAACTTTATGTTCACATTGGGACATGTACAACTGCCTATGAAGCATGGGACAAACTCAAAACAATTTATGATAGTACAAATGAATCAAGAAAAATTCAAATTCAAGAGCAACTTGAAGATTTGAGGTATTCTGATTTTAAATCTATGGATGAATTTTTATTGAAATTTGATGTTTTAAATAGTCAATTGGATGGTTTAGGAGTTAAATTAGACAATCTTAGATTAATTCATCTTATTCTTAAAAAGTGTCTTCCTAGACAATTTCAACAATTCATTACTAATATTCATGCTCAATTAGCTATTCCTTCTTTAGCTACTCAATTAAATTATGATATTTTTCGTGATTTATTAAGACAAGAAGAGACTAAGTTAATTCAATTCGGTACTCTTAAGTCTAATGAGCATGCCTTTTTGTCTAATCATAACCAAAATTTTAAACCTCATTCTAAACAACAACATTATAATTCCAAACCTCATTATAATAATGGCAATGATCCTAGAGAGTTTAACTCTTCTAAGATACCACATTGCACTTATTGTAATAAGGATGGTCATTGGCAAAATACTTGTTTTAAAAAGAAAAATTAGAAAAAGCCTATGAATCAAAATAATCAACAATTTCATAACAATGATAATCAATCTAGATGTGCTTTTACATGTAGTTTGAATGTTTCTAAACCTTTTTGAATGAGTTATTGATTTAGGTGCATCTCAACATGTTGCTTTACATAAAAAGTTTGTTTTTTAAATAACTTCACAAGTACTTTATTATTGGACTTGATCAACCCAATAATAGTGTACTTGTTTTACTCAAATATATTTGGAATATGAAAAGGGGATATTCATGTAGTCATGAATGCATGAATATTGTCGTAAATGACTTATTTATACTTAATAATACTTCACTTCATAATATGCAATTCCCATTATTCCATCACAATTTTTTTTAATATTAATTTTCATAACTTAAGGTGGCTTGGTTTGTGGCTTTTGATCTATTACAATATTTAAAACAAAGCTAGTGTTTCCTTCTCAACTACAATTATGTTGTTTTGAAAAAGGGAATTTGATATTTTATTTTATCTCATTAATCTGATATTGTGCCTTATTGGTCAATTTATCTTTTTGATGGATTTATTTCATCTATATATTTTTGAAAATTAAAAGCTCATTGGAGTATTTGCCTTCTTGATGGATTTATTCCATCTATATATGTTTTGCAGGTTAATCACTTTATCAAGTCTCAATGGAGCCTTTACATATATTTTTTGTGCTAGTCACATTTGCAACAATGTTGCATAGGGAACCCTATCTATAATGAATCATTTATTTTTATCAAGTCTCAATGGAGTTTTTTTTTGGGACCCATGGAAAATATTTCCATCCAATTTGATGGTATGCACTTATTTTTTATGAACTTAGATCTATTTTCTAAATTGATGGGGATCAAGTTCTTGAAACCTTTATGTTTCATTATTTTATTGAAGGCAATATGTTTTTTTTTAAACCATCTTTAGGACCAATTTTTTCAGAGTCCTTTATTATTAATCTTGATACAATTTCCCTTTACAATTCAATGATGCAGTGAGAGGAAACCTAGATCTATTATTGCTATGTCTATATATTGAAATTTTATAATTTGGGCTATGCTTTCTCTCTATCTCAAGGTTTCATTAGAAGTAAAAATGATCCAAATTTATATATTAAGCATAGTGAAAATGATATTGTGATTTTTGTTTAAAGGGTTATACTGATTCAGATTTAGGAGGTAATCCCAATGATGGGAGATCCACTTATGGTTATTGTTTCTTTGTTGGATCAGGTGCAATATCATGGAATAGTAAGAAACAACAATCTACTTCTCTTTGTTCTACTGAAGTTGAATATAAAGGTTGTACAAATGCATCTAAAGAAGCACTATGGTTAAGAAGATTACTTGAAGACTTGGGTCTACCTCAAAAGGATCCTACTCCTTTATATTGTGATAATCAAAGTGCTATTGCTTTGGCAAAGAATCCAATTTTTCATGCAAGGACCAAACACATTTCTCTTCAACATCACTTCATTAGAGAGCAAATTGAAGACAAGAAAATTTCTCTTTTGTATTGTAAAGGTGAAGATCAAGTTGCAGATATTCTCACCAAAGCTCTTTGTAAAGATAAATTTCTATTTCATTGTAAAAATCTTGGATTACAACCCATTGAAGGGTTTGATGTAACCTCCCCAAGTAAAGCTTAAGGGGGGATGTTAGAAGATTAATCTTTACTTGGTAAAGGTTATTCTTTAATTTTAATTATTTATTAATTTTTAGGAATATTCCAAAGGAATCCCTACAAGTCTTTTGTATTTTTTTGTCATCTCACACATGTGTGAGGATGACTTATTTTTAATTCCTTTATTAAGGAATATTTGTAACCACCTCCTTAAGAGGTGACACTTTGCACACACAGATGAATGGTGGCATTCATTGAGTTGGGAGTTACATTATAACTCCTTCTTCTCACCTCTACTTATTGAGGTGCTTCTCCTCTCATTCTTCAAGATTCAAGCAAGAAAGCTAAGGCTGAAGCTCTCTCTCTCTCTCTTTGTATTATTCTGTAGGCATTTTGCCTCCATTCATAATATTGGGGTTTTTTCTTGTTTTTTCCCCTTAACAAATTCTCGTGTCTCTCTTACTTTGGTGGTGCTTGGTTTGGCTACTTCAATTTATTTGGTAATCTCTTTCCTTCAAAAAATTGCTCTTTATTAGTACTTTCCATTGCTCTTTTCTATTTCCTTTTAGATACCAAAAGGATATTTTAGAGGAAGCAGATAACTCTTCGAACCATATAAGCATTCCCCCAAGTTGAAGACCTAAAAAACAAACACATTAGACAAGAAAGACCTACACAAGACCATAATTTGAAAATATAAAACACCATTACATCAAGGGGTTAAAACATATACATGGATAACACACACACAAAGGCACACAAAAACTAAAGGGTTTGAGTCAACAAAGTGAAAGAGACCTCAATGTAAAGGGTTGTCTCAGTACTATGTATCATCCCCAAATTAAGAAATAATACACATAATAATTCTTAAATGAAGAGAATAAGGTAAGGAATGATTACTTCAAGAGAAGAATATATACAAAAGATAGGGAAGCATTCAATGTCGAAGAGAGGAAGAAGTATATACCCAGGATGAAGAAGGATATAGATCTTTGATCTGGTACATACAATTGAGAAAAGAAGAGATAAGAGAATTTAAGAGGGGAATAAAAATTTCAAGAGAGATAGCTCCACATGTACTCTCTCCTGGGGAGGGTTGAAAAAATGTGTTGCACATCCAAAAACCTACAAAAAGTGAACAAAAGGCTCTGTAGGTGCTCAGTCCTACAAAGTCGAACAAAGAGATCCCATAGGATGAAAGTGCTTTAAAAGTCCTCAAACTTGCAAAGGAGGCACCCCACTTGTTCAGTCTTGAGGGAAGCTAGTTGTGAAAGGCTCCGCAGAGTCTGATTGGTCCTCACAAGTGCTTGGTCCTGCAACGAAAGATTGCAGATGCAAAGGATATCTATAGGTTCTTGGTCGTGTAGAGCAAGACTGATCAGAAAATCCTCTGGCTACTACAATATATGTTGTAGAATAGTCATGAAAATATAGGTATCGTTAGGCTTCCCCCAAGTTAGATGTGAAGCTATGAAATAGGTCTATTCAAGCTACCCCCAAGCTAGATGCCTATGAATTCATTTAAAGGAGAAGATTTTAAAGGAGGTTCCTTTGATAGGGAACCCTTCAAGACACAAAGGGGTCCATTCAAAGGAACACTCCAATGTAAAGATAGAGAGAAGAGAGGGGGTCCTTAAGGAGGACACACATCTCTAAAAACAAGTTATCATTACCCAGACATATAGGGGAGGAGAACCATCAAAGGAATGATCCAATTGAAAGATAGAGAGAAGAGAGGGGGTCCTTAAGGAGGACACACATCTCTAAAAACAAGTTATCATTACCCAGACATATAGGGGAGGAGAACCATCAAAGGAATGATCCAATTGAAAGATAGAGAGAAGAGAGGGGGTCCTTAAGGAGGACACACATCTCTAGAACAAGTTATCACTACCCCCAACATATAGGGGAGGAGAACCATGCAAGATACTAAAGAATGGAGGTGTAAGAACCTCATGAGAAGATGCTTAGAATGGACAGGATAAAGGTAGAACTCGATATCACTTATTATTTGAAGAAAAGGTAGGTGCATCAAAAAATTGATGAGTGATGACACCAAAATCACAAATTTGTCGTATTTTATCATTCAAAGCCTTACATTCACTAGTGGAATAGCCAGGCACTCGATGGTATGCATAGAAAGAATGCTTTTCTTTATCATGCTAATGAAATTTCTTATGTGTAAGAGGAGGAAGAGTAATCAAGTGGGATTTTAGAAGCCTAACCAAAATACACTCTTGCTTAGAGAGAGGATGAGGAGTAGGAAGAAAATATTTCTCTTGTGGAGAAAAGCTTGACTACTCACAAGAAGAAGGCATGAAGATAGCAGATAATGTCAAATGAATCAATCTGAGAGAATGAGGTTGAGCAAAAATCATATCAACATTCAACCGTGGTTTCTATTTAGATTGTTCACTTGAGCAACCAAGCCCCAAATTACACTTACGAGGTGCACATTATATAGGGACCTGAATTCCTTGTTCATTACGCCCACAAACTTTATGCCCATAGACATATTTAGAGGCAAGTTTGTAACCAAGACCATAACATGCTTTCAAATCTTGAGAAGGAGGAGTATCTTCATAGAGAGCATTATTCTAGCAAGGGGGATTATACTACTCTATGGGATCTCCATAATCCTTCTTGATAGGACTATCAACATTAGCCTCTTTAATAGGGGTGTGATCATGTTCCTCAAAAGGAGGAGAATCAACATTAAGGACATTACAATTGTCATGCACATGATCCCACGATGTAGAAGAATAACCATCTTTGATAGCGGGTTTGGATGATGTTATAAAAAAAATTAAGTGGATTGGGTCGAATTTATATTCCCTAATGAAGTATTTTGTAAATGTCTATAGAATCCCAATCATCACCAAGGCATGCATTTCCTTGAAAAGAGGTAGACTTAAGATTTCTTGCTTTAGAAGGATCTTCTTCAAGGACATCTACCTCAAGCATGTCCTTTATAATAGGTACTACTAGAGTAGACATCAACACATCGAAGGACACTGAAGGGACAAGAGTAGGTACAGTCGAAACCTAACCAAAAATTTCCATCTCACATAAGTGTATAGCTTCAGGGTCAGCCCTAACTGTGATTACTTGATTGTTACAAATGAACTTAACAGATTTATGCAAGGTAGATGAGACTGCACCCATAGCGTGAATCCATGGTTTAGCGAGAAGAAGATTATATGGTAGCTTTTCTGACATAACATATATAAGGGTGTGTAAAGTAATGGGTCCCAACCTTAAAGGTAAGACAATCATGCTTAAAAGTTGTCGACCAACATTATCAAACCCATGAATGATAAGAGAAGAATCATCTAGAGAGGAAGAATCAATATTATGTTAGGATTCAGGTGCCACCAACCTTGCAAATCCTTTAATTAATTATTCTCCTAAATTTTTTTCTACATTTACCCATAAGAGGTGAAATTGTTTGACCAACGGTGGTGAAAGAGACAATGTAAATGTAGTGTTACCGTTACTATTTTTCATTTAGGAAAAGGAAAAAATAACAAGGCGTCCCACTTGGAATCTTCTAGAATGAGGTTGTTAGGTTGTTGTAAGAGAATCTATGACAGATATGACAATTTTCATAAGATGCTATGATAGTATGGAAAATTCCTATGATAGTATGACATATTCCTATGACAAAATATGTTATCTTTGACTCCAGGTGCTCATGCATAAGTGATGCCTTATGACAGTTGTAAGAGGCTATTTTTAGGATGTCATGATCATTACATGGAGGGAGGTGTGACTTTTTCTAGATGGTATTTCTGCCTATTGTTTGGTGAAACCATGGTGGTTTTCATCCTCACAAAACTCTTTAAATAGGGGCTTTGAGCTAGAGTTATTATGAATTCAGTTTTGTAGGTTTGCAAGGTAACAAGGTGCTGCAGGATTTTACAGGGATGATAAGAGAAGTCTATTTCTGCATGTAATATTTTAGAATATTAGTAATATACTTTCCTCTCTTTTGGTGGTGGAGTTTTTTCCCTTTGGGGTTTCTCCACATAAATCTGTTGTTGCATGTGTTATGATTCTTATATCTCTCTCTCTCATTCTTTCTTCAAACTAAGGCTAAAGCTTAATATACATATTTTAGATTTTCATTCACTTATTTAAGTTCATATTGCAAGATTTCTTCACCTTGATCAACATATGGTATCAGAGCTAACGGTTATGTTAAGGAAGGGACACTTTCCTTTTAAAGTGTTGAACGTTTTTTTCTGCAGTGAGAGCTTTTGTGTTGTGGGTTTTGTAGATTGTGAAAGATTGCATACCATGGCCTCCACTTCTCATCAATATATTGAGAAGTTCAATGGCACTAGTTATGAGATGTAGAAGTTGAAATTGGAGGATCTCCTTGAGGAGAGAGATCAGTGGTTACTAGTTTCAGTTGCTAAGAAGCCATCTACTTCAACCTTGTCAGATGAAGATTGGAATAAGATAGACATGAAGGCTCAAGGGACCATTCAATTGTGTCTCACTGATTCTATCCTCCCGAATGTCTCTTCATAAGACATGACATACAAGCTTTGGAGGAAGATAGGTGAAATATATCAAACTAATAGTTTGTCTAACAAGTTGTATCTCAAAAGATGTTTATATTCATTAAAGATGAAGGATGGTGATTCTATTGTTGAACATTTGAATTCTTTTAATTTGATTATAAGTCATATTGCATCTATTGATGTTAAAATAGAAGATGAGGATAAATGCATTTTATTGATTTTCTCTTTGTCAGAATTTTGGGAAAATTTAATTGTTGTTATAACAAGTGGTGGTGCAAAACCTAAGATGGATAATATTATTCCTATACTTATTTCGAAGGATATGAGGAGAAATACCATGCATAGTCGCTCCCAAGATGCCTTGCATGTGTGAGGTAGGCCCAAGGAGAAAGGGCCTAAAGGGGATAAGAAGAAGGATAAGTCTAAAGGACGATCTAAGACCCTTAGAAAGAGAAAAGTGAAGTGTTGGAACTGTGGTAAAAGGGGATATGTGAAGAAGGAGTGTAGAAATAAGAAAAATAATGTAGATTCCCCCACAGAAAAGTCCTCTGATAATGGTGATTCTGATGCTTTGATTATTTCAGCTAACACAATTTGCAATGATGCTTGGATTATTGATTTAGGTGCTTCCTTCCATATGACTCCTCATAAGGAGTGGTTTTCTACATACAAAGAATATGACGGAGGAGAGGTCTTCATGGGTGACAATAGCTCATAAGAGATTGTTGGTAAAGGAAAGGTAAAGTTGTGTTTTAGTGATGGGAGGGTTAAAATCCTTGATGATGTTTTACATATTCCAAGACTTACAAAAAGTTTGATTTCAGTTTCCAAGTTGAATGATTCTTTAATGCATGTGACATTTGACAAGTCTGGTTACAAGATGGTAAGGGGAAGTTTGGTGGTTGCTAAAGGATCTCAGACAGGGAATTTGTTTACACTACATGCCTCTACTTTTTGTAACTCCTCTTTTGTAACTAGCACTGAAAATGCATGTATGTTGTGGCACCATAGATTGGGTCACATTGGTGAAAAAGGTCTTAGGACCATACTTGATAAGAAACTAGTAGACAATATTTCTGATTATTCTGTTGGTAAAAATGATTTCTGTGAGGATTGTGTTTTTGGTAAACAAAACAGGTCATCATATCCTAAAGGAACTAATAAAGCTAATGGATTGTTAGAACTAATTCATTTAGATGTGTGTGGTCCAATGGATACAAATTCTTTGGGTAGATATTGTTATTATGTTTCCTTCATTGATGATTACTCTAGATATACTTGGATTTATTTTATGCATACAAAATGTGAAGTTTTCACCAAATTTAAGGAATTTAAGGCATTGGTTGAAAAGAAAATAGATTATAAGATAAAATTATTGAGATCTGACAATGGGGGTGAATATTGTTCTAAGGAATTTGATGAGTTTTGCAAACATGCATGAATTGTTAGGAAAAAGACTACACCTTACACACCCCAAAAAATGGGGTAGCAAAAAGAATGAACCGTACATTAATGGAAAGAGCTAGGAGCATGTTAAGTAGTGCTAAGTTAGATAAATGTTTTTGGGAAGAACTTGTTGGTACTGCTTGTTATTTAATTAATAGATCTCCTTGTAAATCTTTTGTTGATAAAATACCTTGTGAAATGTGGTTGGGTAAAAATCCTTCAGTTTCACATTTAAGGGTCTTTGGTTGTGAGGATTTTGTTAATGTACCTAAAGAGAAGCTATCTAAATTAGATCCCAAATATTAGAAATGTATCTTTGTAGGTTATGGTGAAAATGTTAAAGGTTATAAACTTTGGAATCCACTAACACGAAAGATGATATTTTCTAGAGATGTTATTTTTAGGGAATTTAGAGCTAACTTCGAAGATGAGCAACCAAAGGAAAAGTAAAAAACAATGCATTTTGAAACTAAGCAAGAAGATGCACATGTGGAAGAACAAAGAGATGGACAAGAAGATGGAGAAGAAAAAGAGAGTTATGAAGAATCTATTGTAACAGAAGAAGTTGAAAACAATGAGGATTTACATGAGGAGGAACCTCTTACTCCACCTTTGAGAAGGTCCACAAGACAACGAAATCTAGTTGACATGTATAGCCCACCTGATTTTCATTGTAAATTTGCTTTGTTATGTACATATAATGAACCTAGATCTTCCAAGGAGGCTCTCTCTTTAGAAGAATGTGAGTCTTGGATGTAGGCCATGCAGGATGAGATGATGCCTTTAAAAAACTATGACACCTGGGATCTTGTTAGTTTTCCCAAAGGAAGTAAGGCCATTGGTTGTAAGTGGGTATATAAAAACAAGTTTGGTGCAAACAGTAAGTTGGAATGGTACAAGGACAGATTAGTGGCCAAGGGCTACTCCTAGAGAGAGGGAGTTGATTTTGGTGAAATATTCTCTCCTATTGCTAAGTTAACTTCTATTAGATTTCTTTTATCCATTGTTGTTGCTTATGATTTAGAAATAGAACAAATGGATGTTAAAACTACTTTCTTGCATGGGGATCTCAAGGATGAAATTTATATGCAACAGGATGACGGTTTTGTTGTGAAAGGAAAATAACACTTGGTTTGCAGGTTAAAACAATCTCTATATGGTTTGAAACAGTCACCTAAGATGTGGTACTAGAAGTTTGATGCCTTTGCATAAAGTTGGGTTTTGTTAGAAGTGAAGATGATCACTGTGTTTATTTTAAAGTTATTGATGATCAAATATTGATTATTGTCTTTTATGTGGATGATATGTTGTTCATTGGTAACAATAAGGCAATGATTAGGGAACTTAAAACTCAACTTTCTGGCACATTTGATATGAAAGATTTAGGGGATGATAAATCTATTCTTGGGATGGAAATCATTAGGGATCGGGTTCACATAAAGCTTTGGTTAAGTTAGAGTAAGTATGTTAACACTATTTTGCAGAGGCTTAATATGCAGGACTATAAACCAGTAAATATTCCATTTCTTGTTGGTACTAAGTTAAGTTTAGACATGTGTCCTAAATTGGATGATGATATTGATGAAATGTCTAAAGTTACTTATGCTAGTGTTGTCGATAGTTTAATGTATGAAATGGTTTGTACTAGACCAAATATAGTCCAAGCAGTAGGATGATATGTTGTTCATTGGTAACAATAAGGCAATGATTAGGGAACTTAAAACTCAAATTTCTGGCACATTTGATATGAAAGATTTAGGGGCTGCTAAATATATTCTTGGGATGGAAATCATTAGGGATCGGGTTCACATAAAGCTTTGGTTAAGTCAGAGTAAGTATGTTAACACTATTTTACAGAGGTTTAATATGCAGGACTATAAACCAGTAAATATTCCATTTCTTGTTGGTACGAAGTTAAGTTTAAACATGTGTCCTAAATTGGATGATGATATTGATGAAATGTCTAAAGTTACTTATGCTAGTGTTGTCGATAGTTTAATGTATGCAATGGTTTTTACTAGACTAGATATAGTCCAAGCAGTAGGAGTTCTAAGCAGGTTTATGTCTAACCCTGGTAAAGAACCTTGGAATTTTGTTAAAAGGGTATTTAGATATTTGTGAGGCACTTCTGATTACTATTTGGTTTATCATGGTACTGAAAATTTTGATAAGTCATTAGAGATATCGTGTTTTGCTGATGTAGATTGGGCAGGTGACTTGGATAGTTGAAGGTCCACTAGTGGCTATGTGTTTACTTTTTTTGGAGGTGCAGTGAGTTGGATGAGTAAAAGACAACCTCCAGTTGCTTTGTCCACCACTGAAGCAGAGTATATGGCTGCTACGCATGCCTCTAAAGAGGTGGTTTGGTTATAAAGACTTGGTAATGGTATTGGTTTTAATTTTCAGATAGTAAGGATCAAATGTGATAGTCAAAGTGCCATATGTTTAGCTAAAAATCCTATGTATCATTCTCGCACTAAGCATGTTGATGTTCATTATCAGTTTGTGTGAGAAATGGTTGAGAATGAACATGTCTTGATTGAAAAATTTGACACTTTGGATAATGTTGCAAATTCTCTTACAAAGCCAATCACCATGGATAAGTTCTCTTGGTGCAGCAAGGCCATGGGCCTTGATCACTATACTTAATTCTATGTAATTGTATCTCTATGGGTGTAATTCACAATGTATGATGTAAAGTGGGAGAATGCTAGGATTTAGGTGCCATCAACCTTGTAAATCCTTTAATTAATTATTCTCCTAAAGTGTTTTCTATATTTACCCATAAGAGGTGAAACCGTTTGACCAACATTGGTGAAAGAGACAATGTAAATTTAGTGTTACTGTTACCAATTTATCATTTAGGAAAAGGAAAAAATAGCTAGGCATCCCACTTGGAATCTTCTAGAATGAGGTTGTTGGGTTGTTGTAAGAGCATCTATGACATGTATGACAATTGTCATAAGATGCTATGATAGTATGAAAAATTCCTATGACAGTATGACAGGTTCCTATGACAGAATATGTTATCTTTGACACCAGGTGCTCATGCATAAGTGATGCCTTATGATAGTTGTAAGAGCATCTATAAGAGGCTACTTTTAGGATGTCATGATCATTTCATGGAGGGAGGCATGCATTTTTCTAGGTGGTATTGCTACCTATTGTTTGGTAAAACCATGGTGGTTTTCATCCTCACAAAACTCTTTAAATAGAGGCCTTGAGCTAGAGTTATTATGAATTCAGTTTTATAGGTTTGCAAGGTAATAGGGTACTGTAGGATTTTACAGAGATGATAAGAGAAGTTTGTTGCTGCATGTAATATTTCAGAATATTATTAATATACTTTCCTCTCTTTTGGTGGTGGAGTTTTTTCCCTTCGGGGTTTCTCCACGTAAATCTGTTGTTGCATGTGTTATGATTCTTCTATATCTCTCTCTCATTCTTTCTTCACACTAAGGCTAAAGGTTAATCTACATATTTCAGATTTGTATTCACTTATTTAAGTTCATATTGCAAGCTTTCTTCACCTTGATGATCAACATATTAATCTTTGGCAATAGATCAATGTTGCATACATCAAGTGCCAAACTGACATCAATGAGAGTACGTCTAATGCTGATTTTATTAACATTAGCTATGATCATTAGAGGTTTTGCTTGCTTCTGTAATTCTAGAGGTGGGAGTTCTTGCAGAAAAAACATAATATTTGGTGAATCCGCTCAAACATGAGCTATCAATGCATTAACATCTTCTAGCTTGGCAGTTGAATACAAGAGGATATTTTGCAAGACTTCCTGAAGCATACCTTGATAAACTAGAGTAGACTGAAGCAAGTCCCATAGTGAGACCTTAGCTAGAGTAACACAGAGTTGCTTGACAAGATCATAATCACCAGGTGTTTTAGTCATGGGTTTAGGTGTTGAAGGGTAACTTGGTTGAGAAGGTGGTAAAGAAATAGGTTGATTAACATTTAATTTATTCTTTCTAGTAATGTAAGTATGGGCTACCACTCTATAAGAGGGAGCCTTAGAAAGATCAAGAGAATCACTATCAAATGGAACACCATTAATAGAAAAAATCCTTTTAGGGGAAGGACTAGTTGTAGTTAGGTAAATGACCAGTCTCTTAGGCCTTTGAGGTGTAGTAGAGACATTTATTACATTTATAGATTCATCACAAATAGTGGAATAATTATTTGACGGAGCATGTACTCAACACCTATCCTTGTAGGATCTAACGTGAGAGGAAATTCATCATTCACTAATGCATCATCTCTAGAAGAGAGTGCATTGGAATGAAGAGAAGGTATAGTAATGTTAAGAAAAGTATCAATGATTTCATCTTCTTGCAACAAATATCCTTTGAAGCAAGAGGAATTTCATGAGAAGGATCAAAGATACGGAGTGACATAGGAAAATCCAAGTCACCATCACATGCATGAAATGGATCATCATTAATGCTTTGAATAAAATTAGAAACTGAATTGATAAAATAAGATATTAGATTCATTTTGAAAATAATAAGTTAAATATAATAAATAATGTATAAAAAAGTCAACCGAAGGTTGGCATATCACTCTAATAGCAAGAAATAGGGTTCAAAGCATTGCCCCAATTTTTTTTGGGGAAGGTGTTTTCATGTGAGGTTCACCAAAATGTAGAGAAGGTGGATTCACTGCTCACGAGTCTCTTTGTTCTCAAGAGAATCCAAGGGAGAAAACTTCCCTAAACTACCTCAAGGAACAAAGTGAGAGTTTCAAAATCAAAATGAGTAGGTCACAACAATTTTCTGGACAAACTAGGAAGCTTTCGGTCCAAGACGACATCATGAAATACAGACAACAAGACAACGCACTGTAGTCCCAAAGGTGCATTGGAGTCTCATACAGATAGAAAACTGAGAATATCATTGAAAATAAAAAATGATTACTTCTACTCTTATTGCTAAGAAATATTGGAATGTGAGAAAGTAACAAAATATGACAACTAAAATAAGGTAAAGTAAATGATAGAACTAAAGATGATAAAGAATGTGCTCACAACAACCTAAGTAATGAAGCCTCCAATAAGGAAATATCTTCAATACATTCATATATAAGATCGAGAGAAAATTTTGGGGCTATATAGGGGTTTTCCTCAATCAAACCCCTGTTTTGGTGTTCCTACCTCCACAACCAACTAGATAGATAGGGAAAGTGAATAAAGTAAGCAAATATGAAGTGATATAAGCAATTCCCACTCAAGGAGAACCCATATCATGCGATAGAGATGCAATAGATAGGGGATGTGAAAAATCTCAAGATACTCAAAGATACAAGATAAGTACAAGATAGATATTGTCTGCAAGGCTTGAGGAAGCCAAGGAGGGAGACAAAGATAGTTGCAAGAGCCAAGAGATGTTGCAAAGAGTGTTTCCAAGTGAGCTTGAGAGTGTTGTTGGAAGTTGTAGAGAGCCATGCAAGCAAGATAGCAAGAGCAAGATAAGAGAATTCAAGAGAGAATCTAAGAAGACCAAATGGATTGGAAAGATCACATTTAAAGAGAGAATATGAAGGAAAATAAGCTTCCTGAGCCGTTACAAGGCATCCTGGGCCATTACCATTGACAAAAGTAGTTGATAAGTGGAAAGGCACTTGGAAATGATCATTTGAATGTCAAAATGTCATGGGATGCTAGTGTTGTGCATGAACGTCTATGCAATGCACTAGTGTCCAAACACATCAGGCTACAAAATGATGAGAATGGGAAAAAAAATGTTTGACACAAAACTGATGTGCGAAGGTAGTTGCTGAAAAGGGGTCTTGAGCATCTTGAGAGGGAAAAAGGCTAATGCAAGAGCTAAAATGAGTCTACACAAGTGCTAAGGGAGTGTACACTAAAGTGGATACAAGAATGCATGTGAAATTGCAAGGGGTGCAATTTTATGACATTACAAGACTTAAACATAAATAAACATAAATATCATGCATACCACAACATAATGATTTACATAGGGAAAACCCTTTCGAGAGGAAAACCCCACACTCCAATATCCACCTAATATATATTTAGAAATGACAAAGATTATACTCTACTTATAGAGCAAGCTTCTTATAGGAGTATCACCAACCAAAGATCCAAAGGAAACATGACCGCTATTAGACTCTTAGAATACATAATAATGCATAAATGTCATAAAACACCCTCATAAAATAGGGTTTCCTTCTAGGGAAATACAAGAAAAAAAATCTATCATCAAATCTGAGACCCAATGATGAACGATTCAGATTTACAATAATAAAATATACATAAAATGTGGCTTTTGGTGGCGCTACCCTCAAACCCTTGCTCGGGTGTGTGGCCCCTAAACCTCCCACTGGAAGGATGAGCCCTTGGACCCTAGAGGGGTACCTCCCCACACTTACTTATCAACAGTAAGTCTTTTGTGATTGCAAGGTTGAGACACATTTTCCCAACTAATGCAACCCAAATCCTTTATCAATGTGATCTTTCAAATATTATCACCTTTACTTTGAACATGTTTTTAAATTTGGTTGTAATTGGAAGCATATTGGGCTTTGATTCAAGATGAGAGGAGGAATTATTAGTTTCTCTTGGTAGGAGTCAAGCCTTTTGAAAAGAGAGCAAATGTGTCATGCAAATGTGTCATGCAAATGTAGAACTTTGATGTCTTGGCCAATTGATACAATGCCTAAATATAAAATCAAGATTTAAGTATCATAGAATCATATAATATTTTTTTGATTATTAATTTATTTTCAATTGGATTCTAATTGCATATGAATCCCTAAATACACGTCCATAGTTGCACAAGTTGATAGGATATACTAGCTTTTGAAAATGTTTTCTTTTAGAAAGGAAATTTAAAATTTGAATGAGGTAGTCTAGCCCCAATTATGTGACATCATCTAGGGTTGAAAATAACCTCAATGTGTCAACTAGTTTTAATTAAAATATTTTAAAAATATAAATAATTTTTGCATCAAATAAGTCAAATTAACTATTACAATTATATATGTATAACATTTATATTAAATAATATAAATAAAAAATGTGAAAGTGTAAGACATTTACTTTTGTTCCCATGGATAAAAATCTCTATCTTAATCATTTTATTTATAATCAAAATTTCAATTAACATGACCAATTTTTCTCTAAAAGATTAGATCTCTATATAATATGATCCTTAGATTACAAACACACAACTATTCTTAAATATCAAATAATCAATTAAGACTACTTTTACACATAAAATGAAATTTATTATTGATTGAATAGTCTAATATTTAAATAAATTGTAATTGAAACAATATATTTTGGTTAATTTAGATATTTTCCACCATTAACAACAACCCCCTGTCTTGAGGAAGAAAATAAAACACAAATTAAGGTGAAATTAATAGAGAATATTTAGCTTATAGGTTTAGACATGTAAAAAACTTAGAACAAAAATGATGAAATTGTCAACTAAGTTGGCTCTCTTGGAAAACAACCCTAACAAATTTATGGAGATAAGCATTGGAAAAATGAATGAAATATCCTTAACAAACAATCATAATTTTTATCAATTATCATTTTTAAAAAGAAAGGAAAATATTCTTAATGACATTGATAATCAATTTTTTTCTTTGTATTTTTAGTATCTAAATATAGAATCAAATACTAAGATACAACCAAATTTCTATTATTAACTTTTGAAATTTGTATTAGATACAATCCTACAACTCATTGTAGTCAACTTTTAAATTAATCAGAAAGATAATATAGTACAATATTTACAAAAAAAGGTGGGTGGTAAGAAGACACAAAGTCTATATTGAACCAAATCCAAATGAAAGACAATAATTCAAAGAACCAAATCCAAAGATAACATAAAAAACTGAGCTAAACCAATTCCAAGAACACATATAAGATTCCCCTAAAAAACTGACTCCAAACCATTTTACAGCCCATCAGCCTTCTCTGTACTCTTAGTATAGGAAGGTGAAATGGGTCTTGCTATTTTAGAGCCCACTAGCCTTCTCTGTATTCCTAATTCTATGAAGGTCAAATGGGTCTTGAACTTGTAATATCTACATAAATTTCCCAATAAGAAAATATCTCTTTATCTCAAATCAGTTTTGACGTTACCTCCACTCTTCATCCCCAGAGGTGAAGGATTTGAGTGCTTTGTTCTACTGAGAAACATATCAGCAGTAGAAGTAGCACTAAAACTAACACTTATAGAAGTTCTTGACATCATTTTACTTTGAGTCTGAATGAAACTTACAATGCCACTAAGACTTGTTCCTCTGTGAATGGAATAACATGACAGCTTTTTAAGAGAGAAAATGGGTTACTAAAGTTACAGACTATTGTACAAGATGAAATTGAAGGCGGCCAAGCAAGAGATTGCCAAATGGATGAAGGGAAGCTTTGGAATTCCATTACATGAGACAAAACTCTGTTGTTTTTTTTATAGCTGCCTCGTTGATCCATCAATTCTTTGTCAGATGGCACAGCTGCTCAAAATAAGAACATGGATGTTATTGAATTTTATTAGAGGTAAGGGGATATTCTCCTGCTTTAAACAAATTATAATCACTACTTTACAAATCCGACCTCTTTAAAAACAGATTTATTAATACCATTTCTAGTTTATGAATGAAGGCCGGTATATAGGACAAGATGATGGTACCAACACTCTCTGTGTTGACCGTATCTACTTCTACATACTTCTCAACACTCCATTCAATATGGGACAATTCAATTAGTTGGCAATGGGTCAAGTGGGTAACATGACCAAATTTCAGATATTTCTAATTTAATCTATGAAAGTACAAGGCTATGTTGTATTATCTGATTATATAGAGACTCTTATGTTTTATTGTCTGGATGAAGAATAAAAAATATACTTTAATAATAATAAAAAAAAGAATCTGCACTAAAACAAAGAGGAAAATCAGTGAGAATGAGCTCTGCTTCAAGCAGATGCACTGATCTGTCATGGAATAATCATTTTGCTTGTTGGAAGAATTGGGTATTCAGTTCTTTCATCTTTATTGATAGAGAATGATGGGAATAATGAAATTGTCTATTATCTAGGTCATAGAGAGAAACATTTCAAAATTTTCAATTTTATTGAATCAAGCCTTTAGAGGGGCGGAGGGCCTAGCTCGGTTGGCTAAAGCATCATGTTGTAGGCAAGAGGTCACAAGGTCTAGTCTCCCCTTTGTCATTGTGGTAATGGAGGGTGTGTCACACCAGCATCACCAGTCACGTGGAAAAAGTTTACCTAATGTATTGTAGGAATTGGCTACCCGATTCTTACAAACTAAAAAAAATCAAGCCTTTAGAAGCTATTTGGGTTAATTAACTAATATTATCAATTAACATAATTATTCAAAATAGTATAGTTGGACAAATATTAAAAATTTGAAAGTTATTGTAAAAAGATAACTACACTTAATTTTCAAAATTGGAATGATAAACACATGTGATTTTGCATAGAACCTGGTCATTTGAATACAAAAAATGAATACCATGAATGGGCTAATTGTTTGAATTTTTGTGCAAACTTATGATTCTATGAGTTGATTAAGTTGCTTTAGGTCAAGTTTGTGTTGTGTGAATATGATCTTTAACACACAATCTTGATTTGATAGAGTGTAATCTTCTATAGTCTAATTTGCTCCAAACCATATTATCTATGTTATATCATATAATAGAACTTTGATATTTGGATATAAAAAAATAAAAGCAGTTTGCTGATTTTGGTGGCTAAAGAATTGCAATATAATGTTTTCATCATATTTTTTTGATAATAATGTGGAATTTTCACTTCTTATATTAAGTAAAATGATAAAATATAAACTAAGTTAATGCCAAAATTTAATGGTTTGGATCCATGCACTATGGGTTTAATCTCGAGTGCTATCAATTTTCTATAAATGTGTATATCTAAACCAATGAAATATAAAATTTCCAAAACCTATTCACCTTGATCTTTGATTTATAAAGTTGGGAAATGACTGGTGATTTTGAAAATTATTTATGGGAAACTATTAAATTATCAGGGTCACGTTCTCAATCAACCGCCTTTATAGCTAGCTTTACAACCTCGAAAAATATGGGTAGACAAGAAGAAATTGTGCAAGTGATTTAGGATACAAATTCCAATGCAAGTATTGTTGTTTGTAGTGATCCACATAAAAATGTTCCTATTGAATGCTCCTTAATGCTGTAGGATTTCAAATGATGATCAAATGATGAATTAATATCTAAATGAAACATTTTTAAATTCCAAGAAAAAATAAGTCATGCTACAAATATGCACCAAGTAAACAAGGATGGATAAAGACTTAGGGAGGAACCAAAGCTAGCACAAGAGTGCACCACATGTCACCACACAATAATATTGATATATTCTCTCAAAATATTCCCAAAACTATATAGTAAGTAGCATAGGTATGGGATTTTCATCATCACATCTTACCCATAATTTAAGGTGCATTTTAATCCTAGTATCAAGTAAATTATCACTCACAATCATGCATGCAAATTAAATATTTAGATTTAAAATTATATTGGGATCCATGTAATGTAATGGTTTCAACAATATATTTTCATGTATGTTCCTCCTCATCATGTGTGCAAGCTAAATGAATAGAAATTTGTATGGAATATTGAGCACTACCATGATGTGTATATTTGGTTCTATTAGGTCATGTTATTAGGATGGTTCATATAATACAAGATGCTACCATCAATATAAGAGGGATATCTCTATAACAATGATACCTAAAAATGATAACATAATATAAGATAATACTAGCACAATGAGCTTAGTGCCCTCCAATATAATGGCATGGAAATGAAAAATTTATAACACGAGGGAAGTATGATGACCCTAATGTAACAGTATGATATGACAATATTTAAGGTAAAATTTGACAATATGAGATGTAAGCAATGATTATAGGAGTATATAATAAAAATAAGCATAAGATAGCATGGAATGATAAACATATTATATATCAAGATAATATAAGCATCATAAGCAGGTATTTCATGTTTCACCTCATAATGGGGTGTGTTGTGGTCAACATGATCAATATATTGATGCACATCATTTACTTTCATATATAATTAACCTCATCAAGTGATGGGTTGTGGAGTCATGAGTATATGATGCAGAGCTAGAAGGATTCACAACATATCTCACAAACCTTCAATAATAATCCAAAACAATCTTTGTATAACACATGTTATTAGGCATTACATATCACATTGGAAACATAACTATGGCAGCCCAAAATTTAGTGCAATGAACAAGATTCACAACATATCTCACAAACCTTCAATAATAATCCAAAACAATCTTTGTATAACACATGCTATTAGGCATTGCATATCACATTGGAAACATAACTATGGCAGCCCACAATTTAGTGCAATGAACAGTCATTAATAACTTCTACAAAACACATAATGAAGAAAATCTCTCCAGTGAGATTGAATAAAACATATTTATAGACTTTTCCTCCAGTTCTTATGAAGATCCAACGGTGGAAATGAAAGTTATTATATTTTTCCCAAAACTGCAAACCCTAGGTAGGGTTCAGACCTGCCCTCACAAAAATGTTCATAACTTATTCAAATCTTAATGAATTTTGATGAGAATTGAAGCAACTGAAAGTAGATTCACATGGAAAAAAAATACAATTGGTTTTAGATCCAAAATATAGAATTTATATTCTACACCATCACACTTCTTTAGACTGTAAATTCTGCACAATATTGTTAGAATAGGCAGTCTCACCAAAATAATCATATCTTCCACAAAACTCAATAAAATTCAATGAGACAAAAATAATTGGAAACTAGAAACTGAGATATTTCTATCCATATATGATACTCTATTATTTGAGTCCATAAAAGTCCGTACAAAACACAACTTCAGCCTGGTAACAATGTAAAAAATCATAAAATGCACAAAATTTGAGGCTTCCATTTATCAAACTTCAAAAATGATGTCTCCAACCCCCAATTAAAGTTTTGGAGGGTTTATTTATAAATTTTCAACCAAAAATAACCATTTTCAACCACCTTTTGATTAGTTTGTTTGCAAAACACCTTAATGACACTTCATCTACCTAATTTTAAACTTTTGACAATTTTTACAATATATGAGAAATGAACAACATCCTAGGACCTATAACACCACAAAGGTGGCCTCTTGGGCCTTATTACAATATCAAAAAATAAAAATGGAACAAATGACTCAATATGGCCTCATGGAGGCATGTGATCAAATAGGTGCTCCTGCACCAAACTCCCGAGGGCAAAAGAATTCAAGCCCCTTTGAATTGTCTTCTTCCTAGTCTTCCAGTTACTTTGCACCTTGTCCTTTGTCTTTCAACCATCTTTGGTCCTTTCTTCATTTTTTCTTCTTATTCCTTCTCCTATCAAGCATCCCTACAACTTGGAAGTCCCAAAACTCTATCATATCATCAAACACTTCACTTTGTCCTTCATAACCTGCACATACATAGTCCAAGGAAAAATTAGAAACAAAATATAGAGACCTTGAGGTCTCCTCCTTGTCTTCTTGTACTTCAAATTCCTCTTCACCCATGACCAACTTATCCAATCTTGACACCAATTCACTTCAACCTCAATATCCTTGTTTTCTTCTACCTTGATGAGTTCTTCTTCCTCTTGTTTGAATTTTCCATCACCAACCTTACTATTCCATTCTTCTTCAATGGCTGCATATTGTGCCCATAAATCTTCTTCTTCATCTTTGACTGAATTTGCTGTCTTCTTTTGTTTTCTTTGCTTCTTCATAATCTTTTTTAGAGGCCATCTTAACCTCTTTGACATTGTTATATGCCAACTCCTTAGTGCTTTCTTAAGAATTTGGTGTTCTTTGTCTAATCTTTCCAACCTTTGGCTTATCTCTTCCATGGCTTTCTCAAACTCTATTTGTCTTTCCTTCTTTCTCTCCATCTTTCTCAACTCTTTTTCCTCTCTTTCCTTATTCCTCCATGAATCCTCGGCCTGAAAACATATTTCCAATCTTCTCAACAAATCCATCCTCACAAGCAAGTCTCTTCTTGCTTCCACTTCACTTTGCCACACCTAGGCAATCAGGGTTCTTCCTCAACCTATACAACACACAACCACAAACACCAAAACACAAAACCAACAAACTTCACTAGCCCATATCTTTTCCAAGCTCTGATACCAATTTGATGCAGAGCTAGAAGGATTCACAACATATCTCACAAACCTTCAATAATAATCCAAAACAATTTTTGTATAACACATGCTATTAGGCATTGCATATCACATTGGAAACATAACTATGGCAGCCCACAATTTAGTGCAATGAATAGTCATTAATAAATTATACAAAACACATAATGAATCCAATCGCTCTAGTGAGATTGAATAAAATATATTTATAGACTTTTCTTTTAGTTCTTATAAAGATCCAACGGTGGAAATGAAAGTTATTGTATTTTTCCCAAAACTGCAAACCCTAGGTAGGGTTCAGACCTGCCCTCACAAAAATGTTCATAACTTATTCAAATCTTAATGAATTTTGATGAGAATTAAAGCAACTGAAAGTAGATTAACATGGAAACAAAATAAAATTGATTTTAGATACAAAATATAGAATTTATATTCTGTACCATCACACTTCTTTAGACTATAAATTCTGCACAATATTGTTAGAATAGGCAGTCTCACCAAAATAATCATATCTTTGACAAAGCTCAATAAAAATAAATGAGACAAAAATAATTGGAAACTAGAAATAGAGATATTTCCATCCATATATGATACTCCATTATTTGAGTCCATAAAAGTTTGTACAAAATACAACTTCATCCTAGTAACAATGTAAAAATCAGAAAATGCACAAAATTTGAGGTTTCCATTTATCAAACTTCAAAAATGATGTCTCCAACCCCCAATTAGAGTTTTGGAGGGTTTATTTATACATTTTCAACCAAAACTAACCATTTTCAACCACCTTTTGATTATTTTGTTCACAAAACACCTTAATGACACTTTATCTACCTAATTTTAAACTTTTGACAATTTTTACAATATATGAGAAATGAACAACATCCTAGGACCTATAACACCACAAAGGTGGCCTCTTGGGCCTTATTACAATATCAAAACATCAAAATGGAACAAATGACTCAATATGGCCTCATGGAGGCATGCGATCAAATAGGTGCTCTTGCACCAGTATACTCAAAATTTATCTCTCCTATATCTATAAGATCTTGAAATTAATGTTAAAACAAAATATATCTATATATAGCTCATATTTCTATATGTGATAATAAGAAAAAAAATATTTATCCTTATGTAGTGTAAGTTTATATTTATCCATTACATTGACAAGAGCCCATGTAATGAGATTGTGTTGAAAGAGTTGATATAATGCAATGTGTGTAGGCTTCCATAATATAATATATTCTATAAATTTATTTATTTGGAAATTGTACTCATGATGATCCTCATTAGGCACGTCCTCATTGTCTTAACCTTATAAATTTGAATAAGTGCTAGAAATATAGTAATATACAAGAGGAGTGTTCATTAGAGTACACTTATTCTTACATAAAATAGTACATAATTACAAAAATCCATGTGCAATTCCATATAAATCACACTCTTGTATTTGAATCAACATATGATTGTCTCATACCTTAATCTTTCCTTTTATGCACATTACTAACATTAAGATTTTTTTTTGCATGGATGATATACTGTACTAGAATTGCTTTATGCATATATGTGCAAGAATGTATTTGAATCATTCTATGTAAGATAGTACAAACCATCCACATATTCACTTTTTAAATATTATTTTATACAATTTCATGAAATTGTAATTATCTTTAATAACAACATTGATAACTCTTAGTATAAAAATTTATTTAGAAAATAAACTACTAAAATGGCTCCCGTGTATTCTCTTGTGCAATGGATCCAATGTCTCTTATGTCTCCTGTGAGAGCTCCTATATCTGTGTGGGGTCCTACAATTGCATTGTCTCTTGCTTCTCCCCTTCAATGTGTGGGTTTGTATCTACCCTCATTGCCAGCACAGATGAGTTGTTGCATGGTGTCTCAACCCTTTTTGACCACGAGCCTCTTTCTAAGGCCTCTCCTACTCATGCCCCCTTGTAGGGTTGACCTATTCTACCTCTCCTCTCATTCCTACCTCTTCTATGGGGGTTCATAATTATGTTTTGGTGGCCAAGTCTTTCCCTGCTCACCATCTGAGGATGAATCACCCTCTTCCTTGCACTAAGGCTTCCGCAATGTTGGTTTATGGTGAGAATATTATTGAAAACAATGGTTTGTACCAACATAGAGGTTTGGCGTGTCATTTTTCCAACCCATGGCCCTCTCTTCTTGACCTACACAAATGGGTTTTAGATTCTTGGAGGCCCCTAGTGGTTGGTAAGATTGAGATCTTCCCTTGTGCTAAATGATTTTTCAATCCTTCATTTTCTTCTTTTGAGGACTATTGTTTGATATTGGGTCAAATATAGGCTTGGGGTGAGAAGTCACTCTCACTCAAACCATGAAAATCTTCATTAAACCCCCTTATTAAACCAATCGATTTGTGTTTGGTATGAGTTAGACTTTTGAATCTTCCCCACTAGTTTTGGTAGGAGTCTTATTATGCACAACCATTGGAAAATCTATTGGTTGCTTCTTAAAGATTGATGTTTCCACCTCTTTTATGGGGCATTAAACCTTTTCTCATATTCTAGTGGATATTGATATCTCCATCCCTCTTCATGAGGATTTGGTTCTATTGGTTGGGGATCAAATCTAGTCTCAATTGCTCGATTATGATGGCATTCCTTTCAAGTGTCATAATTACTTCACTACTGGCCACCTAGCTTCAGATTGCTCTCTCGTATGTTGAAAAGGTGTTATTACTTACTGGAAGAATACTAATGATGATATTCAAGATTTTGTATCTTTGGTGGATGTCTCCTCCTAGGATTCTAATGAGAATCTTGCTCCTGGTGTGGATTTTTTGTGTCTTGAGAACCTCATAGGGTTTCCTCCTTCTCATTGTATATTACTTGTTCCACAAGCTGACTTTTCTTAGCTTTCAAGTTCTATTATGGATGGTTATTACATTTCAACTTGTTTTCCTTTTGCTCTCCATTTGTGTATTTATGGTCATTACATGGGGGTGTCTCCTGTTGCCCCTTACAGTGGGAATCTAAATGACAATATCAATTAGACTATCCTTCATAGAAGGAAAAAGGGTTTCTCTTCTACCTCTTCCATTTCTCTTTCTCAAGACTTGTTGGATAAGTCTATTATTTATGGTTGAGACCCTTGATTCTCGCTTCTTTATAGTCCCATGATTTGGTCAAAACTATTGTTGCTCTTTGTTTAGTCTTTACAAATCTCATTTTTAGTGAGATTTTTCCTACTTGCCTCTATGGTTGTTTTGTATTAGGTATGGACACTTTTCCCATTTTACCTAATCAAAATATTGATAGCTCTTACAATATTTTTTATATTATGTGTAACTTGCATGTGCATAGCTCATGCACTAGAACCAATATATTTATTTTATCTCCATACACATATAACACATACCCATATTTAATCCACATGATCATAAAAATTAATAGGCACCATACATATCTAGTATCTCACACAAACCTAGCCACATGTGAAGCACATCATATGCAACAAAAAACTGAGAATATTATGGAAGGATTATGTTATATCCCATTATACAAATATACATCACTATACATGTAAAATAAGATACTAACTATAAATACTTGTCACATCATTTGATCTAGTCTAGTTTTGCTCTAGGGAATTTTCATAAATTAGGTGAACAGATTATTCCTACTTGATCATGGGAACATTATTTCCCAATATAGCCTCTATAATTATTTATAAATTCATACACTATCAATGGATTAAGAACAACATATTCTTCACATTTATTGTATTCTCTTTTATTTCATAACTTTCTTCTATAAATATTTTGCATAAGAAGAACCTAATGGACATAAACTAATCTTCATTAGTGCTACTTCAAAACCTTGTTTCTACACACAATGGTTTCTCTAATATTAGACATAAATTAGGCCATTAGTATACAAGAATAAGGTATTAATATTGTATCTCCTATCATTAGGTGCACCTAGCCATGTCTTCAATATTTTAATGTTCATAGTTCTAATATACTCATTGTGAAGATGCATAGTTGAATTTTATCTAGAAAAAAGAGTTTTCAAATTTATTTTGGGAAGTTAAATTTTTTATAACTGATGATGTTGTATTAGTAGTTATAAAGGATGGTTTATCAAAGAAAAATTTAGTGGTTGAAGCCAATTGCTGAGAAGAAAAAATGAAATAGAGAGACAACCTACAAAAATTGAATTTCCTCATTTGAATGTCTCGTAAACCCAAAGTGTATGTTGATGAAATATGTATTGGTACATGTAATTAATAGGTATGCTGGTTTTCCATTGTCCATGAATGCAATAAAATTGAATATGTCATCTTCATACATGATGAAAATGCGATCTTCTACATTGGGGATAATGTGCCTAATCTTCAATATTTAACTTGGGACAAAAAAATAGTTTCAATGATGATGAGCAACAACACATAGATCAAGAAGAAGGTTATTTTGTTACTCAACTTGACAGTATGCCTAAAATTCATTTTTTTATTTGATGTGCATGAGGAAGAGATTCCCTATGTAGATCAACAAGCATGCATGACATACTTTCATCACCATGTTAAGTAGAAATTTTTTCTTTTTATTTCAATTCAAATATTAAGCAGGTCAACTGTTGTAATAGTAGTGTACCCTTGTGTGAAGAGACTACCCTTTTCACCATAAGTGGTGTTTCTTTTGGTGTTGACCTACCTCAAAATTTTTTTACCCTTGTTTCTATGTGCATACCTGATGCATCAGTAGATGATCCAAGAACCTATACTTTATGGCTTCCCTATTATGGAAAAGTTTACAGTGAGGTGAATATTCACTACATGATCAATATTTATAACCTGGTGCATGTAGGTAGAGAGATTCAATGGTTATACTTATATAATGGCTAAATATATGGTTTAGAGGAGATTAACTCCTTCAAAAGACTTATCTTTGATAAAGGAATGTTATGAAAGTTGACATTTAGTTTGCAAAAAATCTTGTACATATTAGTTTAGATTTTCATTCTTTTCAAGAAGTTCCTTGCACACTCTGAATCTCCTTAAGGGAAATGCATGATCTAGGTTTATTTTTATGTGTCCCCAAGTGCTTTTATGCATAGTTTTCTTTTGTATTTCGAGGAAAGCGTTGTTTAGTTTTGTTTTCTCTTGTGACTTTGTGCCCAATGGATTGATAGGGATTCTAGTTCCCATGTTTAGCAAGAAAAAATCTTGTAGAAGTCACAAAAATTCTATCTTTGCATCTTTTAAGGGCTTTAGTACCATAGTCCTAGGGTTTCTCTAAATCCCTTAAAATGTAAACCTGTATAGGAATTTAACTCTATCTTTTAATCCTTTAGTGACTTTCCCAACTTGTAGTGATATTTTAAGTTGTGTCCTCATGTCCTTGACATAATTTTTTATATTGACCCCTTTATCTTAATGATTGACTAGGCCAATTAATCATGTTCCTTTTATAAACACTTAAGTATCTTGCAGTTTCTATTGAATGGTGGTCCCTACCTTTTCCAATTTGGCATCAATATGTATGAATACTACTTGATTGCATATATCCTTTAGAGAATGTCTTCATAATCTATGATACCTCCAAAGTTGCACGCATGCGCTATGCTTCCACATGGATCCCATTATCTTAATAACCTTCTAATCATATCTTTCTTGTGGTTCATATGAAGTGTTGAGGTGTTGGAATCTTATTGATAGCACAAAAAATTATTTTGTAGCATAATTTATAAATGGTTGAGCTCATTCAAGTTGCATTGGTGCATTATGTTATCTTGTTTCACACCTAGTGACCCATTCTTACTTAACAAGTAAAAGTCACATCATTTAGAAATTGTGCACTCTTATTGGGAGTGCTTTCATTTAGATTGGGAAAGTAGAGTTCCACATTGTAACATGAAGTCAAAACCAAAGTATCCTTAATTTAGGTGCCCCAAACTGAAAACTGAATAGAACATTGGTCTAGAAAATATCTTGCAAGCATCACCTCAAAGTTGGTGCCTAAGAATGGGCCCACTTAACCAAGCCTTGTAAATATCTTCTCATGCAAAAGGTGTTAACTGAAAGATGCCAACTTGGGATCCCAAGGTGGTGCTAAGTCAATCTTAGTTAACTAAAACATATCTCTCCACCAATTTGTGCAAACATCATGCATGATTGATCATCCCCACTTAATTGAAATTATCCACCTATTATCTGTCATGCAACTCAAGTCAACTAGCATGCAACTCAAAATAACTACATCCAACTAAAGATAATTGAACCATAACTGAACTGAACTGATACTGAACTAATACTAAATTGATAGTGCCACTCCACACATTGTAAATATCAATCCATAATTTGTAGGAACAATATATGCATTCCATAAGAGTTATCAATTCTCCAAATAGTTAACTGAAACAAGGTGGGTTCCACCTTCCATGTTACATTGTTAAGTGTTCAGTTTGGGGCGTTTAAATTTAGGAGACTTTGGTTTTGACTTCATGTTACATTGCGGAAGTCTACTTGCCCAATTTAGAAATGGTGCGCTCTTATTGGGAGTGCATTGTTGGAAACTTGTAGCCAATTGAAGATAATTTCCACTTAACCCAAAAGAGAAATCTATGCAACAAAGTATTCAGAATCCACATGCAAGAGAATAGACAACATGCCCATGAAAATATGACACAAGATATACCCTGGGAAAACCCTTAAGAGGGAAAAAACTAGCCCCGAAAAGCATCCATCTCTCATGTATTATTCAACAATAAAGATTACAATACATCTTTAGAGTCTCCATGAACACCATTGAAGCATCAATTCCTCTCCAAGAAATCCATGTGAACAAGCATGTGACCAGACATCCCATGCCATGCTTTAAACCCTCACAAATGCTAACAAGAGCTATCATGCAAAATTCCCAACCTAAACAACTATCCTTGTGGTTTCTTTTATAGAAACAAGCTCCCACAAAACCACCATGTAGTATTACACAAAACCAGGTGACTAAAACCATGAGATTACAAAACCATGTCCCCATATTTAATATTGGGTACTTTATTTATTTATTTTCCCCAATATTAAATAATTACATTTTTAGCAACTTAACTTATGTCCCAATGTTACATGCAACATAAAGTGGCCCCAAGAATAATTACATTAAATTCATTATGAAAGGTGTACAACACACTTTTTCCTAACATTCTCCCACTTGTTGTATGCATTGCATAAGGGGAATAAGTAACCTCAAAACATGAATCAAAAGAATAATCCATTAGCCACATATACCATCAAGGAATCAAAGTGCTCCATGTGCTCCATCAAGATACCTGCAACAAGAATCAAAGTGACCCCCATCCCATGCATGAATGCTTTCATCTACCATCATGCCAATGCACAAAGATAAGAATCCGTCCAAAGAGAAGCCACACAATCTGTCACAACGAAGCAAAAGTCCTGCCTCAATTGATATCCCAAACACAAACACTCAATCCAAAGGCATCACTATGAACCAGTAGCTGTCAAGATACACAAACCCATAGCTGAAACAATAGTCACAACAAGTGCCAACACATCCAACTGTCCATACCTCCAAGGTATACAAAACATAGTAAACTCATGTCACCAACATCTCCACCCATAAACTGTAATCACAAACTCCAAGTGCAAACCTGTCAAAGAATGACACATCCAAGAGCTCCCACTGCATAGGTAATGAAAATATGAAAAAGATCAAGGCATACCAAGTCTACCAATAGCATCATATAGAATGTGTAAACAACATCATTTAGTACCAAGGAATCATCCACAATGATATGCAAAACCTGTAAACCAATAACTTGTAAGAACAACTATCATCACAAGTCTCCATAGCTCTCCCAAGTTCTCCACACCCAATAAAGAAAAAATATAAAGGAACCTCCATGTCATTACCCAAGAACATAGTGAAAACACATGACCAAAAGCTATTGATCACAATAGCTCCAACTGAACCTCAAACCAATGTAATGTGAAACCGAACATCCAAGAAGATAACCAAGACCAAAGAGAGAAAAAACTGCACATCATATACCTATAGAAAATCCTTCTACATACACCTCTAAATACCAACTATGTCAAGTATGATCTCCTGCACAAAAACCCCAAAAAAAATCCATAACAACACCCAAGCGTTCAATCACCAAGATCAAACATAACATATGTATCATGTAATCAATATGGATGTAAGCCTCTCATAACCAAAGAAGATCAAACTAAATCCATTCCCAATGAAGGAAATAATCCTAAAACATCTCCTAAAATCAACATTAATGAATGTAATCACAATGTATAAGGAGATAGACATTCCAAAACTCCTCAAATGAACCCTCCAAAACCATATATCCATATCTCAAGATCCATATGCATGAGAAAATAAAGCATAAACATAAAGCACCTGAAAGAAACAATGGGAAATACCTCTCAAGTGAAACCACCAAGTAGACCAAGAGTTGGGAATGACAATGCTCCTCCAAGACATACAAGTCATCATGACTCATCCAAGAACACTCTCCTCATAGGTCCATGTTGAAATCATGTACAACAAAGGTGTAGGCTCCTCAGACTTCCTGTTGAAATCTCATCAAAAGTAACCATCTCAACACATGTCTCTAATCACAAGAGAACTCAAGTATCACCTATGTCTCCAAGTATCCATGAGTATTTGTAACCAACCAATCCATGCCAAAATACAAATGCAACATAGTACCATCAAGAAGTAATCAAGCAAATGATCAATGTTCCCAATATAAAGAGAATCACACTCGATCAATGTCAAAGCTACAATAAAGAATCAGGAACATAAACATGACATCCATGATCTAACCATCTCCTCCTAGGAGATCACATGCACCATAACATATATACATCCTGGTCTCAAGAGAACAAGTACCATGCCAAAATCTAAACGTGTATCAAGAGTAAACCATGAAATAATAGCAAAACACTCTAAACCAAGAAACCATATCTCCAATCACATGAAGATATCCATACCAAATGATGCATCCACATCACTGCCAACAACTCCCACTGAACTGTGATACCGAGTCACACATGGCATTGTGACAACCATCCTCTCCATGAAGATCATCTAGGTCTACACACACAAATGAACTGTCAGTAACATAACAAGTAGAACCAAAAAACTCCAAGCCAAGAAGATACCTATAACTGCCAAACCATCATAAACATATCCAACACCGCCAATCCATCACTGCCAAAAGTTTCCTCTAAAAAGTGTAATCAAGCTATCCATGACATCATGATAACAATCTCCTCATGAAGATCAACCAAAATTCCCTCACACAATCAAATAACTTAAATGTAATAAGAGCTCCCAAAAGGAAAAGTAAAACCATGATCCTCATACCAAGAAGATACACCACCACAAACATAATCAGGAACCAATCCAACACCACCAATAATGCACTTGCATAATCATAGTCAACTACAAAGGTCTCATATCATGATTGTACTTGGTAATACCATCTCACATCCTCAACATGACAACAAAAAACTGTGTGAAATGCGTAAAGTTAGTATCAATACAAACCTTAATGAAACGATTTATATTAAAGATTCAAAACAAATAAGCTACTCTAATTTGCAACAAACTAAATCTTTCAAGAACATCTCATTCTCCTCTATTATTAATGATTATTTTAACCTTTTGGCCCCCAAATTTCTATGTGCACAAAGGCTATTAGAATGACACTTAAGAAATGAGATTAGTATGCAACATGCAAGCCAATTTAATGCCTACATGAAACTATATGCAAACAATGATGATGAATGCTATTATGAATGGAGGATGATGTTTAATATAAATAAACAAGTGGAGGTGGATGCTATGGTATTGAACTAGAATTATCTATATATGATTCTACATATGCTCAAATGAAAACTAAAAATGACTAAGATGATACTCCATATGCTCAAATGCTAACTAAAAATGAACTAATCTAAAATGCAACTATGATGCAAGATGGGATGTAAAATGCAACTATGAAGCAAGACTTAAAGCTAAGATGTAAATGCAAAGCAAAAAATGAAGTTAGATGCAATTATAAGACTCCAAAATTCTCCCAAGCTCCAATGATAAACCTGCATGATAAATCTACTTCAAATGCGGACACCAAATACAATACCCAAGGGTTGTATTTATAGCCTTTTCCAAGCATATAGTGAGGTGGCAATAATCAATGGTCTATATTTGAAAAAGAAGAATGGATGGTGAAGATGAAGAGAATCAAGATGTTGTCCCCTTGACCCTTGACCAAAGAGAACATGCCATTTGGATGGAAGAATCTCTTGACCAATGGGCAACACGCCATTTGGATGGAAGATTAAGTGTAGGAAGAGAAGACCATGTGCTCCAAAATTGGTGGAAGTGTGTGAGGAATGAGCCATCTGCTTTTTAAAATGAGTTGAAGATAATTTTAATTAAAAATTATAGTTATTTAATTTCATGTGACCTTGCTGAGGTGGCACAAAAAGTTGTAGACATGTGCTCAAATTCCTAATCTAAAATTAGTGAAACTTAATTAAATAAAACAAACTTTAGAAATTTGTTTATTTAATTAAATTAGAAGAATGTGATTTTTTAGATTTGAAGAATTAAATGATATGAACAATATAAATAAATTGAGAATTTATTTATCTGTAGTCAAAATATTAATTAAATAGCTAGTATTTAATTAATTAAAGGTGATGACCAATTTTAGGTGTATACATTTTACCCCTCTTTGAAGTAATGTGTTTACACATTGCTTCAAAGAAAAATTTGATAACAATGCTCAAAAATATTTTTGATTCCCAAGGTGTTGCTTTTCAGGTACTGAAGGATATATGCCTCCTTGAGAGATAAATCAATGAAGTTTGGAATTTTGATGATTTTTCAATGATTTGATGATTGTGTGATGATGTTGTAATGATGTGATGATGATCCAACAGTAAACCAATGATACTTTGATAGTAGACATGATTTATCTCTTGAAATTTTATTCTACGCTCTCTCCTTGAACAATTTTGATTAGTTAAATCCCATTTTTGATAATAAACCCCACCATAATTCCTTCCATTAACCTTTAAAAAGGTAAAAAGTGGGAAAAGAGAATTCATTTGCACATTGTGATTTTGGAGAATTTGAAGATTGGAGACCTAGAGGAAGATGGGGATCCCTTCTCACAAGCATTGTTTCAAGTGCCTTCATCACCATGGTCACCCTGCTGCAGCTAGACCTACGGTACACATCATGAGAAACCTCCTTTAGTCATTTTCCCACCTTTTTATTGATGTTTTGAACTTGGCAGATAGGTGTTGTAGGCCATTTAAAGTCATTTTTGCACTTTTGGGGTTATTTTTTCTGTTTTCAAGTCATTTTTGGGAGTTTTTGAGAGTTTTGACACCTCTTGATTATGTTATGGCACCTTTTGCTTCTATTTTGGCACCTTTTTCTTCTATTTTGGCACCTTTTGCTTCTGTTTTGGTGCTTTTGGGGTCCCAAATGGTGCTTTCTACTAGTCTTTTGGTGCCTTTTGCTAGCCTGATTTCATGTTTTTACCTTATGCCCTTGAAATGTCACCTTTTGCTGATTCTTTGGTGCCTTATGCTCATTCTGTGGTGCCTTTGGAGTCCCAAATGGTGCCTTTTTCTATTTTGGGGGTTTTGGCAATATTTTCCCTTAAATGATTCTTGATGATTTTCTCTATTGTTTTGCCTATCCGACGATGTTTGATTGATTAAAGTCCTCCTAGTTATGTCAAATGTTGCATTGTTAATGTTCGTTGAGGCTTGCATAATGTTCATGAATCATGTTAGTCATTGCATTGTTCTGTTCAGTGATGCTTTTGATTGATTTCAGTATGATTTTGTGATGTTTGTTGTTTGATTGATGTTCAATAAGATAGTTGATGAATTGATCTCATGATAGGTGAGAGTCAAATGATAGGACTAATGATGATGTATCGAACTCATAATACATGAGGATCGAAGGTAGGATTGATGACATATCGACCTCATGATAGGTGAGGATCGATAGTAGGATTGATAATGCATCAACCTCATGTTAGGTGAGGATCAATAGTAGGATTGATAATGCATCGACCTCATGATAGTTGAGGATTGATGATAGGATTGATGATGTATCAACCTCATGATAGGTCACGGTCAATGATAGGACTGATGCTTTGTCTTGATTGATTGATTTGATAGATTGACTAATGATCTTGATTAAACTTGTTTTGATTGACCGATGATCTTGATTAAACATGATTTCATTGACTGATGATATTGATTGAACATTATTTTATTGACTGATGATCTTGATTGAACATGATTTGATTGATGTAATGTTGATTTGTTTGTCATGATATCATTAGGAGGACCTTGATGTTCTCTAGTCTCGTGAGAAATTCTCGAAGATGTGGGCTATGATTCATCAGTTGACGTAGACTGATCTAGAGATTATTGCAAATTTTGGGTTGACATCCTTGTTAGATATACCCCAGTATAGGATTAACAAGGGTTTGCTGATTGATTTAGCAGAGAGGTGGCATAGTGACCACAACACCTTTCATCTAGCTATTGGGGAGATGATAGTTATTCCTGAGGATGTTTATCGTATCTTATGGATTCCAGTGATGGGCAAGATAGTTGTGTATGGAAAAGTAGAGTAGGGCAGGATCGATGCCTTGCATAGGATTTTTTGAGATGATGAGGTTTTAGGTTGTTGGGTCCCCTAGGAGGAGATGGTTAGGAGATATGATCCTCTACCATGTGTTCTTTCTAAGTTTTTTGGTGGATTCCTTTGTCCTGACCATAGGTCAAAGGGATTTTTTGTGGGTTGGGGTTGAGTATTGTAGTGTATGACATTGGAGGGGATAAAATATGCATGGGGTTCATGTATGTTAGCCCATTTGTATCATGATTTGCACCAGGTTGTGTATTTTGGGGTGATGAGCCTCTCTTCTGGAGTCACACTATTGTAGACATGGGCATGGGAGCATATAGCGATCACTCGGCCATTGGGAGATAGACAACAACTAGCAGGTAGACCTTATGTGTTAAGCTACAGTGGTCTGTGTGTCTAACATAAGCTAGGAAAATTAGCTTATTGGAGACATGTCCTAGATGATCTGGAGACTGTGACATGGCACCCTTACTTGGATTGTGATGTGTGGCCAAAAGATCAGGTGGAGATGCCATACATGCTGCTATCATGATACTTGATTAGATGAACACATTTTGTACTTGAGAGATATTTGCATCTACGGGTTTTTCATCAGTTTGGATGAGTTCAGGCGATGCCCTAGGGGCTTGCCCATTATACACGACGATAACAGGATGTGATAGAGTGGGCCCCTTGCTTATCTTATGATGTTTCTTGTACTTAGTATTATACATTGGCACCATGTGTGTGGTACTATGCTCCATAGGTGGCAGATGTAGGGATGACAAAGGAGTATTCAAGTATTTCTATACACATCCTTTTTCAAGGTTATCTAGTCCTGATGAGCCAGTTCCACCAGCTGAGACAGAGGGGGGATGGAGAGGAGGAGGATAGTGATATTGGGGATGGAGGGGATGACAATGGTGGTGAGGGTGGTGATAGTGATGGTGGTGGTGGTTCAGGTGTAGGGATATCAGGTGCAGTTGGTAGTCCCTTTCTAGATTTTGTAGTTCCTAGACATAGGAGGAGTATTACCGTACCTTAGTTGGTGATGCCTAGGATTTGGATTGGAGTCCCCTCTCATCAACAACAAGCGTAGATAAAGGAATTACAAGCACAAATTCAAACCTTTTAGAGTGAGTTAGTGAAGGCTCTGGCATAGTTTGAGACAGTTGAGGATGAGTTAGTGCAGACTCAAGCATAGGTTTAGATACTGACAACTAAGAGAGGTGTAGAAAGGAAACAGGTACAATAGGTACATGCATAGGTTTTCATACTTATAGCAGAGACAGATACCTTGAAATGTCAGGTAGAGTAGGTCGAGGCCATTACCAAGAGATTACAACAAGCTACAGCAGCTGCGAGGACAACAAAGTTTCTTAGAGAGATTTGACACACTGCTCAGGAGGCGTAGTTTTACGGGGGTAAATATCATGAGTTGGTTCCTCCCAAATGATGAGAGAGCTTTGTACCATCTCGATTTGGAAGATCTCAATCTTAGACTGTTAGCATGGGTGTTACACAACCATTGTTTGGAGATAGGAGAGATCTTGGTGCAGGTCCATCAAGTGGAGGAGGTATTGGTTCTGTGAGGCCAACATAATTTGGGGTGAGCTTGACATAGCATATTTTGATCTACTTTGGACATGATATATACACTGTTGTGACATTGATGATGTACTTCTTGTGTTAAAACTTTACGATATAGTTCCATTTTTTATATTGATGTATCTCGTCATTCTTTTGGATATCCTTGTACACTTTGACATTATGATTTTTGAGGTTATATGATATGCATCGATGATTATGATCTATGTGTTGATATGATGATAGATGTCTATGGTGCATTTAATTCCCATGTTCATGATGATGACCCTAATGTTATGATATGCTATGGATGCAAATGATGATGCAACTGATGTGTTATGGGTCTATGATGATTTATGAATGATGCCTATATAATGCATGAGATGGATCCTATTATGTCAATGAAATGTGATGAATTTTGATATTTTTGTTCTTTTTTGATGCAAATAAATGATGTAATGAATGAATGAATGTGTATATGAAATGATTTTGTGATGGTACTTATTTTTATGAGAATGTATGCAATGATGATATGATATGATAATGCAATGATTGATGATTCTCCATGGTTTATGGATTTATGCAAATGGTGTTTTATAATATGTGAAATGGATTTGATTATGCAATAATGATATATAATGAAGTGTGATGTTCATATTGATTATGTGTGGATGTGATGCAAATGATGTGTGATGTTTTGTACTAATGAATTATGATTATGTAGATGATCGTGTTCTAGGGTATTACGCTTAAATGAGTGAATCTATACACCTTCCAAGAGTTATGGGAAGGTTGTCGTCAGTTGATTCTTTGTTAAATTAAGCTTCACAAAACCTGACATATTTCGCAATTCTTTTGGAAATCTAAAGAGATTCACTCATTTAAGCTTAGTGAACCACTTCCCTAATAACACTATATGAAATGATTTTGATTATGTAAATGAGATGCGATGGACATCGTTTTGTGTTTTTTTTATGCAAATATTATGATGTGATGGATGAATGATGTTGTAATGTTTTCTAATGCAAGTGAGAATGTTTTCTAATTGATGATAGTGCAAGTGATGTGTAACTATATGAAAATGATTTGTTTTTGGTAATTTTAATTGTAATCAATCCCTTAATGTAAGAGATAACATCATTGCAGCTTTGGAAATCCCATAAATACAAATGCAAACTAATGTGGATGCAGATCTCGTATGCAAAATTTGTCATTCATAATAGCCAATTTTTCATGCTTTTTATCATCATTGGGCCTTTAAAATGTTGAAAGTGAGTACAAGCATCAATGGTATATTTAGACCATGATAACATGAGTACTACTTCCATGATGTTTGATAGTGCAAGTTAACACAATCATCTAAGTATAATTAAATTGAGATGACCTGAGAATTAATTGCATAAAAAAACAAGAGTTAACTGGTTTCCTATGCAAATTCATAATTTCATTAGTGATACTTTGTAGCACACATCCCATGACAATTTGCATAGTAATAATGACCAACTCACAGATAGCAGACAAAGAAAAATCACACTCCTTCCTGGCTCCTCTAGTTCGATGCATCATTGAGGTGCTCCAGAGATATGATCACAAAAATCAAAGTACAACAATTGAACATTTGTGTTTAGCGTGATAAACCCATGATTCAAAAGAGCATCATCCTTTTGATTTGATTTGATTTTTTATTTTTTGATGTTTTTGGGATTATTTGATTTTCTAATTTTTAGGTGTTTTCCAAGATTTTGACCAAGAACCTAAACTAAAGACCTATCCTAGGGGTCTTGGGGGCTGATCAAAGATTAGCCTTGCCTACATTATATACACAGAGACCACGTAGTTTGACAAGAAAACTCTATTTTTGACTTGTTTTTGGTTTTTGATATGATATGGATGTTTGATGCATTTCTAATGGTGATTGATGTTCAATGTTGGGTTGCATTTTAATCATTGTTTTTATTGCATTTGTCTTACTATTGTTTGTTTGTTGGTTTAAGCCCAAATTTTATTTTCCCCTAGTGAGTTCAGGATTTTTCCCCCAATCCAAGGTGAGACATGACTACGATGCCAAGATATGTACATGGAGCTTTCAAAAGATAGGCAGATGGATGGCAAAAGTGAATGGCGAATGAAAGCGAATGGTTGACATGTTCAAATAGATGGAAAATATAGCCTATCACAAATAGCACCTGTTGCCAAGTTTTCACTGCTCGTTTTTATTGCACTTTATCAGATTTTATGATTTTTTTGATCTTTTTAGATTTTTCACTTTTTTTTGTATTTTAGTATTTTTCTGATTTTTTGTATTTTTGATCTCTTTTTTTTGGATTTTTGATCTTTTTTGATTTTTTTGTATTTTTGATCTTTTAAGATGGGATGAAATGATATGACTAGTTGAAGGAATAAGATGCCCCACAATAGAGATAATGCAACCATGAATAAATGATAGATCAAAATGAAAGATTCACTGCAAAACATGTCACACAAGCAATATATCTCTTGTCAAAAGATGATAATGGTTGATTGATTAGGATGCTACGAATGATTGATTCCATAAGGTATGATGATGATAAGTACTTAGGATCACTAATTTCCTCTAAGTACAATAAGATTGATGATTGTTGATGATTGATTGAAAAAAGATATAATGATTGGATAATGTTTTATAACTAGGCTCAAATATGATTTGCATGATAATATTCAAGGTTGCAAAGGGACATGATGACATGAATTTTGATAAGCTAGAAGATATGGATTGGAAGAATGTGAGGATAAAGATGATGAATGGGATGATCAAGATCAACTAGATAAGATACAGACATAAGGCCCAAGTACTTTTCCCCTATTCCTCATCAAGACCAAGGAAGGGAAGAAAGGATGTATCTAGAAATAATGATGGAATATGGATAAGGTGAAAAATATGGTACGTAAGATATGGATAAAGAAAAAAGGATAAGATATATGATATTCAAGAATATTCTTAACCTTGTTGAGATCAAAGGTGGGAAATGTGGAGGATAATATATGCATGATAGGAAGATGGAAGGACTTAAGCATCAAGTTTCATGACCAAATATCCCTTTAATAAACCATGGAAATGGGGATTAGACTCATAAATGTTGGCCTATTAAAGGTATGATGGAAAAACTAAGGACTTATCCAAAGGTTTGTATTAAAGGAGAATAATGGGGGATGAATTTTGGGTAATGGATAGGAGGTGGGAAGACTTGCTAATGGATAGATGGGAAGGATTGCAAGCTCAAAATTGGCACACACCTTGAAGGGTGGTGAAATGATGGAGGAAAAATGGATTTGGAAGGTGATAGGTTTTTAAATGGAAAATTGGAGGAAGCTTTTGGATTAGAAAATTTGGATGCCAATTTATATTTTATTGCTTCTATGAGACTTCTTGGAATCCACATGACTTTTGACTTTGATATTTTATTTTTGGGTCTTTGTGGCCTTTGATATTTTTATTTTGCTTTATGGAACTTTGTGGTCTTAGTATTTTTTCCTTTTTCTTTGATAGGCCTTTGTGGCCTTTTGAAATTTCCTTTTGATTTTGGATCAAATTTTCTTTTATTTTTGCATGCCTCTTCAAGGAGACATGTTGATCCTTTGACACATGTGGATTTTGATATGGAAGCTTTTGACATTTGACACCCCAAATTGCTCCCAAGAGCAATGGGAGGGGTGGATTGAGATGAATGGTATGGAGATATTACAGATGAGTGAGTGTAGGTAGAATTTTGAAAGGGCATCGAGGATGTGTGCCTTTTTTGTTCTTGAGGAATAAGATATGGACCTAGGATAGAGGGAAGGTTTGATGGACTAGGATGAGGACCTAGGATAGATGGAAGGTTTGGTGGATTAGGATAAGGACCTAAGATAGAAGGTAGGTTTGGTGGATTAGGATGATGACCTAAGATAGATGGAAGGTTTGAAGGACTAGGATGAGCACCTAGCATAGATGGAAGGTTTGAAGGACTAGGATACTTAGGAATATAACCAAGGCCTTGATAATATGGATTTTTTTGGATAGAAACAAGTTCCAGGATACCTTGTTCATGGAGGCCTAATCCTTTTCCTTTGTAGTTCATACTTTGACACATTCATTTACCAATGGGATATGTATTGTTTGTGAAACAAGGTGCAAGTCCATTTTGGGGAGGATATGATATGGATGAAAGGATAGGTGTTGGAAGTAAACCAGAGTAGATAAAGGTGGAGGATCCCAATTTGTAGGTGTGTGGTTCATGGATAGCTTGTAGAGGTGTGATAGGCTCTTGACATGGGGATAATGGGTTTTTTTGATCTTGACTTGGAAAAGGATCACGAGGTGTAGGAGATGGAGTAGCTTTCTCTTTATTAGGTGTGGAGTCATCATGAAGTGTTATGGAAGGCATATATTGATCTTGAGAAGGATGTTCACATCCTTATGGAATGAAAGGATATCCTCAGATGGAGGTGTATCTTGGTCTTGATGAGAAAGATAATTTTGAGATTTTGGAGAAAGAATATCTTGATCATCGGATGGTAGGACATCATTAGATAGGATGGAAGAACTATCATGTTCCAAGGATGCAATGGAATCTTGAGATGGTATGGATTCATTAGGTGGAGTGGAAGGAGGACTGGGAAGGATACTTTTCTCTTGAGATGGAAGGGAATCATTATGGATGAAAAGTGAAAGGAGGGGATCATTATAGAATTCTTGAGAGATGGGGTCTTGGTCAAATATTGGAATAACTTGTGGAGTTTTGGTATCATTGGATGAAATGGAAAGAATGCTTTGATATTGAGGTGTAGAGGAGTCTATGACAACATGGTTTGGACTAAGAGATTGACATGAATCATAGGATATAGAAGATATGATTGACATGAATCATAGGATATAGAAGATATGATAGACAAAGTGTTGATAGAAATTTTTGATATTCTTTTGGACTAAGAGGTTTGGACTTTGGTTTCCAAATTTTAATCTTTCATGAAATCATTTAGTAACACACATGTTTAGACTCTGTTTTACCAAAGGATTGGTTGAACACTGCTGAGGATTCCTGAGATGAAACTGACTATCAGTAAGGAGATGAACCTAGGTCACTATTTTGTGTTCTGTAAAAGGTGCCAAAACAGGGATAAGAGGTGCCATAGGATGAGCAAAAGGTGCCAAAAAATGGGAAAAAGGTGCCAAAACAGAGACAAAAGGAGCCACAAAAAGTGTAGAAGGCATCAAAACAGGTGCAAAAAGTGCTAGAAGGCAACCAATATGTGCCAGAAGGTCTAGACACTGAGAGAATAACATCGTTTCTTGAAAGTTTGTTTGATTTTTTTTTCTAATTTTCCATTTGGAGACTTGGTTGTTTCAATGAATGTAATTATGAATCAGGGTTTTCACTTTCAAAATGTGATGTTTTGTTTGAAATTTGTTTTGAAAACACTTTGATAAAGACACATCAAGCAATGTACACTCCTAAGGTTGTGAAAGACTATTCTTTTGGATTCCACATGGGTTTAACCCCAATCACACTTATTCTTAGCAGATGACTAGATGCTTGACCCCACTGGCTCCCATCCATGACACTCACTTCTCGGGGTAGCCAAGCACCAATACCCATGAATCTCCCATGGCATATTTCTCATCTCTACTAAAATTTGTGAGAATGTGGATGCCTTTGCAATGACTGTTGCTGCACCAAAGAATAGATAAAGGTTTTTGGCCAAACTATAACAATGGTTTTAGTACGAGCATTTTTTTTGTGGGGGATAATCCATGCGGCAAGAGACCATTGTTGCCCTTCTCGTTGGAACTATCCTCATGATACTGGCCTTTGTTCTAGTATCCACATTTATATATTGGCTGGAAGTCACTTGGCTTTAGTGTGTTACTAGTTGGGTCGTTCCCTTGGGTGATTACTTTTTGCCACAAGGAAAGCCCTCTAAAATAAACAAAAGCAAGGAAGTATACCCATAGTTCAATCAATCTTTATTCTGCATGAATAAAGAGAGAACACATGCCATATACTCCACTCACACTCGTAGATAAACAAGCATGGGTCTGGATTTTTGGTCACCCAATTAAGGGGAGAGCATATGCCTATCACTCATCAAGCACAAAAGACATGGTGTTCATTAACCTTTTAATTAAGCTATCTTCCTAACTTAACCAAAAGGAAATAAGTAAATCACTTCCAACCCCTACAATATGTTAGTAGTTTGATAAGAATGTCTTTGAAAATGAATCTGAGAAACCTACAAAATGATAACAAAAATTATTAGCCTTCAGATTTAGTGAAAAATAGGGAAACTACAAAAGGTGCCAAAATAGAGACAATAAGCACCACATAAAGTGCAAAAGGCACCAAAATAGAGACAAAAGGTGCCAAAACAGGTACAAAAGTAGCCAAAACAGGTGCAAAAGGTGCCAAAATGGGTGCAAGAGGTGCCAAAATGGGTGCAAGAAGTGCCAGAAGTCTCACGTTTGAACCCATGAACATAAATTTTTTGGCATGTCAATAATAAATGGGGCAAGGCCCCACACTGGGGGCCATTTTGTGTGTGTGTGAAATGTGTAAATTTAGTATCAACACAAACCTTAATGAAATAATTTATATTAAAGATTCAAAGAAAAGAAGCTATTCTATTTGCAACAAACTAAATCTTTTAAGAACATCTCATTGTCCTCTATTCTTAATGATTCTCTTAACATTTTGGCCCTCAAATTTCTATGTGCACAAAGGCTATTAGAATGACACTTAATAAATGAGATTAGTATTCAACATGCAAGCCAATTTAATGCCTACATGAAACTATATGCAAATAATGATGATGAATGCTATGATGAGTGGAGGATGATGTTTATGATAAATAAACAAGTGGAGGTGGATGCTATGGTATTGAAGTAGAATGATCTATATATGATTCTACATATGCTCAAATGCAAACTAAAAATGACTAAGATGATACACCATATGCTCAAATGCTAACTAAAAATGACTAAGATGATACTCCATATGCTCAAATACAAACTAAAAATGAACTAATCTAAAATACAAATATAATGCAAGATTTAAAGTTAAGATGTAAATGCAAAGAAAAGCATGAAGTTAGATGAAATTATAAGACTCCAAAATTCTCCCAAGCTCCAACGATAAACCTACATGATAACTCTACTTCAAATGTGGACACCAAATACAATACCCAAGGGTTGTATTTATAGCCTTTTCCAAGCATATAGTGAGGTGGCAATAATCAATAGTCTAGATTCGAACAAGAAGAATGAATGGTGAAGATGAAGAGAATCAAGATGTTGTCCCCTTGACCAAAGAAAACATGCCATTTGGATGGAAGAATCTCTTGACCAATGGGAAATATTCCATTTGGATGGAAGATTCAAGTGTGGGAAGAGAAGACCATGTGCTCCAAAATTGGTGGAAGTGTGTGAGGAATGAGCCATGTGCTTTTTAAAATGAGTTGAAGATAATTCTAATTAAAAATTAGAGTTATTTAATTTCATGTGACCTTGGTGAGGTGGCACAAAAATTTGTAGACATGTGCTCAAATTCCTAATCTAAGATTAGTGAAACTTAATTAAATAAAACAAACTTTAGAAATTCATTTATTTAATTAAATTAGAAGAATATGATTTTTTAGATTTGAAGAATTAAATGATATGAACAATATAAATAAATTGAGAATTTATTTATATCTAGTCAAAATATTAATTAAATAGCTAGTATTTAATTAATTAAAGGCAATGACCGATTTTAGGTGTATACAAAAACCAACAAACCAAGTGACTAAACCAAGCCACCAAAACTAAACATGCATCAACACTAAAATATCAATGGGAAAAGACAACCCATGTACAATTCATAAATGTGACATGTAAGTATAAACCACCTACAACATTGCACAACTTGTAGATACAACAATGCACAATACAAATTAAACCAATACTGATAACCATGTCAAAAAGAGAATAATCTGAGATGTACAGTTGAGTATACAATGAATCCAACATCAAATCTCCAAGATTTAATAATCCATAAATTCATAGTATCTCCATAGTTAAAGTAACCCATAAACAACTCAGATGAAGAAGAAAAAAAATAAACCATGCCAAAATAACTCCAAATCTGATCCATTGTGTAGAGTTCTGAACAAGCTTTCCGTTGACTATTCAAAGTCCAAAGTCCAACTCCGTATGCACCTGATATGTCCTCTCGAAGGTAAAAAAGAAAACCTGAATTACAACATGCAAAACACTATCAAAAACTATAAAATATTAGAAAATTACTAGCACCATAGCGTAGATCATCCAATCAGCTTTCCAACGAGTCCAAGAAGAGCAAAAAGTAACCACCTGGGTGAAAGTTATGCCCTCTAGAAAATTGTTGCACAATTCTGGTATGAGATGTAATCAGGGGTGGCCCCTAAGTGAAGCCACCAGTGGTGTTGGTCACTCAAGTGGTGGACCCAAAATTTTATAAAATATAATTAAATTTTTAATATTTCAAAATTTTCATCAAGCGTTTTAAAATGTATCGAAGGGCTTTTAACAAATTAGCGATGGAAATTTTATTTAAAAACAATATTTTAGAAAAAACAATTTTAAAGGTTTAAAACCCCATTAAGGGGCAGTGGTAAGCAAGTCCCACCTATGAGCCTATTGGTGGTACCTGCCAGCTGGCAGGATGGCAGGCCACTTGCAGACTTGCAAGTATTGTATCACAAAGAGTCGACCCTCCACATACTTTAATTTTTTCTTAAAACCTTTTTACAAAAATACTTCCAAGCTATTTTTTTCTTTCTTTTTCTTTTCATTTTGTAGGGTATGGTGATAGGATTTTTTTTTTAATTTCGGATTTTTATTTTTCTAAATGAAATATTAACGACTATACAACAACAAAGGGGAATTTCACACAAAAAAAACTACATTTTTTCCAGTAGCCAAAATAGGGAAAATTATATAGTAAAATTCGTCTCTCATCCAACCTAGATCCAATTATGAGGTCCATTTTGTTCTAGGAGGTCTTATGCAAATTTTCACCCACAAAACCCTCATTTGAATGCAAAACCAAGAAACCTATTTCACCCAAAATTTCTTACACTCCAAATCCATGAATAACCCATCAAAATTAGAAACCCAAAATCCTCATATTTGCACTAAACAACCTGCAAAACCCTCATATCTTGCCATGTATTTGATTCTCTAATGCAATGCATAGATTCAAACTTAAACAAGATTTTTCTCAACCAAGGGTTCTACAACCACAACCATGGCTCTGATACCAATTGTTGGAAACTTGTAGACAATTGAAGACAATTTCCACATAACCCAAAAGATAAATCTATGCAACTAAGTATTCATAATCCACATGCAAGAGAATAGACAACATACCCATGAAAATATGACACAAGATATACCCTGGATAAACCCTTAAGAGGGAAAAATCCAACCTCCAAAAGCATCTATCTCTCATGTATTATTCAACAATAAAGATTACAATACATCTTCAAAGTCTTCATGAACACCATTGAAGAATCAAACCCTCTCCAAGCAATCCATGTGAACAAACATGTAACCACACATCCCATGCCATGCTTCAAACCTTCACAAATGCTAACAAGAGCTAACATGAAAACTTTCCAATCTAAACAACTACCCTTGTGGTTTCTTTTATACAAACAAGCTCCCACAAAACCACCAAGTGGTATTACACAAAACCATGTGACTAAAACCATAAGATTACAAAACCATGTGCCCATATTTAATATTGGGTACTTTATTTATTTATTTTCCCCAATATTAAATAATTACATTTTTAGCAACTTAACTTGTGTCCCATTGTTACATGCAACATAAAGAGGCCCCAAGAATAATTACATTAAATACATTATGTAAGATGTACAACACACCTTTTCCTAACATGTTTCACACCTAGTGACTCATTCTTACTTAACAAGTAAATGTCACATCATTTAGAAATGGTGTACTCTTATTGGGAGTGCATTCATTTAGCTAAACAAAAATTATCAAAGGAATATAAAGGTTAAAATGAACTAATTAAATACAGTGACACATGGAACCTACTCAACATGGGCCTAGGTAGAGGTTTTAGGCATTACCAAATATGGACAAAAGTGAATAAGTGTCAAATGTCAAGCTCCTTATTGTAGCATGTATTATCTTCTTCATAGCATTAATTTTTAAAGGCCTTTTATCTTAAAGTACACTCATGCAATTGGATGCCGTGTTTCATCCTCAAGGCTGCATGGTCTAATGTGGCATCTTCTTCATCAAAGCTTTCATTCTTTGTTGTGGGCCCATTCCTCAATGAGTCAAAGGTTCAAATAGATGAACTTCTTGTTGTAGCACACTCGTTGTTTGCAACATAGGTTCTAAAAGGTAGATTATTTAAAATTCATTCTAATGCACTTTTCTACCACTTGGAAGCAATGACAACTAAGGTATCCAACATGTCTATAGGCCCAAAAAGTCTATAGGTCCCACCTCCATCTTAGAGACACTTATATACATGTGTTAATTCTTTTTGAGTGTGTTATTTCTTCATAGAATGAGGTCTCCCCAACCTCTTATGAATTCTTGCACTCACATGTGGTCCTTTTGATCAATATTTTTAAAAGTGAATTGATGGTTATAATTTAAACTTTAGAAATGGCTAGTGATGGATTCAAAATTTTGCATGAATGACACTAGCTTGCAAGGATGCCAAATTGAATGCTTAGTAACTCTCCCAACTGGAATTATAACTTGTAACATATCAAAAGTGATCTTAATTTTTTTCTCAATATATTCTAAGGAAATATACAATTCCATAATATATTAACTAATCTCTAAGCCCCCTTGGCTATATTTTGTAGTGGATTTTGTGGAAGTTTCTAGTAATCCACCCTCAATTCATCAATGTTGACACAATCATAGATGTTAGGAATGTCCTTTCCATACCTTTAGATTGGATTGAACTAGACAAGTTTCTTTTCTCCATTGATTCTGTAAGTAGCTAGGGGTTCTAAGGTTTTGGTGTTCTATATGAGAATGAATTATAATTGAGGCTAATTTTGTAAGGGTTATTATCTGGTTTCTCTAGCAAATAAATGCAATTTTGATATTTTCTACAAATATAAATAGGCCCCATTCCTTTGGATTAATAATTTTTTACCTTACTTTCTCTCAATTCTAGTTTATTATGAAGATTCTTCTAGCTTCACATTAGTATGATTGTTCTCTATGTCTCATATTCTTGTAAGATATTTTTTTAATAGGACCTAACCATGGAATATTTCCCTCTTAGTGTTTGTTAAACCCTAACCTCCTTACAAGACTATAGAAAATAGTATAATAGATATTTGTGTAAATTTATTGGAAATTTGATTAATCAATTATTCTATAGTGGGTCAGAAGAAATACACCTGACTCAAGTGCATCGCCACCCCTTTTCTTTTTGTATTCCTCTTTCTCTCCATTTTCCTTCTACAGGTTGTTAGTTGTAGGACTAGTTTAGAGTTATTTGGTACTAGGTTGGACTGACACTAGCACATTTAGGTTAGAAAGGAAGTTGACCTTCTCTAGAAGTCTATTATAAATAACAAGGGTCCCACACTTGAGATCACTCTTATTGTATCATTGGAATGTTGGACTTAGTTTAGGGTAAAATTTCATGTGACAAAAATTACAATATGAGGATAAGCAATTTTTAAAATGGGAATTTTCATTTTTATTACCATTAAATGAATTTAACATAATTACATTAGAAGACTGGTCATGATATCCCAAATCTGCTAGATGCACACGACAACTAAGAGGGGGGGTGAAGCAGTTGTACATTAGAACATTCAATCCGTCATTAAATTTCAAACCTTTATCAAACTTTAAACCCTAATTAAGCATTATTAGAATGCGAACATGTGAAACGACAATGCAAACACAACCATACACAAGAGAATACCATATTTACATGGAAAGACCTAAGCAGGGAAAACCACGACGAGGATTAACTCACATATATATGAATAGCAACACTGAATAAAATAGGCTCACTATCAAAGGGATCATTTCCCAAAGAAGAAGAAGGGATCATTTCTCAAAGGAATCACTATCTAGAAGAAAGAAGAAAGAAGAAAACTATTACATAGAGATTTACTGTCTTAGAGAAATAGGAAGATCCACCATTGCAACTTTATGCCATCTACAACTTTTGGCTCATTAACTCTAGCAGCTTCAAGAAAAATGAGGACACTTTCTGCTCACTACATCCAGAGTCATAGGCATTAAGTTCACACTCAGATCACCACACTTGATCACATTCACATCATACTCACTTGCCACATAACTCAACGCAAAATCCACCTTGCATTTATTAGAATGCTCCAAAATTTGCAAGATAGAAACAATAACACAGAGAAATGAAGAGCAATCTCATTTCTCCCAAACATCCTTCTTCATGGGAAAACACACTATCAAACATGACTTTTTCTATCGTATGATCCCGAACTTAAAAAATTTGGATAGAACACCTCTAAACACCTATTATCATCACATCCAAACCACACAAGCATATCTTCAACCATGAAATGTGGAGCACACCCCTAAAAACACCTCTATCACACTGGACACTCTTTTATTCAAATTTTATGAAAACCACTTGGAAACCAAGTGAACTTACTACAACTGCAACACCACAAACATTTCCTCAACATATTTACAACATCTACAACACCATAACTCTTCATCAACATGATCACGTCATGACTACACTAGAGGTTGACATCAAACCACAATAAAGATAACAACATAGTGTAACACTTCTTCAACAACTCCAAAAATCTCCATACTATTGACATTAATGACCAAATATTGACATCAATGACAAGACCTACATCATACTTGTAATAATATCCCCCTTTGTCATTGATGGCAACTCCAACTTTGAAAACCATCAAGAGAAAAAGCAACCAAAAAAAACTCTACATTAAGCGACACTCTCCATAACTAGGGCATCTCTTATACTCTTTTCCTTATGTCTTTTCGAAACCATTCTCTCCCCCTATCTTAAGGATTTTTTCAAATAATCACTTCCCCCATATATGTTTTAGATCACACTCTCCCCATTTGACATCAATAGAAAAGGGAAACATCTTTCCCTTTCACATCACTTGCAAACTTCTCTTTAGGAAACACCAACAATTTTTCTCTCTCCCCTACTCTTCTCCATACTACTCTCACTACTATACATTTTGCACTACTCATTCTTCACTTCTCTCTCTATTGGTTGCTCTTTTTTGCACACCCCCCTTAAGGACACAAGATATGCTCTACTTGAATACACCAACATAAACATCACTACCTACTCCACCTAAGAGGTAGCCTTCAACATCAGTCTAGGAGCAAGAATGTGTCTTGAAATGCTCCCTGGAAAGATGCACCAAATTATGCATCTAATTGAAAAAAGGAGGGGAAATAACCCCTAACTTCTATCGGAGATATATACTCAAATGTATCTTTTGGAAGAGTTTTAGTAAAATGTCCGCAACTTGATCCTTTGTAGGAACATACTCCAACTTCACCTCATTCTTT
>VDFB02000015.1:318385547-318404600 GCA_007258455.2 Sequoia sempervirens | reverse complement strand
AGAGGTACTTCATGGATTGTGGATGTGATGAGTAGCATGTTGATGTAGATTTGGTTCCTAGTTAACCCTTTCCAAGGTCTACCTTCACTTCTTTCAACCATAATAGTTTTTGGTTTTGACCTATTTGGTGTTGCACATTTTAGGTGCATACATTCATTAAGGCCAACCTAATTAAGATTTTTTAGTTCATAAATGGTATAAATGCAAGGTGAGTTGTTGGAGATGTTGTAAGGTGTGTCACAGATGTAAATTTGATCAAGTGTGGTGATCTAATTGTATAATTCCTATAAATCTAGATGTAGTAAGCAAAAGGTGTCTACATTTTCAATGTGCTTGAAGTTGCGGGAGGCAGTGAGCCAAAGGTTGCAGATGGTATAAATTTGTAGTGGTGAATCTTCTTGTTTCACTGAGATAGTGAATCTCTTTGTAATAATTTTCTTCTTTCTTCTTTTTTCTTTCTTCTAGATAGTAAGTCATTTGTGAAGTGATCCATTTCCAATGAGCCCTTCTTCTCCTTTGGGCAATGATCCCTTTGGTAGTGATCCTATTGTATTCAATATTTCTATTGATATATATGTGAGGTAATCCTCACCATGGTTTTTCCCCTATTAGGGTTTTCCACGTAAATCTGGTGTTCTCTTCTGTATGGTTTTTTCATTGTTGTTTCACATGTTTACATTATAGTAATGCTTAATGAGGGTTTAAGTTTTGATAAAGTTTTTAAAGTTATTGAGGGATTAAATGTTTTAATGTACAACTGATTCATTCCCCCCTCTCAATTGGCATGTGCATCTAACAATTGATATCAAAGTTGTGATTCCTTGGAGAAATCCTAACTTCTTGAGGTAGATTTGGATGGCACACAAGAAGGGTGTCAAATCTCCTATGTTTGATGGAATGAATTATTCCTACTCAAAAGCTAGGATTGAATCCTTTCTTGTCTCTCTAGGGTTTGGTGTTTAGAAATCAATTGAAAAGGGATATACTATGCCTAATAATGGTCTGACAAGTGATGATGAAATCAAGGAATATGAGAACAATGAAAAAGAAAGAAATGATATCCTGAGTGTTTTTTTTTTTTTGGACTTGGAAAGGTGATAAGTATGAAAACTATAAAAGATATCTGGACAAATTTGGAGAGTATTTATGAAGATAATAAAGTCAAGAAAGTGAAGATGTAGAATTAAAAAGACAAATTTGAAACCCTGAGGATGTCTAAAGATGAAGATATTACAACCTACATGCTCAAAGTGGATGTAGTGGTCAATGTCATCAATGGTCTTGGTGGTAATCTGGAAGAAAGTGAAGCTATGAAAAAATTATTAAGGACTCTTTCTAAAGATTATAGTTCTAAAGTGTCTACTATTGAGGAAGCTCATAATTTGGATAATTATTCTAGAGATCAGATGTTTGGTGCTTTAATTTCTTATGAATTACGATATTTTGATCAAGATGCTACAAATGAAGAAATTTATTTTAAATTAAACAAGGCAGAGAAGGTTGATGAATCATATCTAGATGATCTTGATGAGGTGGAAGCAAAATTTATATAGATATAAAAAAAGGGCACTAGAAAATATAGAGGTAAGTTACCTTTTAAGTGTTTCAATTGTGGAAAGATAGGTCATTATGATTCTAAATATCCAATCAAAGTTTCAAACGACAAACATGAGGACCATAAAGGAAAATTTTTCAAAAAGAGTTATTATGTTGAAAAAGATAATGGTGTATCTGACGATGAGGAATTAGACTATCTTGATGATGACAATGATGAATGCTTATTTATGGCTCTAAATGTCTGAACTAATTCTACTAATTTTGAAAGAGGTGTGAAGGAAAGTTCTTTGCTAATAGGTCACAACATTGGAGGAACTATGGTGATTGATTTTCATGCAAGAGAAGAGAGGAATTACTAGATAATTGATAGTGGATGCTTAAATCATATGACAGCTGATAAGAGTAAATTTTTTTAACTACAAAAGTATGATGGTGGTCTTGTTAAGTTTGGTGATGATACATCTAGTAAGATCTATGGAAAAGGTTCAATTATTTTTTATGGTAAGCATAAAATATATGATGTTATTTGTGTCAAGGATGTCCAACATAATATTCTTATTGTAGAAAAAATGTGTAGCAGAGGATACAATCTTGTGTTTTAGGATTATGGTTGTGAAATCAGGAAAGGAAGATCTAGAACTTTGGTTGCTATAGGGACAAGGAAAAAAGGTAGTGGTTATCAACTCAATGGTGGTGGTGCTAAGTGCTTTATATCTCAAATTAATGAAAGTTGGATGTGGCGTACAAGAATGGGTCACATCAATTTTGATAGGCTAGTAAAGATTAGTTCTACTGATGTTGTGAGAGATCTGCCAAGAATTATAAAATCTATCAATGCAATATGCAAAGAATCTTAGTTTAGAAATAAAATAAAAAAGAGGTTCAATACTAAAGAATATTCTACTATGGTTCATTTGGATTTGGAGCATACAAACCCATATGGACTACCAAAATAAGAAGCTCTCATGGTAACAAGTATTTCATGTTATTAATAGATTATTATTCTAGAATGACTTGGATGATATTTCTCAAAGAAAATTTAGAATCTCTAGATAAGTTCAAAGATTTTAAATCTATGGTTGAGAATGAAATGGATGTGAAAATAAAGTGATTCAGGTTTGATAGAAGTAGATAATTCACCTCTAATGATTTTAACATTTTTTGTGAAAACCATGGGACTAAGAGGCATTTTTCAACTCCTAGGACTCCTTAACAGAATGGATTTGTGGAGAGGAAGAAAAGGATAGTTCAAGAAGCTATAAGAACTGTGATGAAAGAATCACATCTACCAGATGGAACTATTGGAGAGAAGTTATTCATACTACAATATACATACTTAACAAAGGTTAAGAAAGAGTGAATAGTTCAAAGACTCCCTATGAGTTATGGTATGGAAAAGATCCTACTTTGAAATACTTTAGAGTTTTTGGAAGGAAATGCTATATCAAAAGAGATGAAAAAAACTTAGGAAAGTTTGATGCAATATTTGATGAAGGAATCTTCCTTGGATACTCTACAAAGAGAAAAGCTTACCAGTGCTATAATAAAATACTGAAGAAGATAGTTGAGAGTGCAAGTGTAAAGATGATTAAGAACAACATCAGAGTTTTGTGTTGATAGAAGAATATGAATTTGATGAAACCCCTTGCAATGAAGAAGAAAATGAATAAGAGAAAGAAAAAGAGATGAAAATTAAGGAGGAATAAGCTCTAGAAAAGATCCCTAAGACTCCTAAGTATGTGTAGAAGAATATTTCTAAAGATCAAATCATTGGAGATAAGAGAAAATTTGTGTTGACAAGAAGAAATCAGTTATGATAGAGGAACATGTAAAATTTTGTTTACTTTTAGAGGTAGAACTTAAAACAGTGACTAAGGCATGTAAAGATTAGAATTGGATCAAAGTTATGAAAGAATATTTGGAACATATTGAGAAGAATCAGGCTTGGGAATTGGTCCCAAGACCTGCAAACAAGAATGTAATAGAAACTAAATGGTTTTTCAAGAAAAAACTGAATGAGGATGGAAAGGTTTTTAGAAATAAGGATAGACTTGTATGTAAGGGCTACTCACAAGTGGAAGGAATATATTTTGAAGAGAGTTTTTCTTTAATGGAAAGGATGGAAGCTATTAGGATATTTTTCTCTTTTGTAACACATAAAAACTTCAAGGTATATTAGATGGATATGAATTTTTCATTCTTAAAAGGTGAGTTAGAAGAAGTGTACATTGAACAACTAGAAGGATTCTAGTAATCAAAATATTTTGATATGGTCTATAGGTTGAAGAAGGAATTGTATGGACTCAAACAGGCTCCTAGAGCTTGGTATGCAAGGTTGGATAAGTAATTATTAGAACAAGGATTCAGGAAAGGTACTGCAGATAGTAACTTGTACTTCAAGGTTAAGGGAGAACAAATCTTGGTTGTGGTAGTGTATGTTGAGGACATTATCTTTGGAGGAAATGAAATTATGTGAAATAAGTTGATTGATGATATGAAAAATGAGTCTATCTAACCGCTACTATATCGGATAGTATGCATGCAGTTTGTCTTATGGAAAGGTTCCAAGAATATCCCAAAGAATCACATGTTGCAATACTTAAAAGGATATTCAGATATTTGAAGGACACTCTAGATTTTAGTTTATGGTATCCTAAGGATACTAATTTCTCTTTGAGTGCATATACAAATTTGGATTGGGTAGCTTGTATAAATGAAAAAAGAAGTACAAGTTTAGATGTGATTTCTTTCTTGGAAGAAAATTGGTTTCTTGGTTGAGTAAGAATTAAGATTCGGTGTCATTATCTATTATAGAGGTATAATATATTGTAGTAGCATCATGTTGTACATAGGTGTTGTGGATGAAGTAGGCATTGAAGGATATCAAAGTATCATATGATGAACCTATTTCTATCTTGTGTGATAATAAAAGTGCTATCAATATTTCAAAGAACCCAATAATGCATTCAATAACAAAACATACTCTATAGAGTATCAATTTCTAAGGGAGAAGGTTGCAAAGAATGAGGTGAAGTTGGAGTATGTTCCTACAAAGGATCAAGTTGCGGACATTTTACTAAAACTCTTCCAAAAGATACATTTGAGTATATATCTCCGATAGAAGTTAGGGGTTATTTCCCCTCCTTTTTTCAATTAGATGCATAATTTGGTGCATCTTTCCAGGGAGCATTTCAAGACACATTCTTGCTCCTAGACTGATGTTGAAGGCTACCTCTTAGGTGGAGTAGGTAGTGATGTTTATGTTGGTGTATTCAAGTAGAGCATATCTTGTGTCCTTAAGGGGGGTGTGCAAAAAAGAGCAACCAATAGAGAGAGAAGTGAAGAATGAGTAGTGCAAAATGTATAGTAGTGAGAGTAGTATGGAGAAGAGTAGGGGAGAGAGAAAAATTGTTGGTGTTTCCTAAAGAGAAGTTTGCAAGTGATGTGAAAGGGAAAGATGTTTCCCTTTTCTATTGATGTCAAATGGGGAGAGTGTGATCTAAAACATATATGGGGGAAGTGATTATTTGAAAAAATCCTTAAGATAGGGGGAGAGAATGGTTTCGAAAAGACATAAGGAAAAGAGTATAAGAGATGCCCTAGTTATGGAGAGTGTCGCTTAATGTAGAGTTTTTTTTGGTTGCTTTTTCTCTTGATGGTTTTCAAAGTTGGAGTTGCCATCAATGACAAAGGGGGATATTATTACAAGTATGATGTAGGTCTTGTCATTGATGTCAATATTTGGTCATTAATGTCAATAGTATGGAGATTTTTGGAGTTGTTGAAGAAGTGTTACACTATGTTGTTATCTTTATTGTGGTTTGATGTCAACCTCTAGTGTAGTCATGACGTGATCATGTTGATGAAGAGTTATGGTGTTGTAGATGTTGTAAATATGTTGAGGAAATGTTTGTGGTGTTGCAGTTGTAGTAAGTTCACTTGGTTTCCAAGTGGTTTTCATAAAATTTGAATAAAAGAGTGTCCAGTGTGATAGAGGTGTTTTTAGGGGTGTGCTCCACATTTCATGGTTGAAGATATGCTTGTGTGGTTTGGATGTGATGATAATAGGTGTTTAGAGGTGTTCTATCCAAATTTTTTAAGTTCGGGATCATACGATAGAAAAAGTCATGTTTGATAGTGTGTTTTCCCATGAAGAAGGATGTTTGGGAGAAATGAGATTGCTCTTCATTTCTCTGTGTTATTGTTTCTATCTTGCAAATTTTGGAGCATTCTAATAAATGCAAGGTGGATTTTGCGTTGAGTTATGTGGCAAGTGAGTATGATGTGAATGTGATCAAGTGTGGTGATCTGAGTGTGAACTTAATGCCTATGACTCTGGATGTAGTGAGCAGAAAGTGTCCTCATTTTTCTTGAAGCTGCTAGAGTTAATGAGCCAAAAGTTGTAGATGGCATAAAGTTGCAATGGTGGATCTTCCTATTTCTCTAAGACAGTAAATCTCTATGTAATAGTTTTCTTCTTTCTTCTTTCTTCTAGATAGTGATTCCTTTGAGAAATGATCCCTTCTTCTTCTTTGGGAAATGATCCCTTTGATAGTGAGCCTATTTTATTCAGTGTTGCTATTCATATATATGTGAGTTAATCCTCGTCGTGGTTTTCCCTGCTTAGGTCTTTCCATGTAAATATGGTATTCTCTTGTGTATGGTTGTGTTTGCATTGTCGTTTCACATGTTCGCATTCTAATAATGCTTAATTAGGGTTTAAAGTTTGATAAAGGTTTGAAATTTAATGACGGATTGAATGTTCTAATGTACAACTGCTTCACCCCCCCTCTTAGTTGTCGTGTGCATCTAGCAGATTTGGGATATCATGACCAGTCTTCTAATGTAATTATGTTAAATTCATTTAATGGTAATAAAAATGAAAATTCCCATTTTAAAAATTGCTTATCCTCATATTGTAATTTTTGTCACATGAAATTTTACCCTAAACTAAGTCCAACATTCCAATGATACAATAAGAGTGATCTCAAGTGTGGGACCCTTGTTATTTATAATAGACTTCTAGAGAAGGTCAACTTCCTTTCTAACCTAAATGTGCTAGTGTCAGTCCAACCTAGTACCAAATAACTCTAAACTAGTCCTACAACTAACAACCTGTAGAAGGAAAATGGAGAGAAAGAGGAATACAAAAAGAAAAGGGGTGGCGATGCACTTGAGTCAGGTGTATTTCTTCTGACCCACTATAGAATAATTGATTAATCAAATTTCCAATAAATTTACACAAATATCTATTATACTATTTTCTATAGTCTTGTAAGGAGGTTAGGGTTTAACAAACACTAAGAGGGAAATATTCCATGGTTAGGTCCTATTAAAAAAATATCTTACAAGAATATGAGACATAGAGAACAATCATACTAATGTGAAGCTAGAAGAATCTTCATAATAAACTAGAATTGAGAGAAAGTAAGGTAAAAAATTATTAATCCAAAGGAATGGGGCCTATTTATATTTGTAGAAAATATCAAAATTGCATTTATTTGCTAGAGAAACCAGATAATAACCCTTACAAAATTAGCCTCAATTATAATTCATTCTCATATAGAACACCAAAACCTTAGAACCCCTAGCTACTTACAGAATCAATGGAGAAAAGAAACTTGTCTAGTTCAATCCAATCTAAAGGTATGGAAAGGACATTCCTAACATCTATGATTGTGTCAACATTGATGAATTGAGGGTGGATTACTAGAAACTTCCACAAAATCCACTACAAAATATAGCCAAGGGGGCTTAGAGATTAGTTAATATATTATGGAATTGTATATTTCCTTAGAATATATTGAGAAAAAAATTAAGATCACTTTTGATATGTTACAAGTTATAATTCCAGTTGGGAGAGTTACTAAGCATTCAATTTGGCATCCTTGCAAGCTAGTGTCATTCATGCAAAATTTTGAATCCATCACTAGCCATTTCTAAAGTTTAAATTATAACCATCAATTCACTTTTAAAAATATTGATCAAAAGGACCACATGTGAGTGCAAGAATTCATAAGAGGTTGGGGAGACCTCATTCTATGAAGAAATAACACACTCAAAAAGAATTAACACATGTATATAAGTGTCTCTAAGATGGAGGTGGGACCTATAGACTTTTTGGGCCTATAGACATGTTGGATACCTTAGTTGTCATTGCTTCCAAGTGGTAGAAAAGTGCATTAGAATGAATTTTAAATAATCTACCTTTTAGAACCTATGTTGCAAACAACGAGTGTGCTACAACAAGAAGTTCATCTATTTGAACCTTTGACTCATTGAGGAATGGGCCCACAACAAAGAATGAAAGCTTTGATGAAGAAGATGCCACATTAGACCATGCAGCCTTGAGGATGAAACACGGCATCCAATTGCATGAGTGTACTTTAAGATAAAAGGCCTTTAAAAATTAATGCTATGAAGAAGATAATACATGCTACAATAAGGAGCTTGACATTTGACACTTATTCACTTTTGTCCATATTTGGTAATGCCTAAAACCTCTACCTAGGCCCATGTTGAGTAGGTTCCATGTGTCACTGTATTTAATTAGTTCATTTTAACCTTTATATTCCTTTGATAATTTTTGTTTAGCTAAATGAATGCACTCCCAATAAGAGTACACCATTTCTAAATGATGTGACATTTACTTGTTAAGTAAGAATGAGTCACTAGGTGTGAAACATGTTAGGAAAAGGTGTGTTGTACATCTTACATAATGTATTTAATGTAATTATTCTTGGGGCCTCTTTATGTTGCATGTAACAATGGGACACAAGTTAAGTTGCTAAAAATGTAATTATTTAATATTGGGGAAAATAAATAAATAAAGTACCCAATATTAAATATGGGCACATGGTTTTGTAATCTTATGGTTTTAGTCACATGGTTTTGTGTAATACCACTTGGTGGTTTTGTGGGAGCTTGTTTGTATAAAAGAAACCACAAGGGTAGTTGTTTAGATTGGAAAGTTTTCATGTTAGCTCTTGTTAGCATTTGTGAAGGTTTGAAGCATGGCATGGGATGTGTGGTTACATGTTTGTTCACATGGATTGCTTGGAGAGGGTTTGATTCTTCAATGGTGTTCATGAAGACTTTGAAGATGTATTGTAATCTTTATTGTTGAATAATACATGAGAGATAGATGCTTTTGGAGGTTGGATTTTTCCCTCTTAAGGGTTTATCCAGGGTATATCTTGTGTCATATTTTCATGGGTATGTTGTCTATTCTCTTGCATGTGGATTATGAATACTTAGTTGCATAGATTTATCTTTTGGGTTATGTGGAAATTGTCTTCAATTGTCTACAAGTTTCCAACAATTGGTATCAGAGCCATGGTTGTGGTTGTAGAACCCTTGGTTGAGAAAAATCTTGTTTAAGTTTGAATCTATGCATTGCATTAGAGAATCAAATACATGGCAAGATATGAGGGTTTTGCAGGTTGTTTAGTGCAAATATGAGGATTTTGGGTTTCTAATTTTGATGGGTTATTCATGGATTTGGAGTGTAAGAAATTTTGGGTGAAATAGGTTTCTTGGTTTTGCATTCAAATGAGGGTTTTGTGGGTGAAAATTTGCATAAGACCTCCTAGAACAAAATGGACCTCATAATTGGATCTAGGTTGGATGAGAGACGAATTTTACTATATAATTTTCCCTATTTTGGCTACTGGAAAAAATGTAGTTTTTTTTGTGTGAAATTCCCCTTTGTTGTTGTATAGTCGTTAATATTTCATTTAGAAAAATAAAAATCCGAAATTAAAAAAAAAATCCTATCACCATACCCTACAAAATGAAAAGAAAAAGAAAGAAAAAAATAGCTTGGAAGTATTTTTGTAAAAGGTTTTAAGAAAAAATTAAAAGTATGTGGGAGGGTCGAACCCCCGACACCATACTTGCAAGTCTACAATTGGCCTGCCATCCTGCCAGCTGGCAGGTACCACCAATAGGCTCATAGGTGGGACTTGCTTACCACTGCCCCTTAATGGGGTTTTAAACCTTTAAAATTGTTTTTTCTAAAATATTGTTTTTAAATAAAATTTCCATCGCTAATTTGTTAAAAGCCCTTCGATACATTTTAAAACGCTTGATGAAAATTTTGAAATATTAAAAATTTAATTATATTTTATAAAATTTTGGGTCCACCACTTGAGTGACCAACACCACTGGTGGCTTCACTTAGGGGCCACCCCTGATTACATCTCATACCAGAATTGTGCAACAATTTTCTAGAGGGCATAACTTTCACCCAGGTGGTTACTTTTTGCTCTTCTTGGACTCGTTGGAAAGCTGATTGGATGATCTACGCTATGGTGCTAGTAATTTTCTAATATTTTATAGTTTTTGATAGTGTTTTGCATGTTGTAATTCAGGTTTTCTTTTTTACCTTCGAGAGGACATATCAGGTGCATACGGAGTTGGACTTTGGACTTTGAATAGTCAACGGAAAGCTTGTTCAGAACTCTACACAATGGATCAGATTTGGAGTTATTTTGGCATGGTTTATTTTTTTTCTTCTTCATCTGAGTTGTTTATGGGTTACTTTAACTATGGAGATACTATGAATTTATGGATTATTAAATCTTGGAGATTTGATGTTGGATTCATTGTATACTCAACTGTACATCTCAGATTATTCTCTTTTTGACATGGTTATCAGTATTGGTTTAATTTGTATTGTGCATTGTTGTATCTACAAGTTGTGCAATGTTGTAGGTGGTTTATACTTACATGTCACATTTATGAATTGTACATGGGTTGTCTTTTCCCATTGATATTTTAGTGTTGATGCATGTTTAGTTTTGGTGGCTTGGTTTAGTCACTTGGTTTGTTGGTTTTTGTATACACCTAAAATCGGTCATTGCCTTTAATTAATTAAATACTAGCTATTTAATTAATATTTTGACTAGATATAAATAAATTCTCAATTTATTTATATTGTTCATATCATTTAATTCTTCAAATCTAAAAAATCATATTCTTCTAATTTAATTAAATAAATGAATTTCTAAAGTTTGTTTTATTTAATTAAGTTTCACTAATCTTAGATTAGGAATTTGAGCACATGTCTACAAATTTTTGTGCCACCTCACCAAGGTCACATGAAATTAAATAACTCTAATTTTTAATTAGAATTATCTTCAACTCATTTTAAAAAGCACATGGCTCATTCCTCACACACTTCCACCAATTTTGGAGCACATGGTCTTCTCTTCCCACACTTGAATCTTCCATCCAAATGGAATATTTCCCATTGGTCAAGAGATTCTTCCATCCAAATGGCATGTTTTCTTTGGTCAAGGGGACAACATCTTGATTCTCTTCATCTTCACCATTCATTCTTCTTGTTCGAATCTAGACTATTGATTATTGCCACCTCACTATATGCTTGGAAAAGGCTATAAATACAACCCTTGGGTATTGTATTTGGTGTCCACATTTGAAGTAGAGTTATCATGTAGGTTTATCGTTGGAGCTTGGGAGAATTTTGGAGTCTTATAATTTCATCTAACTTCATGCTTTTCTTTGCATTTACATCTTAACTTTAAATCTTGCATTATATTTGTATTTTAGATTAGTTCATTTTTAGTTTGTATTTGAGCATATGGAGTATCATCTTAGTCATTTTTAGTTAGCATTTGAGCATATGGTGTATCATCTTAGTCATTTTTAGTTTGCATTTGAGCATATGTAGAATCATATATAGATCATTCTACTTCAATACCATAGCATCCACCTCCACTTGTTTATTTATCATAAACATCATCCTCCACTCATCATAGCATTCATCATCATTATTTGCATATAGTTTCATGTAGGCATTAAATTGGCTTGCATGTTGAATACTAATCTCATTTATTAAGTGTCATTCTAATAGCCTTTGTGCACATAGAAATTTGAGGGCCAAAATGTTAAGAGAATCATTAAGAATAGAGGACAATGAGATGTTCTTAAAAGATTTAGTTTGTTGCAAATAGAATAGCTTCTTTTCTTTGAATCTTTAATATAAATTATTTCATTAAGGTTTGTGTTGATACTAAATTTACACATTTCACACACACACAAAATGGCCCCCAGTGTGGGGCCTTGCCCCATTTATTATTGACATGCCAAAAAATTTATGTTCATGGGTTCAAACGTGAGACTTCTGGCACTTCTTGCACCCATTTTGGCACCTCTTGCACCCATTTTGGCACCTTTTGCACCTGTTTTGGCTACTTTTGTACCTGTTTTGGCACCTTTTGTCTCTATTTTGGTGCCTTTTGCACTTTATGTGGTGCTTATTGTCTCTATTTTGGCACCTTTTGTAGTTTCCCTATTTTTCACTAAATCTGAAGGCTAATAATTTTTGTTATCATTTTGTAGGTTTCTCAGATTCATTTTCAAAGACATTCTTATCAAACTACTAACATATTGTAGGGGTTGGAAGTGATTTACTTATTTCCTTTTGGTTAAGTTAGGAAGATAGCTTAATTAAAAGGTTAATGAACACCATGTCTTTTGTGCTTGATGAGTGATAGGCATATGCTCTCCCCTTAATTGGGTGACCAAAAATCCAGACCCATGCTTGTTTATCTACGAGTGTGAGTGGAGTATATGGCATGTGTTCTCTCTTTATTCATGCAGAATAAAGATTGATTGAACTATGGGTATACTTCCTTGCTTTTGTTTATTTTAGAGGGCTTTCCTTGTGGCAAAAAGTAATCACCCAAGGGAACGACCCAACTAGTAACACACTAAAGCCAAGTGACTTCCAGCCAATATATAAATGTGGATACTAGAACAAAGGCCAGTATCATGAGGATAGTTCCAACGAGAAGGGCAACAATGGTCTCTTGCCGCATGGATTATCCCCCACAAAAAAAATGCTCGTACTAAAACCATTGTTATAGTTTGGCCAAAAACCTTTATCTATTCTTTGGTGCAGCAACAGTCATTGCAAAGGCATCCACATTCTCACAAATTTTAGTAGAGATGAGAAATATGCCATGGGAGATTCATGGGTATTGGTGCTTGGCTACCCCGAGAAGTGAGTGTCATGGATGGGAGCCAGTGGGGTCAAGCATCTAGTCATCTGCTAAGAATAAGTGTGATTGGGGTTAAACCCATGTGGAATCCAAAAGAATAGTCTTTCACAACCTTAGGAGTGTACATTGCTTGATGTGTCTTTATCAAAGTGTTTTCAAAACAAATTTCAAACAAAACATCACATTTTGAAAGTGAAAACCCTGATTCATAATTACATTCATTGAAACAACCAAGTCTCCAAATGGAAAATTAGAAAAAAAAATCAAACAAACTTTCAAGAAACGATGTTATTCTCTCAGTGTCTAGACCTTCTGGCACATATTGGTTGCCTTCTAGCACTTTTTGCACCTGTTTTGATGCCTTCTACACTTTTTGTGGCTCCTTTTGTCTCTGTTTTGGCACCTTTTTCCCATTTTTTGGCACCTTTTGCTCATCCTATGGCACCTCTTATCCCTGTTTTGGCACCTTTTACAGAACACAAAATAGTGACTAGGTTCATCCTCCCTTCTTGAATAGTCGATCTCATCTCGAGAATCTATAGTGTTCCAACCAATCCTTTGGTAAAGCGAGGAATCCAAACATGTGTTTTTACTAAATGATTTCCGCGAAGAACCGTGAGCAAAGTCCAAAGTTCTTAGTCCAAGAGAACATCAAAAATGTCTCTCAACACTCTATGAATTTAGAGAGATGTTGGTCTTCAATTTTTACAAAAGAGCTTCAAAGAACAATCCCAACTTGTACTTGTTTTACTATTGTCAAAATCCAAGACTTTTCCAAAGATTTGAGTATCTCGTTTCACAAGTTTGAACCAAAATTTCAAAATTTTCTCAAGTCCAAAAGTCGACCCTCCAATTTCCGCGATGGTACAAACTTGCCAAAAATATATGTCTAACAAGTGAACATGTATATAAACTATACCAAGATCCAACATCCTAAAGTTCCCAAAATCATTCAAAACATCTGTAATTTTCAAGCTTAGTTTCCTCATAAGGATCTATCATCCTTTCATCATGAAATGAAGCTTGCTTAATTAGATTCACCCTAGTTCATGTCAATAGAATTTTTCATTCTATTTGAACTTGGGTAATCCCTTGGCACTCCCAAATTGAAGATCAAAGTTTAGTTAAAACTATAACACTTGTATGCTCATCCAAACAAGATTACAAAAGCATAAACTCAAATAATAGGAAATTGAAACTCAAACCACCATGGCTGAAATAGATGAGGATCAATTGAATTCTTTAGCTCATCAAATGAAAAACCTTCAACAAAAAATTTGGGATATGCAAAGGGAAACAACCACAAAGATATTTCTGCTGTCACATCTATTCTTTTATCCATCTGATAGAAATACGGACATGACACCTTCTCCACCAACAACTACATCATCCAAGTTCAATTTCTTTGAATTTTGAAAACCAATAATCCCAAATCAAATTCTTCAAACACAAATTATATTTAACAATCTTTCCATGTCATGCATCTATCTTCATCTCCCATAAGCCAAAATGAATCTTAGTGAATTCTTTCACCAAGTTAACGATTCCATCCAACCACTTGGTCTATCATATCTTCTATATCCTATGATTCATGTCAATCTCTTAGTCCAAACCATGTTGTCATAGACTCCTCTACACCTCAATATCAAAGCATTCTTTCCATTTCATCCAATGATACCAAAACTCCACAAGTTATTCCAATATTTGACCAAGACCCCATCTCTCAAGAATTCTATAATGATCCCCTCCTTTCACTTTTCATCCATAATGATTCCCTTCCATCTCAAGAGAAAAGTATCCTTCCCAGTCCTCCTTCCACTCCACCTAATGAATCCATACCATCTCAAGATTCCATTGCATCCTTGGAACATGATAGTTCTTCCATCCTATCTAATGATGTCCTACCATCCGATGATCAAGATATTCTTTCTCCAAAATCTCAAAATTATCTTTCTCATCAAGACCAAGATACACCTCCATCTGAGGATATCCTTTCATTCCATAAGGATGTGAACATCCTTCTCAAGATCAATATATGCCTTCCATAACACTTCATGATGACTCCACACCTAATAAAGAGAAAGCTACTCCATCTCCTACACCTCGTGATCCTTTTCCAAGTCAAGATCAAAAAAACCCATTATCCCCATGTCAAGAGCCTATCACACCTCTACAAGCTATCCATGAACCACACACCTACAAATTGGGATCCTCCACCTTTATCTACTCTGGTTTACTTCCAACACCTATCCTTTCATCCATATCATATCCTCCCCAAAATGGACTTGCACCTTGTTTCACAAACAATACATATCCCATTGGTAAATGAATGTGTCAAAGTATGAACTACAAAGGAAAAGGATTAGGCCTCCATGAACAAGGTATCCTGGAACTTGTTTCTATCCAAAAAAATCCATATTATCAAGGCCTTGGTTATATTCCTAAGTATCCTAGTCCTTCAAACCTTCCATCTATGCTAGGTGCTCATCCTAGTCCTTCAAACCTTCCATCTATCTTAGGTCATCATCCTAATCCACCAAACCTACCTTCTATCTTAGGTCCTTATCCTAATCCACCAAACCTTCCATCTATCCTAGGTCCTCATCCTAGTCCATCAAACCTTCCCTCTATCCTAGGTCCATATCTTATTCCTCAAGAACAAAAAAGGCACACATCCTCGATGCCCTTTCAAAATTCTACCTACACTCACTCATCTGTAATATCTCCATACCATTCATCTCAATCCACCCCTCCCATTGCTCTTGGGAGCAATTTGGGGTGTCAAATGTCAAAAGCTTCCATATCAAAATCCACATGTGTCAAAGGATCAACATGTCTCCTTGAAGAGGCATGCAAAAATAAAAGAAAATTTGATCCAAAATCAAAAGGAAATTTCAAAAGGCCACAAAGGCCTATCAAAGAAAAAGGAAAAAATACTAAGACCACAAAGTTCCATAAAGCAAAATAAAAATATCAAAGGCCACAAAGACCCAAAAATAAAATATCAAAGTCAAAAGTCATGTGGATTCCAAGAAGTCTCATAGAAGCAATAAAATATAAATTGGCATCCAAATTTTCTAATCCAAAAGCTTCCTCCAATTTTCCATTTAAAAACCTATCACCTTCCAAATCCATTTTTCCTCCATCATTTCACCACCCTTCAAGGTGTGTGCCAATTTTGAGCTTGCAATCCTTCCCATCTATCCATTAGCAAGTCTTCCCACCTCCTATCCATTACCCAAAATTCATCCCCCATTATTCTCCTTTAATACAAACCTTTGGATAAGTCCTTAGTTTTTCCATCATACCTTTAATAGGCCAACATTTATGAGTCTAATCCCCATTTCCATGGTTTATTAAAGGGATATTTGGTCATGAAACTTGATGCTTAAGTCCTTCCATCTTCCTATCATGCATATATTATCCTCCACATTTCCCACCTTTGATCTCAACAAGGTTAAGAATATTCTTGAATATCATATATCTTATCCTTTTTTCTTTATCCATATCTTACGTACCATATTTTTCACCTTATCCATATTCCATCATTATTTCTAGATACATCCTTTCTTCCCTTCCTTGGTCTTGATGAGGAATAGGGGAAAAGTACTTGGGCCTTATGTCTGTATCTTATCTAGTTGATCTTGATCATCCCATTCATCATCTTTATCCTCACATTCTTCCAATCCATATCTTCTAGCTTATCAAAATTCATGTCATCATGTCCCTTTGCAACCTTGAATATTATCATGCAAATCATATTTGAGCCTAGTTATAAAACATTATCCAATCATTATATCTTTTTTCAATCAATCATCAACAATCATCAATCTTATTGTACTTAGAGGAAATTAGTGATCCTAAGTACTTATCATCATCATACCTTATGGAATCAATCATTCGTAGCATCCTAATCAATCAACCATTATCATCTTTTGACAAGAGATATATTGCTTGTGTGACATGTTTTGCAGTGAATCTTTCATTTTGATCTATCATTTATTCATGGTTGCATTATCTCTATTGTGGGGCATCTTATTCCTTCAACTAGTCATATCATTTCATCCCATCTTAAAAGATCAAAAATACAAAAAAATCAAAAAAGATCAAAAATCCAAAAAAAAGAGATCAAAAATACAAAAAATCAGAAAAATACTAAAATACAAAAAAAAGTGAAAAATCTAAAAAGATCAAAAAAATCATAAAATCTGATAAAGTGCAATAAAAACGAGCAGTGAAAACTTGGCAACAGGTGCTATTTGTGATAGGCTATATTTTCCATCTATTTGAACATGTCAACCATTCGCTTTCATTCGCCATTCACTTTTGCCATCCATCTGCCTATCTTTTGAAAGCTCCATGTACATATCTTGGCATCGTAGTCATGTCTCACCTTGGATTGGGGGAAAAATCCTGAACTCACTAGGGGAAAATAAAATTTGGGCTTAAACCAACAAACAAACAATAGTAAGACAAATGCAATAAAAACAATGATTAAAATGCAACCCAACATTGAACATCAATCACCATTAGAAATGCATCAAACATCCATATCATATCAAAAACCAAAAACAAGTCAAAAATAGAGTTTTCTTGTCAAACTACGTGGTCTCTGTGTATATAATGTAGGCAAGGCTAATCTTTGATCAGCCCCCAAGACCCCTAGGATAGGTCTTTAGTTTAGGTTCTTGGTCAAAATCTTGGAAAACACCTAAAAATTAGAAAATCAAATAATCCCAAAAACATCAAAAAATAAAAAATCAAATCAAATCAAAAGGATGATGCTCTTTTGAATCATGGGTTTATCACGCTAAACACAAATGTTCAATTGTTGTACTTTGATTTTTGTGATCATATCTCTGGAGCACCTCAATGATGCATCGAACTAGAGGAGCCAGGAAGGAGTGTGATTTTTCTTTGTCTGCTATCTGTGAGTTGGTCATTATTACTATGCAAATTGTCATGGGATGTGTGCTACAAAGTATCACTAATGAAATTATGAATTTGCATAGGAAACCAGTTAACTCTTGTTTTTTTATGCAATTAATTCTCAGGTCATCTCAATTTAATTATACTTAGATGATTGTGTTAACTTGCACTATCAAACATCATGGAAGTAGTACTCATGTTATCATGGTCTAAATATACCATTGATGCTTGTACTCACTTTCAACATTTTAAAGGCCCAATGATGATAAAAAGCATGAAAAATTGGCTATTATGAATGACAAATTTTGCATACGAGATCTGCATCCACATTAGTTTGCATTTGTATTTATGGGATTTCCAAAGCTGCAATGATGTTATCTCTTACATTAAGGGATTGATTACAATTAAAATTACCAAAAACAAATCATTTTCATATAGTTACACATCACTTGCACTATCATCAATTAGAAAACATTCTCACTTGCATTAGAAAACATTACAACATCATTCATCCATCACATCATAATATTTGCATAAAAAAAACACAAAACGATGTCCATCGCATCTCATTTACATAATCAAAATCATTTCATATAGTGTTATTAGGGAAGTGGTTCACTAAGCTTAAATGAGTGAATCTCTTTAGATTTCCAAAAGAATTGCGAAATATGTCAGGTTTTGTGAAGCTTAATTTAACAAAGAATCAACTGACGACAACCTTCCCATAACTCTTGGAAGGTGTATAGATTCACTCATTTAAGCGTAATACCCTAGAACACGATCATCTACATAATCATAATTCATTAGTACAAAACATCACACATCATTTGCATCACATCCACACATAATCAATATGAACATCACACTTCATTATATATCATTATTGCATAATCAAATCCATTTCACATATTATAAAACACCATTTGCATAAATCCATAAACCATGGAGAATCATCAATCATTGCATTATCATATCATATCATCATTGCATACATTCTCATAAAAATAAGTACCATCACAAAATCATTTCATATACACATTCATTCATTCATTACATCATTTATTTGCATCAAAAAAGAACAAAAATATCAAAATTCATCACATTTCATTGACATAATAGGATCCATCTCATGCATTATATAGGCATCATTCATAAATCATCATAGACCCATAACACATCAGTTGCATCATCATTTGCATCCATAGCATATCATAACATTAGGGTCATCATCATGAACATGGGAATTAAATGCACCATAGACATCTATCATCATATCAACACATAGATCATAATCATCGATGCATATCATATAACCTCAAAAATCATAATGTCAAAGTGTACAAGGATATCCAAAAGAATGACGAGATACATCAATATAAAAAATGGAACTATATCGTAAAGTTTTAACACAAGAAGTACATCATCAATGTCACAACAGTGTATATATCATGTCCAAAGTAGATCAAAATATGCTATGTCAAGCTCACCCCAAATTATGTTGGCCTCACAGAACCAATACCTCCTCCACTTGATGGACCTG
>VDFB02000015.1:318318512-318385447 GCA_007258455.2 Sequoia sempervirens | reverse complement strand
TCCATGAAATAATTTGTTTCTCATATGTTGGCATTATCAAGAATTGTAATAGGAACCCATTGAACAGCATCTGCTTCAATGACATCCCTAGTTGTCCCAACAATCGTTGGAATATAATATTTTGTAGTTAGTAGATTTGTCCAAGTTAGATCCATGTCAACTAAAGACCATCAACTTGCCCCAATGTATATCATCAACATTGAATTTTGGTAGGTATTTTCAAGTTTGAAAAGGAGTGCTTATTTTTGGGCTTGCAATAGCCACAACATACCTGCAACAATTAATGAATTAGGTAAATTTGAAATTTGAATCTAAGCACTCATTCTCATGAGCTTGAAACAAGACAAGACAAAAAAAGGAATGTCTTTGCAATTGTTGAAAGTAAGCAAGAAGTAGAGTTCTTTTGGTACTGAAGTGAAGACCCTGTAGAAATAGGAAAAGTGGAGAATGTTCAACACAAAATTAGTAATAGTAGCAGCATAGGGAATGTTTTAGCAGATGCAACACATTATCAGCCGCAACTACAGGATTGTAGCAACTTGCATATTTCGGTGTGAGTGTAGCACCTTTTGTATTGGACATCTATCCAAGTTAGTTTATGTTTATTTTTGTAGTGTAAACAGAGCACGTCCTCTAATTTTTTTGTATTATGAAACAAATATGAAATATATGCAAAGTTAATATCTATCTATTTTGGCTTGTTGATGATTCATTGCCTTTGTGCGTATTCTGTGTATTTATTTTTTGCTTTGTCCATCCTATCACAACAGTGACTCTATATTTTATTGCTCACCCCTGCTTCTCCCAACAAGTGGTATCAGAGCCTTGTTTTTCTGGGTAGTATGTTTATTGTGGGTATCTTTGTTAAAGCCCTAGGTTATCTAGGCATTGTTTAGTCTTCTTAAAAATTTGAGAAATATGGCAAGAGGTGACAACAAAGGTTGGCAGCAGCCACCGAATTTTGATGGGAAGAATTATGATATATGGGATAAGAAGATGAGAACCATCTTAGTTGCAAATGACCTATGGGAGTTGGTCACTAATGGGTTCAATGATATCACAGACCCAAATGCGTTTGCATCCCTTTCAAATGCACAAAAGAATCAATTGAAGGAGATCCAAATGAAGGATGCAAAAGCCCTCAACTTGATTGAGGAAGCCTTGAGTGAGGCTATTTTCCCAAATATTCCAACATCAAATTATGCAAAAAAAGCTTGGGATATATTGCAAAATATTTATAAAGGGACTGATAAAGTGAGGTTAGCTAAGTTGCAGCTCTTGAGAAGAAATTTTGAAACTCTACAAATGAAGAATAATGAGTCTATTTCATATTTCCACACCAAAGTCTCCACCTTGGTAAATCAGCTGAGAGTCAATGGAGAAACAATGGAAGAACAAACGATTGTTGAGAAAATCCTAAGAAGTTTGCCTACTAAGTTTGACTATGTAGCCGTTGCCATTGAAGAGGCAAAACACTTGTCTCAAATGACTATAGATGAGATGATGGGTTCACTACAAACCCATGAGTAGTGGTTGAATAGATCTACTCCTTTCTTAGAGAAAGCATTCAAAGCTTAGACCAATGCAAGAGGTCGGGGAAGAGGAAGAAACAAAAGAGGTAGAGGTCAAAGAGGAAGAAGTAGAAATGATTCTAGAAGAGGACGTTCTAATAGCACAGAGGAGCTAAGTAGCTCACAATCAACAAACTAGTACCAGAAGTAGAGAAACAGTTTGAATCAAAGGAATGCCAAAAGGAATGTGTAGTGTTATTACTATCACAAATATGGCCATTATGCTAGTGAATGTAGAAAGAAGCAACATGACCATGGAGGCCAAAATGCTAATGTAGCAAATGAGAACAAAGTTGAAAATGACAAACAATCAAATGTTTTCATTGTTTGCAACCTTGTTGAACGCAACAATGATGAAGTATGGTACTTGGACAATAGATGTAGCAACGACATGAGTGGTAACAAAAACTTCTTTTCCTCCATAGACAATAGTATAAAAATAGAAATGAAAATGGGAAATGATGAGAAGGTTCTTGTCATTGGAAGAGGTGTAGTTAGCATCCAAACAAAGAATGGTGAGAAGCAGAAAATCCAGGATGTTTATTATGCCCCTGGTATAAAGCATAATTTATTGAGCATTGGACAAATGGTCCAAAATAGTTATAAAATCCTGATGGAGAATGGAGAATGCAAAATATTTGATAGAGGAGGTAGCAAAAGAGTGATGGTTGTAGTGCAGATGACAAGAAATAAAATGTTTCCTCTCAGGATGCACATAGTTTCTATGAAAAGAACAATAGACCATCAACAAAAACATTGTTCATCAGCACTCACAATAGTTGCACAATAGTCAGTAGTCGAACAACAATTTTCTTTCAAGACGGTCATCAAAGTCCCATACAAACTATGGCATTTAAGGTATGGGCACTTAAGCTTTGCAAGTTTGAGTTTATTGTCTAGGAAAGGAATGGTTAGGGGTTTACCATCCATTGTAGAACCTAATGGCAAGTGTGAGGCTTGCATTTTACGAAAACAACATAGGAAGCCATTTCAATTTGGGTATTCTAGGAGAGCAAAAGTACCACTTGAGTTAGTGCACTCAGATTTATGTGGACCCATGAAAACCCCCAATTTAGCTAGAAATACATATTTCATGACTTTCATAGATGATTACAACAATAAATATTGGTCTATTTCTTAAAAAACAAATCGGATGCCTTCGAGAAGTTTAAATGGTTTAAGGTAGCAGTTGATAAGGAGAGTGGTCACTATATTAAAGCCCTTAGAATAGATAGAGGGGGAGAATACATCTCCAATTAATCTCTAATTTTTTGTAGGAATGAAGGAATTCACAAACAATTTACAAAAAGGTATACCCCACAAAAAAATGGAGTGGTAGAAAGGAAGAATAGGACCATTCAAGACATGGCAACAAGTATGCTAAAGGAAAAAGGGTTGTCACAAATATTTTGGGGAGAAGCTGTAGCAACAATAATCTATATACTGAATAGGTGCCCCACAAAGGCTGTCTGTGATAGGATTCCACAAGAGGTGTGGAAAAACAACAAATGGAGTGTTGAGCACTTAAGGATATTTGGGTGTGTAGCATACACACTCATGCCAAAAGAGAAGAGGCAAAAATTTGATGATAAAGGAGAAAAGTGCATCTTCATAGGCTATAGTGAGGAGTCAAAATCCTACAAATTGTACAATCCCATCAGCAAGAAAGTGGTAATTAGTAGGGAAGCATGGGATGGAACAGTAGATGACACCATGGGTATTTCTATTACAATACCCCTTGATGATAAAGAAGTTGCAGATGATAGCAACATAGGGGGAGCTCAAGAGAGCAATATCTCAACAAGAAACCACCGTAGAGAATTGGAAAATAAAAAATCTGGTGATTTGCAGAAGAATGGTAATTCTACAAGTGTTCAACAGAAATAGCAGTCTAGTAGCATTGAACAGAGACAACATACAAGTAGCTCAATAATTCAACAAAGTAGTAGCTTCGACAGTCAGTAGTAAGTAGCTCCAGAGGTCAGAGTAGTAGTAGCTCAGAAGAAAATTCGGATCCTACAGTTGCATCATTGATGCCAAGAAAAACAAAGAGTGTGAGGGAGATCTATGACAACACACATCATGTTGATTTTCATGAAAATTTAGATTTTTCTCTATTCTCCTATAGTGATCCAACACACTTTGAGGAAGCGATGAAAGAAGAAAAATGGTGTAAGGCCATGGATGAAGAATTGGATGCTATAGAGAGGAATCAAACATGGGAGTTGACCGATTTACCCAAGGGTAAGCAAGTGATTGGAGTGAAGTGGGTCTATAAAACCAAGTATACAACTAAATGGAAAATTGAAAGACACAAAGCAAGGCTTGTGGTCAAAGGGTACAAACAACAACCCAGTATAGATTATGATGAGACATATGCACTAGTTGCAAGGCTGGAAACAATGTGAGAAGTGATAGCAGTTGCAACACATCATCAGTGGAAAGTGCTGCAGATGGATGTAAAGTCAGCTTTCTTGAATGGAGTTTTGAAGGAGGAAGTGTATGTGGAGCAGCCACCTAGCTATGAAGTCCCAGGGCAAGAGGACAAAGTGTATAGGCTCCAGAAAGCTCTTTATGGGCTGAAACAAGCACCTCAGGCATGGTACAATAGAATAGACTCTTATTTGTTGAGCAATGGCTTTAGCAAGAGCAATAGTTAGCCCACACTCTACATCAAATCAGCTGAAGGTGATATCTTAATTGTTGTTTTGTATGTAGATGATCTAATTTTTACTAGTAACAATGACAACATAAATGTTGATTTTAAAGAGGTGATGAAAAATGAATTTGAGATGATAGATTTAGGTTTGTTGAAGTATTTTCTTGGGATAGAAGTTCAACAAACAATGCATGGAACTTTTATTTTGCAATCTAACTATGCCAAATAGATTTTAAGAAGGTTCAAAATGCAAAACAACAAGTCTGAAACTACACAAGAATGACATCAGTAAGTGAATCCAACCCTCTACAAAATCATGGTTGGAAGTTTGATGTACTTGACGTCAACTAGGCCAGATTTAATGTATGCAGTAAGCTTGATATCTAGGTTCATGGAGGAACCTAAGGACTCACATTGGAAAGTAGGAAAGAGGATCTTGAGGTATGTCAATGGAAGAATAGGATATGGCATTTTGTATGCAACATCAAATGAGTTCAAGTTGGATGGTTTCACAGACAGTGATTGGGTAGGAAATGTTGATGATAGGAAGAGCACATCTGGCTATGTCTTCAACACGGGATCGGGTGAAATCTCATGGGCATCAAAGAAACAACTGATTGTCTCTCTTAGCACAACAGAAGTAGAGTACATAACAACAAATGCAACATCATGTTAGGCTATTTGGTTGAGGAGGATCCTTGTAGATTTACAGCAACATCAAGAAACACAATCATTCATTGTGACAATGTGTCCTCCATAGCTCTAACAAAGAATCTAGTCTTCCACGGACGAAGCAAACACATTGAGATTCGTTATCACTTCATAAGGTAGTTGGTAGAACAAGGTGAGATTGAATTGTAGTATTGTAGATCTGAGCAATAACTCACTGAAATCTTCACCAAAGCATTGTCATAGGATAGTTTTGAAATCCTAAGAGATAGGCTTAGCATTTTGGATAGCTTCGGAGATCAGCTCCAGAAGGAATCAACAGATTGACAGCTAACTTTTAGATTAAGGGGGAGTGTTGGAATATAATATTCTGTAGTCAATAGATTTGTCCAAGTCAACTCCATGTCAACTGAAGACCATCAGCTTGCCCCAACGTATATCATCAACATTGAATTTTGGTAGGTATTTTCAAATTTAAAAAGGAGTGCTTATTTTTGGGCTTGCAACAGTCGTAACATACCTGCAACAATTAATGAATTAGGTAAATTTGAAATTTGAATCTAAGCACTCATTCTCATGAGCTTGAGACAAGACAAGACAAAAAAAGGAATGTTTTTGCAACCATTGAAAGTAAGAAAGAAGTCAAATTTTTTTGGTATTGAAGTGAAGACCCTGCAACAACAGATGAAGTGGAGAATGTTCAACACAAAATTAGTAACAACAACAACACATTGTCAGCCACAGCTACAGGATTGTAGCAGCTTGCATATTTCAGTGTGAGTGTAGCACCTTTTGTATTAGACATTTGTCCAAGTTACTTGATGTTTATTTTTGTAGTGTAAATAGAGTATGTCCTCTGAATTTTTTGTATTATGAAACAAATATGGAATATATGCAAACTTAATATTTGTTTGTTTTGGCTTGCTGACAGTTCACTGCCTCTGTGCATATTCTGTGTCTTTATTTTTTACTTTGTCCATCCTATCAAAATAGTGACTATGTGTTTTATTGCTTACCCCTGCCTCTCCTAGCAACAATCTCTGTAATAATTTCCCTTTCATTTTTTCTCACTACATAGTGAAGGTTGGACTTCCCTACATTTGGGCTTCCAACTATTACAACCTATAGTCCAGTCTGTAATCTAGTCTAAAGTATTTGACCATGATCTGTAGTTTGTAGGGCTTGTTGCACTGGTTGCCACATTTCATTTATTCTAGAAATCAATAATCTTGTGTCCAATGGTGGCATTTCATCATCAACATCTAAATGAGCTTCAATCTCTACTAGCATTTACATACACTGCATTCTCAAGGATCATACTAAGGAAGACAATTCTACTCTTTATCTTTTATATTTGTAATGATGGATCATATAGTTTGGAGAGAAAAAAAAATTACACAATCAGAACCAAAAGCTACACAATACAATATTATAAACTGTAAAAACCATACGTCAGCAAGACAATCCTCCCTAAATGCCTACTAAAGTAATCTTTGTAGCAATCATCAATTTTGCAAAATTCAGCTGGCCACATTCTCTTCTTGAGAAAGATCTAAGCACCCATTTTTGTAAATCCAACATTTGTAAGACTTTCCCCAACCTCTAAACATGTATGCAATAGATCATTTTCATGGTACTAAAGTTCCACAATCTCCTCTTTTGTGTATGACTTGGGTGCTAACTGCCAACATAAGTACAACTAAAACCTGGTGCTTCATTTGATTGAAAGTCTCTATAGACTCTTTAACAAGTCCATTTGTGTTTATCCTGTCATACTTGTTGACTAGAGTAGTAGCATCTACAACATCTAATAAAATTCCACAGTTCCCATTTTGATGTAGCTGAGAGAAAGGTGGTAAAGGCTATTGAATTCGGTTTTACAATTACTTTTTGCATTTTCTTGGAAGTCTTCAAAGAATTTTTAGCATATATGTTGCATGCATTTCAACTAGGGTAGTTGCAACTAAGGTATTTGACAAAATCTATGTTTCTAATTTTTTGATAACTGCCATAGTCTTGTTCCAAAGCTCCCATCTTGGCATGAACAATGAGGATGCTGACAAAGGTTATAAACTTCACCTTTGTTCCTGCCAAGCGCATCACTCATGCATACTCTCTTGCATAGCTTGTGTGATAATAGAGGCTGCAATTTGTATTTGTTTGAAAGTTTCTAATGAAATTTTGAAATCCGACACAATTATTCCTTTGCAAACCACTACATCTGATAGAAATCACTATCCTCTATGTGTCGATGGACATTTAATTTGCTAAGAATATTTAGAATAAATATTTCTCCATGCATAACCTACAATCATCCATTTCATGTATTCTCTGAAATAGTTAGTCTTTGCCTTTCCTTGTTTTAAAATGCTCACTGGTTATAAATTTTGAAAAATTGAGCAAGGTAGTTTTAGAGGTTAGAATTTTGTAAAATGCTAGCCAATGAAGTTAGAATTAGCTGAAATGCAAGCAAGGTAGGTTATAATTTTGGAAAATTTGAGCATAGAGGTTAGAAATTAGAAAATTGGGAGCATAAAGTTAGAATTCATTGAAATGAGAATAAATATAGGTTGGAATTCATCAAAATGTGAGTAAAGGAGGTTGGGAATGGGAAAAAAGTGAGCACAAGGTTAGGATTTTGCAAAATGTGAGAAATGGAGGATAAAATTTAGCAAAATGTACTCGCCTCACTTAACTTTAATATAAACAAAACACTTCAATTACTTATTTATTTAAGACTTTGAAAAGGATTTAAAATAATTTTACATACTTTTTGGCAAACCTCTTGATCATTCTTCAATGCTATGAAAATGAAAGCTACATAACTCTTGACTAATAAAATCTTTTTCCCTGAAACTTTATTGGTATGATATAAACATTGTGATAATCAAAACCCAAAAAAATAATTTTTTTTTGAGCAACCTAATCAAAAAATTTAATGATTTCTAAAATTTGGTTGAAAAGTTTGAAACTTTAAATTCTCCCAATCCTAGAATTGGGTTGCCATGAAAATTGGCCCATAATATGATCAAGAACATCCCTTTCAAATATTTTTGTATAAAAATTCATGGGTTTTGAAATTTAATTGTTTTTGTATATCTTGGTAGGTTGCATCACTACTCTTAAGGATTTTGACTCAAAAGTTTAAAATTTTTCAAGTTTAAAAACATGGTTAACATTCCCATGCCCTCAAATAACTCATTTTCATCCATTTATAATTTTGATTAATTTTTATAATTCCATATTCATGTCCAATTCTCACTTCCGGTCTTAACATGAAACATTGCATCTCATTTGAACCTCATGTCTTGTATCCAAGTTTTTCATTTCAGCCTATCTTCCTTTCTAAAGTTCATTGGATCTTCCCAGAACACTATTATTGACCCAATTTAACTCTTGCAACTTATCCAAGAGGATTTTCTACCTAAAAATATTTTTCCATCACAAGGGCATGTATTCACATGCATTTTTAATTGTGGAGGATTGAAGGGCACACATTCTATTGAGAGGGGAGTGAATCAGTAGATCCAAACAATTACAATATTTCTGGAAACCTTCAAAACTATTTTATAGATTTTCAACATGAAGAACACTAAACCGTACAAGCTAGTAAGTAAAACAATTAAAGCACACCACAAGATAACACATAATACCAAATTTTATGTGGAAACCCGAAATGGGAAAAACCACGGTGAGAAGCTCTCACAAGCAAGAATATAATATGGAAATTCTACAATATGAAGTAGGCACCAACCTACCAGAGACACTAATCCCCAAAATATTTAGTAGGCAACAACCTGTATAGGAGACACCAATCCCTGCTAGAACAATCAAACAATTAGAACACCAAATAGAAATAATGGTAGATTTGAAATATAACTCCGACATGCACCAACAAACACACTGATACTAGCGCTTACACTTCTATCACATACCTTCCATTCATTACATAATTGTACATAGATCACTCCTATACTTTCACTATAATCATTAGTTACATTCATAGACTCTTTGACACTCATGGATGCACACCATTACCTTACAATGTATCTGAACATTTAAAATATATACATGACACTAAATTAACACTTTTCTATGTTGGTTAGGGATCCGCACCAACCTAGACAACATAGGACATACCTATATTCATATTACATGAAATGTGTAATACAATGGTCAAAACTTGCTGCCAAAAGAACTTGACACCTTGCGCCACCACAGGAACCTTAAATAGGTCCAATCCTCACTCCACACGCTTTTATTAAATTATGCACACTAGTAGTCATTACTGCACATGCCTCAAACATGAATAGCTTGATGAAATTTTTGATATTTCAAAATCCTCACACACTGAGTCGTGCCTCTAGAAATTGATACTAGTGTAGGCATAAGTTCTCCTTCAAAGCCATAAAGCTACAATGTATTTTTGAAAGAAATTCCACTCATTTTAAATAATCTCTCTACCCAAAATATATCCTTCTAGACCACCACACTCATGTTGATTGCGTACTTGACATGGTATAATAAATTTATTAGCTATCTAAAGGCAGTCATTCCATAACAAAACTTGCTTCATGATTTCTGAATAGATTAGATGTCCAGTCCATACAACACATTTTTGTAACCTTAAGATTGTTTTCAATAATTCTACTCCTAAAATCTTTCTTCATCTCGAGAAACTTCACATCTGACAGTCTTGATACCCTTTGATAACCGTTGATAGCAACAATGACCTACTGACATCAGTTTGACATTGAAATAACAACCTATGGTCAACAATCTCCCCCTTTGTCATTGATGGAAGACAAAAAATATTGGGAGCACCAAAACACACACCAGAAAAGAAAAAATAATAATTCTAAATGATTCGTGTATTGTACCATTTACTCCCCCTGTGAAAGATATGGCATTGAAAAAAAGAAAGAAAAGATAGTTATTTTTTCTAAGCAATTGAGCATTCACATTCTCTATACTCCAACATTTCCTTAGTTCAACTCTTTCTCCCATATGATGGATATATTCTTTCTGAGAAATTCAATATTTTGAGCTCACTTTCTCCCCCTTTGACATTAATGGAAAAGGATAAAAAACATGCTCACTTTCTCCCCTTAACTAGTACGTTGCAACATTCAAAGCCCTATTTCTAGATAGACTCCCCCTAAGTCCACGCACCACAACTTCTAAAAAATCATTCGGAAAGATCACCAACCCTTCTTCTGGCAGGGAGGCCAAGCTTCCCCTCACCCTGTGCTTTCCTCTTGGATCAAGAGGAGGGAGTAACAACTCCCAACTTTTTCTAGAGAAACTCAAATGTCTCCTTAGGAAGTGGCTTCATAGATATGTTTGCAACTTGCTCCTTTGTATCCACATATTCCAACTTAACTTCTTTCTTGACAACTTTCTCTCTCTAGAAATGATATCTAATTGCAATGTGTTTTGTTCTTAAGTGTATGTCCAAATTCTTTAAAATGTTTATTACACTTGTGTTATCACAGAGAATAGTGATAGGATCTTCAAACTCAACCTTCATTTCCTTTAAGTTCTGCTTCATCCTTTTGCTATACACAAAGAAACTAATTCTTGCTTCTTACTTAGGTATAACACCAAGTTTTCTCCAAGGAAGAATGCACCACCACTTGTGCTCTTCTAGTCATCCACACAACCTACCCAATATGCATCTGTGTATGTTGTAAGAGTGAAATTTTCACTATTTGGATATGAAAGACCAAATTCTTCAATAAGAATACATTGCCACTTGTGCTCTTATAAACATCCACACAACCTTCCCAATATGCATCTGTGTATTTTTTAAGAGTGAATTTTTAACTCTTTAGATACCAAAGACCAAATTCTTGAAAATTGTCTTCACTTCCTTCACATGAGTCTCTTTAGGTCTTTCCTAAAATTTTGCAACCATTCCAACTGACTGGATAATATCTAGTCTAGATGCTATCATATAACAGAACACCATTTTATCTACCAGAGTAGAATCATTGTCCTTTCTCAGCTTACACCTGGTACCCATAGGTGTTGCAACAGGTTTGGAATATTCCATTCTAAACTTTCTTAACATATTTATGTTTTTTTTGTTACTAGATAAAAATCCCTTTGTTTGATTGAACAATCTGCAATCCCAAGAAGAAAGACAATCCTTCTAACATAGACATCTCAACATCATCCTGCATAGCCTTCTAATTTTTTTTGCAAATTTCATCACTGCTTCCTCAAAAAATGATGTCGTCAACATAGAACACAACTATCAACATTTCTTCTCCTTCTATTTTAATGTACAAATTATTGTCCACACAGTCTCTTCTAAATCCTTGTTGCTACACGTATCCATCCAACCTTGCATACTAAGCTCTAGGAGCTTGTTTGAGTCCATATAAAGCCTTCTTCAATCTATAAACATAATTTGGATTGTTAATCCATTGAAATCATTTTGGTTGCTCAATGTAAACCTCTTCTTTAAGTTGTCCATTCAACAATGTTGAATTCACATCCATTTGATACACATTAGAATTCTTGAATGCTGAGAGAGCTAAAAACATCTCGATTGCCTAGAATCTAGCCACCAAAGAAAATTTCTCCTCAAAGTCTATGTGGATTAAAAATTCCTAGATATCCCTTTGGGTTGATGATATTGTTTTGCTTAGCCTTGACCTACACCTCATGTGTTTGGATATCTCTGGGCCCTTTTTGAAGAGTTTCGCCCGCTTGCTCCACGTTTCCGCCACACGTTCCTTGGAAGGATTTTCCCCCTTGCTTCTTTATCAAGCCCCACCATGTCTCCACTTGTTAGTAGCATGAGCCTTTGTGAGCCTACTCCCCTTTGCTTCTCTACCGAGCTTCTCCTGTGTTCCATGTAGTATCATTCTATGGCACCATTTGGTGGACCCCATAGTCAACACTCAAGACGAATACTCCACATGTCTTCTCCACGGGGAATTTCATCACAAGGAAGGGAAGAATGAATGACAAACCTCGTCTTGTTGCCACATGTGCTAACCAACTTTATGGGTGAGTAAAACATGTCTGCATGGGAATTTTACTGCTTTGACACTTGGACCACTGTCATCATTTGTAGAAGGATGCATCTTGTTTAAAGTTGATTACATTCTATGTTTCAAAATCTTTTATGTTGCAAAATCCTTGGGAAATCATTGCAATGAGCATCATTTTTCGTGCTTAGGAATCTTTTCTATTGCTGGCTCTCAGGCGATGGGAGGATTTTCTATATATATTGCTTCAACTTTCTGAAAATGAGTTTAGAGGATACACAAAAAAATTGTTGAAAGACACTAGGCCTTTGTATTGTTTTTTATTATTGTATTAGGACTCATAGACTGTGCCATTTTTGTTTGGCCTTTTTGTTTCTTAGTTAGTTGACAAAAAAATATATTGTGCTATTAATGTATTGAGTATTTTATGTGTAGAACTTCTATAATTTCAATATAAGTTTGTTGATTCAGACCATGTCTTGGAATCTTCTTTTCAATGAATGTATATCAAAGTTATTTTATGTTATTTAATAGACATCTTTGGTTTTCATCTATGTTTTTTGTTATTTTTGGACATGCAAACTGCTGAACAGGCCCTTAAATCTCACCAGAAGGGAAAACTTTCAATGCCTATTAACTTACATCTTGGCCCATCGCCCTAGATTAAACCTTTATTTTATATATCTTCTTCCTTTTCCCTTTCCAACCCCCCAAATACAGAAGGATCCAACTTCTTTTAGAAACTCAGAGGTTACTTAGTTTAGCGCAATTGGTCCCCCCATTAACTGAGTTTCCCATATGGTTGTTGCTTAGCATTTTTAGGCATCAACAGTTCCTTTTCTGGCACGCCCGGTGGGACTACTTTAAATGTATCTAAATCTAAAGTGGATGTATGAGCCATAGGCCTATTAATAAATCCCAAATAGCAAACAACCCTGGCTTGCTAGTGCCACCGCTGGTAATAGTACATATAGGAACCCATCTAGTAAACGTCTCAACTCCTCCACCAACCATGTTGCTGATTGCTAACAAAAAATTTGTGGCATGAGACGTTGAAAGTCCTTTTATTGCGTGAATAACACCTGTTGTTTGGGCCCTTATCCCAACCTGTGCTTTAAAATTTGTACCAAAATTCACTGGGGAAGGCTCAAAAACACCATCCGAACACCTACAAGATGTGGCAGATGTGTGTTTAGTGCATTGTTTTACTGACAAAAATTTTGCACTAAGGTTTCTTGTAGCCTCTTTCAAAGGAAAAGTGATAGATTGGTATCACACTCTAGAGGCTAAGACTATTGATACTTGGGATGAGCACAAAGATCCTTTCTATGAGAGATTTTCAAATAATGGTGATTGATCTTCACTATATCAACAATTGGTGACCATAAAGCGAGCCCCATACGAGGCCATGAATGACTTCAATGCCTGATTCCATACAACTTGGCAGAGGATCCAAATTGTTATTCTTCTGCCAACCAATTTGGCATTCATGTTTTATCTAAAATGCCTCAATGCTGATATCTCGGTGATGATCCAGTCTCTTCGTGGAACCACTCTACCGAATGCATACAATATCATCATCAAAGTGGAGAACAATCTAATCGATGTCAAAAAGTTGTCACCTTGGCCTGCTATGCCTATATTTGTTGAGATATCATCTCCCGCCCAAGAGATAGCATCTACTGGTGCATTTTCTCCTCCCCAATCTATGTATGTGTATTCGAGCATGCCGTAGAATGTTGTTTCTATGTCTAATTCCTCAAAAGATGAGATGAGAAATGTCAACGAGTTGTTGTAGACCATCTCAAATGAAATAACTACCATCAAACAGAACTATTCCATGCCTCTGAAGCCAACCTACCAAAATTATCAAGGCAGAAGATCTTCCGACTAGCAAAATCAATTCCAAGGAGGCTCACACACAAATTCATAAACTCAAACAAATAGTTGGATAGTGTTGCTGCCTACTCCATTGTAGAATGCTCACCCAAGCTTGAGTAGAGAGCTGACAGCGGGGTAAAATAATCTCACTGATGACATCAATCCCTGGTGCTTCCCCTACAATGAAGCACATATGCCTCAAAATTTCCTGTGTGGAAATCTACAACAAAGAGTGGCAAAACTACGTAGTCAAGGCATGGCATTAGATTCAGGAGGTTATGTATATGCCTCTCCGCAAATGGAAAATGTAGTACTCACAACACAAATGCAAGAGATGTCCCTGGACCAAGAAATGGATATAGCTTCAACCACACGCTCTTCTCATGGATGGAAGAAGAAGAGGCAGTGTTCACAAATGATGCATCTACATCAAAGGTCCTGCAAGTGTAGTCAGATTATAACACTCACTCTAAGAGGAGATTCATGGGTGAACTAGTCATCCCGTAGCCCAAAAGTGTCCCTGACAAAACTCCCAGTACCTCCATAATTGCACAAAAAAAATTTCCCTGAAAGGACATCGTTATAACAAGGACTAAGGATCAAAAGCCTTTGAATCTATTGCCATTCAATGTGGTGGAACAATTGAAGAAATCCTCTACAAATGTATCTCTTTGTTATATCTTAGCTATTCCAGAGTAGAATTCATTGCTGCAAAAGGCCCTACTCAAAGATACCAACATAGAACCAGCAGAGCAAAAGACCCAGAGAAAGGCCATCGATTCTCCACCTCAGGCTAAAGTTCTCACAAACAGTGGAGAAAAAGCTTCTACTGAAAGTAAAGGTAAGCCTAAATTGAAACCCTTCTTCTTGACTCTCATTGTGTGTAAGAAGTTGTTGCACAATTCTATGATTGACTCTAGTGCTAGTACCACAGTCATGCCCAAGTAGATAGTTGAATCCTTGGGACTTAGCTATGAATCTTTAAATAGAGGGGTTATGCAACTTGATGGGAACAAGGTTGAAACCATAGGTTTCATTAAGAACCTCCCCTTGACTATATTCTCTTGCCCTGGTATCATTGTTCCACAAGGTATCGTGATCATAGACGTTCCCCCTTTTTTCAGTCTTTACTTATCCCATGAATTCACTTCCATGATAGATGAATATCTTTCCTTGGACTGGTCACACTTGCTCCTCAAGACCAAACATGGACCCAAAATAAAGATAGATTCTGAACCTGTACATTCAGAACATGTAGCAGATGAATCCATGTTCAACTTTGAGGCCACTCATACCTCTATCACCAAAGAGGAAATTTATTATACTGAGCTACTAGAGGATGAGAAAGTGACCAGAGACTGGACTAATCAAGAAGAGGTCCTCTTGAGTGAATATATAGACACTGTTCATTTTGACAATTATCTTGCCACCAAATTGGGAACCTATGTCATCTATGATGGAGATCAAGTGATTTCAAAGGTCATGAAGGAACCCAAGGGTGGTCAAGCCTTAGAGCTATGGACACTGCATTTTGATGGAGCAAGATGTAAAGTTGGCATAGGAGCTGGGTTATGTTTGACTTCCCCATGCAATAAAAAGACCCTCAGGTCTTTTCATTTTTCAGTTTTCCTATTCAAAGAATGAAGATGAATATGAAGGCCTAGTGAAAGGTCTAGGTCTTGCGGAATGGATGGGTGTTAAAAAAATAATGGTGTTTAGAGACTCCGAGCTAGTAGTCAATTAAGTCTGAGGGATCTCCATAGCCAAGAATATCCGCATGAGATATTAAAGGTATAGTGTTTGAGATCTGATTGAGAGCTTTGAAGCCCTCAATATATAGATAATGCCCAGAGAGAAAAATACAGTTGTAGATCACATGGTAGCAATTAGATCTCAATTTGACCCTATTTCTAACCTAATTGATAATGTGTACTCTATACGAGTGATTGTTTGAACTGAAATCCTAGATAATGACCAGAGTTGGCAAGTGTTTGAAAGTTATGAACACATTTCCTCATTCATCCAACAGTTAGGAGAGTTTTCTAAGCAACTCCAACCAAAAATTGTTGAGTCCTATGAAGGGAAAATTATTTAGTTAAGGTCCAAAAAGCTTCCAAAAAGTCTGGTAACTCTCAAAATCCTATTCGATTGTGATGATGCAAGGAATGAAAAGAGGAATGTTGTAGTGGAAAAAATTGACTATGTAGATCTTCAGGTTGGTGATGGAAGGAATCTCAAGGTCAAAAGGATGTCCCGAAGCATGATAAAGAAAGGCTCGTCCATTTTTGTGAAAAATATAAAGGAGTAGTGGCTTGTTCATATGATGACCTCAAGGGATATGATCCCAAAATCATCCAACATACTATAGGACTAAAAAAAGGAGTAAAATCCATCTTCCAAAAGCAAAGACCAGTAAATCTAGAGATTGAGGCATTGATGGGACAAGAGTTGACAAAGCTAATTAAATCCCGGATTGTCTTCTCGATCAAGCACAACACGTGGGTGTCCAACCTGGTCCTTGTCTGGAAAAAGAATGGATACATTCACCTGTGTGTTGATTTATAGGACCTAAATAAAGCATCCTTGAAGGACCACTACCCCTTGCCCTCCATGGAGTCTATCTTGTAAATAGTGGTTGGCTCAGAAATGTTTTCTCTATTGGAAAACTTCTCTAGTTATAACCAGATCTTGGTAAAAGAGGAAGACTGGCACAAAACAACATTCAGTACCAAGTGGTGAACATTTTCCTACATGAAAATTCCCTTCGGTCTCTCAAATGGGGGAGCTACCTTCCAACAGGAAATGGATATTGCTTTCATATAATTGATCAACAAGATTATCTAGAAATGGTTTTTAAAAGATGTTAGGAGTTTGGGGTATCCTTGAACCCAAAAAAATATGTCTTCAAATTTTTGCAAGGAAAACTATTAGGACATGTGTCCAAAGATGGAATTGCAATTGACCTAGAGCAGGCAAAGGAAATCAAGGAGATTCTCCTATCAGTCAATAAGAAAGGAGTTCAGTCCTTCCTGGGAAAGGTAAATTTTGTAAGGAAATTCATTTCTAATTTTGTGGGATTAATTAGACCTATTACCCTGATGCTCAAGAAGGATCAATTGTTCAAATCAACAAAAGAGGCTAGAGAAGCCTTTGAGAAGGTTAAGGATGCTATTCTTTTAGCTCCTATGTTGGTAAACCCAAACCTATCAAAGGACTTCATAATGTATGTGTTTAGTAGCAAATCCAACAACGCTACTATTTTAACCTAGAAGGATGATGAAGGAAAGGGAGAACATATCATAGAATTCCACTCCCAGACCTTAAAGGATTATAAAAAAATTACAACTCCATTGAAAGGCAAGCTTTCACCATTGTTAAGGGGCTCAAGAAGTTCTAACACCTCATATCTTGCAACAAGGTGGTTGTATATGTTGTGCATTCCAGTGTATGTGAGTACATCATGGAAGGAAAAATCACCGAAAAAAGGGCCAACTAGATTACTAAGATCCTCAAATATGACATTGAGGTTAGGCCCGTGAAGACCATGCAATGAAGAGGATTATGCGAGTATCAGGAACATTATCAAGAAATGGCAACTAAGGAGGAGCAACCCGAGTTGTTCTTGATGAACAAATCTGAGCCCGAAGGCTGCTGGTTGGTAGATACAATGATATTTATGTAGATTGGAAAATATCCAATGGGCCTCCCTTCTTAGAAGAAAATATTCTATAGATTTCAGAATAGCGGATATGCACTCATTAAAGGGGTCCTTTTCAAAAGGAACTTCAATGGCATTCTGTTGCGATGCATCACCATAGAGCAAGTCGATAAAATTCTAGACATATTTCACAGTAGTCTTGTGGGTGGACACTTCTCTGCAAAGATCACTACCATCAAAATTATGTGTGCCAAATATTTCTGGCCTACACTATTCAATGAATCACTCTCTGGTTAAGGCCTACAAGGAATTCCAATTCTTCACAGGAAGAAGGAAAAACTCAACAATTCCTCTCAATCCAATAGTGGTTGATGAACCCTTTGCACAATGGGGCCTTTATTTTATCAGGGTGATAAATCCCACCTCCACTGCACAACAAAAATGGATCATCATGGCTATAGACTACTTTAATAGATGGATCAAGGCCATGCCCCTTAAGAATGCGATGGAGGCAGAGATTGTGAAATTTCTTGAAGAATTGGTGACAAGGTTTGTCCCACCAAAGGCCATCATCTCCAACAATGTAAAGGCCTTCCTGAGTTCAAAGGTATGTAAATTTTCACTCAAGCATGGCATATTCTTAAATACATCTTCAAACTACTACCCACAGGGAAATGGTCTGCTGAGTCAACTAATAAAAATTTAGTCTGACTCATTAAAAAATTGGGTTGGAGCATCAAAGAGAGTGGCATAGAAATCTTCGAGCAGCACTCTGGGTAGACCAAATAACTCCTAAACAAGTCCTTAATACTTCACCATATGAGATGGTATATGGGAAGGAAGCACTATTTCCCATCTCCATGGGAATTCTCATACTATAGTTGCTCAAGTCTCTAGAAGTTGAACCGAATGAAGCCATGGAAGTTCAATCGGATGAGTTGTTGGAGGTGTAGGAGAAAAGAGAAAAATCCCTAACAACCATGAATAATTTCCAACAGGTGGTTAAATGGTGGTTTGACAAGAAGACCTACGAATGGAGTCTTAAATATGGAGACCTAGTGCTAAAATTCAACAAAAGGGCCGCAAAGCCTGGCTAACATGGAAAATTTGACACTCTATGGGAAGGCCCTTTCAAATTATTAAATGCAAGAAAAATAACACATTTGAATTAGAAAATATGGAAAAAGAAGCATTGGGAATTCTAGTTAACAGAATTCACCTCATATTGTTCAATTAAGCTTCATTAATCATTTTTCCAATGTAAATATGTAATTATGTAAATTTCCTTTGTGTTTTTTGTTGTTTGTTCAACCGGTCTTTATCATAAGCAACCCATAATGCAAGAAGAAAAGAAAATAAAGATAGATAGAAAATTGATAAAAGAGTTATATATTCATTATATGGTAATATATACTTTGATATTACAATTCCAAAATGGCTCTCAGGCCATATTATTCGAGTATATATATATATATATATATACTAAGAAACTTTTTGAGGATGTAATAATAACATTTCAAGGCATATATACAAAAAATGGGAGAAAAGAGTTCATTCTTCAAATTGGGGTAGCATCAACATTAGCAACATCAGGAACAACTTCATCAACAACCTTTGGAGTAGTGGTAGGTGCAACAACAACGATAGTAGGAGCATCAACAGTAGCAATGACAAGTGGTGGAGGAAAAACCAAGTTTTTGAAGTCAGTGCACCACTCCACATCATAGAACAATGCCACATTTTAGCATCATAGTAGGAAGTGGAAAACATGAGAAACTCTCTGGCGGTGCTTTTCAATCATCATAATACGAAATCCGCTTAGGAATGGCACCCACGACACCATTGCATCTTTCTCAATGTGTCTATGGAGATCACTCACTGTGGGGAGACCAAGGCCATACACCACATTCATCACAACTTTGCTAAGGCCTCTAAGGTAGCATTTTGGGAAGATTCCCATGGTGAGTCATAGTATCGTTGGCTTGGGTACTTGTATGTCAAGCAAAGAGGCAACAAAATGAGAGAAAATGTCAATATTTACCCTATACTTATCCTCATATTCTATGTAATCCCTCCCCAGTACCCACTTCATTGCTATAATTGTTAAAGAATCCTTATTCTTTGTCATGCATTTCAGACACCTGCTAGAAATTTCACCTAGAAAAGTTGCCTGCAACCTAATGCTAGTAAGCCTAATTGGAGTATTCATTGCGCCTATCTCTATTTCTAACTACCAAATGCCAATTTGTTCCATTTACCAAGTGCAATTCCTACTGTTGTCTTTAGGTCTATTTATAGAAATATCTAAGGTATAATGTGTGCAATAAGAATGATGTTGATTGAGTATTAACTCAAAAATCCCATCAAGAGCCAACTCAAAAATCCCACCAAGAGAAAACTCGAGAATCCCACCCAATTGCATTTGTTGTGTACGAATTACTGCATGTGAGTTGAGAAGTAATTAATTCTACTAAAACAGGTGGCAGTCCCAAGTGAACATCCGCACGGTCAATTGCTAATGTGTCACACTGTGGAAATTTTTTAGTCTCCAAGGATGAACTCAAATATTTTTTTGTAGTCATTACACTTTTGGCCTAATCCTTCTTTTTGAGTTATTAATTGCAAAGTGTGCAAAAGGTTTTGTATTCCTTCAATCACTAGATGAATTTCCCAGGAAATGGCACCATAGGACATAATGACTGACCGTCATTAAGAATTATTGTCTTTTCAAAGGGAAAGGAATTCATTTCACGTGAATGAAAGAGTTGGTAGTACATGTCAAATTTGTTGCAAAAAGGAAACCATTGTCTACAACTCTAGGTCAAGAAAAGGATAAGTGTTGCATGTGAAAGAACACCATTGTGAAGAGTTTTCTGAGTATGCTATTCATTGCAAAGAGCTTTGAGTGCAAAATTTTCTGAAGAACCCAAGTGAGTTGCAGAAAGGTTGAGCATCGCAAAGGTCCCCAGAATCCTCAAATGGAAGCACAAGGAGAGACTTATTTTTTATTCATTTTTTTGACATTGTTAGTATTCTTATGGGGAAACTTGCCATAAAGTTTCCAACTTCTCCACAATTGAAACACTTGAAAGGTAATTTACCTTTACACTTATTGAAACCTCTTTTCAGCTTTCTAACAAGATTTTCTTCTTCCAAATTTGATCCAAAATCAAAATCTTGATCAACTTGCTTCATAGATACTCTAAAAGTGGCTTCTTTTCTTATAGAATCTTCACTTTCAAATCTCATCTAAAATTTGGTTAATGTTTCATGTAACTCAATCAACTTTAAAGTATTCACATCTTTAGGTTCTTCAATAGCAAAAATTTTATGATCAAACCTTCAACATAAGGATCTGAGTACCTTCTTCACAAAAATCTTCACAACAATCTTCTCATCCAATATTTCACCAAGACCTCAAATATGATTGAAAATTTCATCAACGTGGAGCATGAATGTAGCAATGTTCTCTTCTTTCATCCTTAGGCCTTCAAACTAAGCTATGTAAGTCTGCAACTTGGCTTCTTTGAATTTATCATCACCTTCATAAATAGTTTCCAAATTTTCCCATATTTCCTTTTTGGTTTTGTAATCCATCTGTAGACACCTAAGTTTTCCCACTTAAATTTGGTCAAATTTATCCCTTTTCATCTAAATATCCTCTTATCTGCATTAATTAAGTAATATTACTACTATTTAATTAATACCCCTAAAGTCCTCTAAATCCCTAAGGTATTTAGTTAAATAATTAAATACTTTACCCTTTATTCCTTTCCTCCATGGAATTAAATAAATAATCTATTTATTTAATTCCCTTTGTCTCCCATCCCCCATAATCTATACTTAATCCTAATCCACCTCATAATCCCATCATTAGGGATGTGCACATTCCTATTCCATGATTGGGATGTGTCACATCCTCCAACTTTTGCCAGTTGGCTCCTAATCCTCATTAGCCACCTAACCTTCCTCTAATCCTTCATCAACTAAACTAATCAACCTCTTGGTCAACTCTCCCCATCCCCCAAGGAATTTTTAATTCCTCTCCCATCTCCCAAGGAATATTAAATTCCTTTTATCCTTTCGATGCACGTTACAAAGGACTTTTTAATTCCTTTGGTAAACTCTTGATCTCAACTCTTGATATTCCTCCCCCTTTCAATCTCCACCATCCATTCATATGTCCCTTACTAAATGGCTAACACTTAGCCATTTTTTCCTTCTCAAGTATTCAACCATTCTCAACCACAATCTATCACATTAATCCCAATCTTTCAATCTCCATAGCCAAATCCTTGCAACCATAGCCATCTTGATTCCATTTTGTGAAAAAATCAAGCTACAACAAGCCATTATGCTGCAAAAATCAATATAGAGCACACATATCAAGCCATCAACAAGGGAAAACAAATCTATCAAACTCAAACAAGGTAAAAATTGGTTTTATTGACATTTTTAAGTTTGAGTTTCATCTTTAGCCCAATCTTGAGTGTTTTTTTTTTTGTTTTTATCTTCTTGCTTGAGTTTATTTCTTGCATTTTAGATATGGTAAAAAACATTGCACACTCTCCTATCCACTACCTAACTTACAGAGGTGAACTTGCAGATGGATAGGTGAATTTGTGGATGGATAGGAAAATTTGTGGATGCATAGGAAAATTTGTGGACGGATAGGTGAATTTTCGAATAGCCAAACACGTGACCTATGAACAGCCAAATGCACGATCTGTAAATAGCCAAACATGCACCCTACAGATAGCCAAACATGCAACCCAGATAGGAAAATTTATGGATAGCCAAATGTGCACCCTATAGATAGCCAAACATGCAACCCATATAGGAAAATTTATGGATAGCCAAATGCATGACCTATAGACATCCAAATGCATGACCTGGAGATAGCCAAATGCACAACCCTGATAGCAAATCCTATAGATAACCAAATGTGCATCTTATAGATTTCCAAACACATGACCCAAATAGGAAAAATTGTGGATAGCCAAACGTGCGACCTACAGAAAAACAAATGCATGACCTATGGATAGCCAAACATGTGCCCTACAAATAGTGAAATGTGCAACCCAGATAGGAAAATTTACGAATAGCCAAACGTGTGACCTGTGGATAGCCAAACCCGCCACCTAGATAGCCAAATTTATGAATGGGTGAATTTGAAAATGGGTGAATCTGTGAATGGGTGAACTTGTGCCTTACAGAGGTAATCTTGCAACCTTTATTCAGGCGAATCTACTCTCCACAGGGGTGAACTTGAGGTATTCTAGAACCATTAATTTTTTTATTTGAGCTTCAATTTGATTTCAGTTTTGGGTACTAATCAGCTAACTTGTTTTTTTGTGATTGTGGTATCTTGTTAACAATTTTGATAGCTTTCCTCCCACACTTGTCCAAGACCAGAGTATTAAAACTACTAGTTTATCTTCTGCAAGATAATCGGTTGAAGACTCTTAGTTTAGTTTTGTTTGTGTATCTTTTTCACACTAATTTAGGCACACGTAGATTAATTAAAGGGTGAATTAACTTGTTTTCTATGTTTGGGGATGAATTGTTGACATATCCACTCCCATTGCAACTTTTGATGATTTTGGGTGATGAGAAATTGTAATTCGTTCCAATCCAGTCCAGTCTACCCAGGAAGTCTTAGTGTGTCTAAGCTCTCCCCTTACACTATGTGTGAGCCTAGGGACCAATCAAAGCATCTAGTATTTCCTTCCCTTAGTGATACCTTTTTGGGTTTTCATCACCTAGGGGACGATCCCAACCACGTGTTATTGGAGAGGTATATAAAGGGGGGAGAACTAATTTTGTACCCCAATCCAGTCATGTCGTGTTTAGCGAAGTGTCAAAGCTAGGGTGATATCTAGATAAGACATGTAGGGTTGGTCTGAGTTGCCAGTACCTCACTGGGGCTCTCGACCCATGCTTCTGATGGGCTAGTGTTCATGGTTGTGCATCACGTACCTTAGCATATATCGAGGACACACGAGATAGCTTTGTTCAACCTAGATAGAGACCCATGTTTTAGCTATGGCTTGGTGTAGTGTAGGGGATGTGCATCATACCCCAAAGTTACTCACCATGTACTCCCTTGGGTTGAGACAGAAATCCTCATGGTGGACTATGATAGTCTCTAAGAGAGAGCATGAAGGTGAGCCTGTGGCATCTATTGATGACCCTATTCCACTAAATCACTAGCTATCTACCTTTGTGAGAAAGAGTGATATAGAGAACCACCCCAACATCATAGAGTATTAATCTTTGGGTTCCCCCTCAAAGTGGTGGGCCTACATCAAGTTTGTACACCCTTATCACTAATTCTAGGATTGTGATGTCTAGAGTACTTTCTTGTGTGATACTAGTGCTTGTCGTTAGTCCTAGTCAGTCCAGCCTTTTTCTTTTTGTTTGCTATGTTTTGGTCCTTTGCCATAGTCTGCCTCTACCCTCAGTGGTGTGTTTTCTTCTCATAGGGGTGAATTTTCACTGTGGACAGGTGATCCTTCCCTAAAAGGGGAAATTTTGTGTCCTAGTCTAGTCTAGTCATCCTTTAGGCGAATTCACTCTTGTCAAGGATGAATTTTCTTGTGGGTCCCTTAGTTAGGCAACCCCATGTCTACCTGTTCCCTAAACAGGCAATCCTATCATCCTCCTAGGCTATTCCAAATCCAGTCCATACCATCCCCATCTGCGTGTTCCCTGAATACACAATTCTATCATCCTCCTAGGCAATTCCACATCTAGTCCATACCATCCCTGTCTACTTGTTCCCTGAATGGGAAATCCTGCAATCCTACTAGGTGCGTCTATGTCCAGTTTGTACCATCTTTGTCTGCCTATTCCCTAAATAGGTGATCTTGTCATCTTCCTAGGTGAGTCTGTGTCCATTCTGAGTCATCCTTGTTCACTTGTTCCCTAAATAGGTGATCCTATTTTACAGAGGGGTGATCCCATCTCTCGTCTATGTCTTCCTTGTTCATACATCCCCTAGCATAGGCAATCCTACCTTGTCCCTAGGTGAGTCCATGTCTGTGTCTCCTGGTCATTTTTCTGTCCATATTTTGTTTCTTTTCTATATCATTCGTGTCTGTCGATTCCCTAGATAGGAAATTTTTTCCCCTATATAGGTGATTGTGTCATCCTACGTCTATAATGGGTCCTTCCTTGATAGACAATTCCACTTCTTTCTTGGGTGATCTTACCCCCCTTTTGTATAGTTATTCTACAAAGGCTATCCTACTACCCACAGGGGTGATTCCATGATCTCCTAGATAGGTGTTTCTGCTACCTACAGAGGTGATTGTGCTCTATTCTAGGATGAATCCACTTCCTATCCAAAAACTAGAGAGTCGGTCCTTCCTGTCATGATTAGCCTATATCTTTCTAAGTCCAAAACTATATTCCAATCATTTTTCATCTTCACATCCATCTCCAAACGATCATTTTCATCCATCCAATAGTCATCATCATCATTTTAGCTACATCCTTGAACCTAGGAGTCTATCCCATCACATCCTCCAATCATCCTAATCTGAGCTTTAGTCCATCCACATCCAAGATCTTTTGATATCAAAACAAATCTTAAGATCCCTTCTTCCATGTTCTTCTAATCCATTCTATTTATCTTTTCATCATCTTTCCTTTCATTCTAATCATTTATTCCCATCTTTTCAATCCATATTAATCCAATCCAACATCATGAATCCTTACCCTTCGTCAATGCAACCAAAAATAGTAGTAAAGGGAAATCCCAATTAGTTGATGATGATAATGGAAGTCTTGTTGATCAAGATGAGTAGAATATAGATCCCCTTGATGCTATCATTTCTAGTAAGCTTTCTCCAAGCATCATCCAAAATCCAATCAGCCATCCAAGTAATCCCATCATACCTTCATCCACACCTACAAGTATTCCTTATGCTACCTTTGACAAGGGATATCCATCATCTTCTCTATCCACATATTTTTCATATCCTTCATCTACATCTCCCTCTTATCCATCACCCACATACCCATCCTATTTCACATCCATGTCTCCATGTTCTTCTCCATCCATATCCTCCTATGTCCCCTATCTTCACATAACAATGCTATCACCTTCATCCCTAGTCCAAACCATCCATCTTATTATCCTCCAATGCCTGATCCTCATCCACCATCCACCATCCCAATCTTCCCACCTTAATCCACTATCCCAATCTTGCCATCCTAATCCACCATCCCAATATTCTTACCTTAATTCTCTATCCACTTTCCCCAACATAAATCCTCCATCCACATATTCCTATACTAATCCACCAACCACATCCTCTTTTCCTAACCTACCATCCAAGCCCTCCTATCTCAATCCTCCATCCCAATATTCCAACCTTAATTCTCCATCCACTTTCTCCAACATCAATCCTTCATTCACATATTCCTATCTTAATCCCCCATCAAGGTCCTATCCTAAGCCACCATCCCAATATTCCTACCTTAATCCTCCATCTAATCCTAATCCTCCAACCATCTATAGTATTTCATCTATTCCAATCACCCTAGCTAAGCCTAGAATAGGCAAGTATCTCACTCCAGAATTCATCCAAGGACTCATGACAAATAATACATCCCCAACACCACATCTTGAAGTCATGGAGCCATGCTGCCCTACTCCCTCATGTACATTCACTGGTGATGAGACCTTTCTCCATCCCACACCTATCATTACTATTACCACCCTTAGCACCACTCAAACCGTTGAAGCCCACTGAATCCATTAAATCCCCATCTTCTACTCCTAGATCCACCCAATCCATTGAAGACACCCAAATCCAATCCACTCCTCCCACTCTTAGTATCACCAAAATCCATTCCCATTAACTTAATGAATCCTCCATCCTTTCATCTCCCCAACTTGAGGAGTCCCTCCAACACCTCCATCATTGTGCCTCCCACACATGATGAGTCCCGCCAAGAGCTCGATCTAAATCATATAAACATATACCCTATTCCACATCAATATCCTTCCATCCTATCTACTCCAACTTAGGATCATAGTCCCCCATCCATTCCATCCCATGGTCCCCTTGGCACTCAAGATCCAACCACTCCATCTCATGAGACCTTATCACCCACTAGCATAAATCCAGATCCTATCATACCACCTAATCCCCCTCATGATTTCTTATCACCTCCTCCTCCAAATCAAGATCATACCATCCTAGCTACTCCATCCCCTTAACCTTTATTGTACTCCATCCAAGCTATCCCAATACCACTTTTATATCACCTTGGTACCATTACACTCATCCATGGTAGTTTTCTTGTAGAATTAAAAAAAAGCATATACACCACCCATCCTCCTCCACTTAATAATGGATTCGCACCATGTTTCCAAACTAACAAGCATCTTACTATATATCGAATGCTACAGAGCATGAACTATCAATGAAAAGGTTTAGGCCTTCATGAGAAAGGTATTTTAGATCCCATCCATGTCAAAGAACACCCTTGTACATGAGGTCTTGGATATACCTCTCAAGACTCACAATCCAAAAATGTTGGTACAACCTCCATACATCCTAAACGATCCTCTTCTAAAAGAATAAGAGACTCCTCCCATCACTCCACCAAACCATTTGCTACCATCCCCCCTCCTCCATCATATTACCTCAAAACAACCATCCATATTCCTCCATCCTCCAAATCCATTTTGGGTCCTTATGTCCCTCCATCCACCATCACACATCCTTTGGGTACCAAGTCCATTTTGGGCCCTTATATTCCAAAATCACCCCCTCCATCTCGCCCTATTCATCCTTTTATCTATCCATAACCTATCCCTAGCACACATCATAAACATCCCACTCCCATATTCCCTAATCAAGATAAAAAAGGTACATACCTACACATCCTTCATCCACATATCATCCCAAAAATCCTACCTCCATCACTCTATTGATGTTTCCTCCACATCATCCATCCCCTCATACCCATCCTATTGCTATTAAAAGCATTTTTGATGCCAAAGTAAAAATGCATAAATCTAAACATCCACGTGAATCTAAAGCTCCTCATGTCCCCTTAAAAATACATGTTGAAGAAAAGAGAAATAAAATCCAAAATCCAAATCAAACCCATAGGCCATAAAAGCTCGCTAAAGAAAAAATTAGAACCATATGGATCCCAAAGAAAAATGATGCAATTCCTTCAAATGAAAAATCCATAATAACATCCGAAGTTTCTAATCCCAAAGCTACACATCCTCATCCACCGTCTCCTAAATCTATTTTGGGTCCTTATGTCCCAAAATTCACTACCCCAACTCCTCCATTATCCCCACATAATCCATCCACTAATCCTCCTATCCTTTGACATCCACGACCATATGTGCCAATGTTGGTCTTGAAAACATTCCCCCATCATTCCATCCATACACTTTCCAATATCTCGTTAATTATCCCACATATCTTCCACATCAAATCACTCTAATCCATTCCATTGCATAACCATGCATCCTAATAAGGTTGTACCAACATCCAATATTCATTTCACACTTGGGCTCTTATTACCTCCTATGGAACTTGATGCTTGAGTCCTTCATCCACATCCTTTTCACATGTCCTTCAATTACATTTATCCACATCCGTATCCTTACCCATTTCCCTCTGCATACTATCCACAAAATCCACAAAAGTAAAAAAGAAAAGAAAAAAAAAGAGTAAAGAGAAAAAATCCATCCAATGGTGAAAACTTGGAAAACAAGCACCTTGGATAAGTACCATGATGAAAACCTAGCAAACAGGCATAATGTGTAAATCCCCATTCATTTTCTTTCCACACTTGGGGGAAAATTCACTATTTGCATCCCCTTCACTCATCTCTTCCATCCCACCTATCTTCCACATCCTACTCATCATACCCCATTTATCTCCAATCCCTCCATCCTCCTCATGATCTTGATAAATACAGGGGAACCTATCTATACATTCTTTGCACACCTCTTTGCATGCATTCCCTTCATCCACACACTATCATATTCCTTGTCCACCCATCACGCTACCACCCATATGCCTTCCTTATCCATGTATCCTATCCACATCCATATGCCTCTCTTATCCATGAATCCTATCCACATCTATCTTTCATCCTTATCCATGCATCCTATCCACATCCATATCCATCTCACTCCCTTATTCACCCATCCTTCTATCTTCCATCCCTCTTGCCTCATCATGCATGACATATATAGCATGGGGGATCTCCTTCTTTGTAACATAGTCCTTGGAGACAACATTTTTCCATCCTGTCATTCCTTCCATATCACTATTGTCACCTTCTCATCCATCTAATAATCCCTTACATCTCCCCATCCTTATCTTCCCATCTATCCATCCAACAACTCATTTTATGTCTTCCCATCCATCAAACCAAAAATCCTTTTCCATCTTCCCATCCTTATCTTCCTACCCATCCATCATATCATCCCTCCATCTCCCCATCCATTTATCTCTATTTTCATTCCATCTCATAGTCCCTTGCCATTGGTATTTGGCTATAGGATACTTTCAATCCAATCCATTGTGATTCATCCCACTATCATCACTCCCACCTCTTTCACACATATTTCCAACATCCTATCACTTTTCATCACTCATCTATCCATCGTATCATCCTCCCAATTCATTTTTTGATGATTTGGATAACTATCCCATTCCTGAGCTACACATGATCACCACCATCCCATCCACAAGGTCTATCGTGTCTCATCGTATAAATTCCATCATTTTATCTACTTATCATGGTCATCTCATCATCCCTTATCCATGGTTAGTCGTCAGTCTTTTGTTAAACTACATTTCCCCTGTGCTTTCATATAGGCAAGGTCAATCATTTGATCAGCCCTTAGGGCATTTTTCCATCTAGTCTTTGTCATCCATCAAGGTCTCCATTGTCCTCTTTCTTCTTTTACCCATAGTGAGTTGTCAGTATTTTATTGAAATACGAGGGCTTTGTGCTTTCACGTAGGCAATGCTAATCTCTGATTAGTGCCCGATCCCCTAGGTCTTTAGGGTGCATCTTTTTGTTGTTTCATGTCATCCAGTGTGTCCCCACCTAGCTATTTCCTAACAAACAAAATACATTTGTATCATCAATTCCAATTGGTTTAGAATTTCTTGAGTCATGTCGATCATCTAATATATCCTCCATATTTTTCTCTTAATAGGATGTATCCTTCCTAAATTAGACCACATCAATCCCATCCATCTACTAATCCTATGGAAAAGGAATTTTGAAATTTGTTGTGATCTTTTGTTGCTCTTGCATTTTGTTTATCATTTGAGCTTCCTACTATATATTTTTAGGTTCACCATGATCCATCATATCATGGTGTGCTTTGATAGGTAAACATAGGGGTATATCTTGGTTTTTTGTGTGATCTTGTCTTCTTGGTTGTCCTGTGTAGTACCCACCGAGATCCTTGTGGTCTTGTGTTACATTGGGGAATCCTTTGTGTTTGTGGTTTTCCAACATTGGCCCTACCAAATCCCCCATTACTTTGGGATGTTGGACTAACCTTTTGTTTGTTGTGTTAGTCCCATGCATGTGATATGAAGTCACCTTGGTTCTTCATACCCTAGTGCATAGTATCTCATGCTATATCAAATTAAGTGGTCATTACATGGCAACATAATACATAACAATTAACTTGCTTGGTTTGGTTACTATTCATTCATCCTTTATCACTCTCCTCATCTCTCTATCCTATCCATTTTCATCCCTCCACTTTCTTCATCCTCAACATATCATCATCTCTTCAATCTTCTTAGGATAATATAGATTTGTTATTCTAAGCATCTTTTCCTTCATCATTTTCAGTTATTTCAACCATCTCACATCTCCATCCAATCTTAATCCATTGAATCTAGCACAAATCATCTAATCCCATCCTTGGTCTTGTTCCCAACCTTGCTACAAGCCTTGATCTAATCATCATCATCAAGATGTATCCTTCCCTATCCATTTTTGTTGTTTTGGTATGTATCCTTCCCTCATCAACGACACTTTCATCATCATCATTGAGATGTATCCTTCCCTCATCAACAACACTTTCATCATCATAATTTGGATTTATCATTCCTTATCCTTTTGCATTATTTTGAGATATAGTATCCCCTTATCAACAACAGTCCATCCATCATCAATCAATCTTGGCTTGCAGCTTGATTGGGGCAACATCACCTCTATCCTTAAATCGCTTTCTTCTTTCTTGCTTCCCATATATCCTTGCATAATCTCATCCATTTCGAGAGCACACTTGTGTTTTCTTGAACCCACATGTTCTCTCGAGGGGGCATCCTCAATCCCTAATCTTCATCTTCAGTCCCATCATATTTCTTCCTAGTCACTCCTTCAAATGATTGGGGCATCTCCCCCAATCTAACCATCTTCTTTAAAATGATGCTACTTCATAACACCATCTCAGAGAGGGATAAAATGTAGACACCTAAATTTTTCCACTTACATTTGGTCAAATTTATCCCTTTTCATCTAAACATCCTCTTATTTGCATTAATTAAGTAATATTACTATTATTTAATTACTACCCCTAAAGTCCTCTAAATCCCTAAGGTATTTAGTTAAATAATTAAATACTTTACCCTTTATTCCTTTCCTCTAATATATTTATTTAATTCCCTTTATCTCCCATCCCCCATAATCTACACTTAATCCTAATCCACATCCTAATCCCATCATTAGGGATGTGCACATTCCTAATCCATGATTAGGATGTGTCACATCCTCCAACTTTTGCAAGTTGGCTCTTAATCCTCATTAGCCACCTAACCTTCCTATAATCCTTCATCAACTAGCCTAATCAATCCCTTGGTCAACTCTCCCCATCCCCCAAGGAATTTTTAATTCCTCTCCCATCTCCCAAGGAATATTAAATTCCTTTTCTCTTTCCCAAGGAATATTAGATTCCTTTTATCCTTTCCATACACATTAAAAAAGATTTTTCAATTCCTTTGGTCAACTCTTGATCTCAACCCTTGATCTTCCTCCCCCTTTCAATCTCCACCATCCATTCCTATCTCTCTTGCTAAATGGCTAACACTTATCCATTTTTTCCTTCTCAAGCATTCAACCATTCTCAACCACAATCTATCACATTCATCCCAATCTTTCAATATTGATAGCCAAATCCTTGTAGCCATAGCCATCTTACATCCATTTTGTGACAAAATCAAGCTACAACAAGTCGTTATGCTACCGAAATCAATATAGAGCACACATATCAATCCATCAATGAGGGAAAACAAATCTATCAAGCTCAAACAAGGTAGAAATTGGTTTTATTGTCATTTGAAAGTTTTAGTTTCATCTTTAGCCCAATATTAAGTGATTTTTATTTTTTTTTATCTTCTTGCTTGAGTTTATTTCTTGCATTTTAGATGGGGTAAAAAAATTTCACACACAATCACTTTTGAAAACTCAATGTTAGTCAAATCACATAAAAGAGCATTTCTAGCCTTAACATTGATTTCATAAGCCCTCAAAAATCAATAGTTTGTTTCTAGAGGAACTATGTTGCACTCCATCCCAAATCTACATTAAGTTGTTACTCTTTCAAAGTAACTTAGCTTTGATACTAATTGAAGGGAAAACAATCTATTGAGAGGGGGGTGAATCAGTACATCCAAACAATTACAATATTTCTAGAAATGTTCACAACTACTTTATAGATTTTCAACATGAGGAGCATTAAACCATACGAATTAGTAAGTAAATCATTTAAAGCACAACACAAGATAACACATAACAAGTTTTTATGTGGAAACCCAAAATGGAAAAAACCGCGTTGAGAAGCTCTCACAAGTAGGAATATAATAAGGTAATTCTACAATATGTAGGCACCAACCTGCTAGAGACACCAATCCCCAAAATATTCAATAGGCACCAACCTATAGGAGACACCAATCCCTACCAAAACCATACAATAGGTAGAACACCAATCCTATCAAAATAGAAATAATGGTGGATTTGAAATATAACTCTAACATGCACCAACATATACACTAATTTTTCCACTTACACTTCTGTAACATACTTTCTATTCATTACACAATTGTACATCTCACTCTTGTACTTTCACTATAATCATTAATTAAATTCAAAGAATCTTCGACACGCATGGATGCACACCATTACATTCCAATGCATTTGAACATTTGAAATATATACATGACACTAAATTAACACTCTTCTATGTCGGCCAAGGATCCAGACCAAACTAGAAGACATAGGAGGGACCTAAATTCAAATTACATGAAACATGTAATACAACTGTCCAAAATTGTTGCCAAATGAACTTGATACCTTGCCCCACCACAGGAACCTCAAATAGGTCCTAGCCTCACTCTACACACTTGAATTGAATTTCACATGCTACTATATGTTACCACACATGGCCTTGAACATGAATAGCTTGATGAAACTTCTAATATTTCAAACTCCTCACACACTGAGCCAGACTACTAAAAACTCAGGAAATTGATAAAACTAGTAATGGGATACTCTCTTTCCAAATTGTAGAGCTTCAACACATTTCTAAAATAAATTCCACCCATATTAAATAATCTATTTTCCTAAAATATATCCTTCTAGACCACCACACTCATGTTGTCTACATACCCAACATGATATCTAAATTTATTAACTATCTGGAGGCAATCACGCCACAATAAAACTTGCTTCATGATGCTTGAATAGATTAGAAAGTCCATATACACTATCAAACAACACATTTCTAAAATATTAAGATTTTTTTCAATACTTGTACTCCTACAATCTTTTTTCATCTTAACAACCTTCACATCTGATAGCCTTGACACCCTTTGATAACTATTGATAACAACAATGAATTTTTGACATCAATTTGACATCAATGATAACCTATGCTCAACAAATATGAGGGTGATCGTATTTCTATCAATGCAATGGTTGAGTTTTATCTCTTAACATGCTCACACTTATTTTTGATTATCCATCTCAAAAAAATTGAAGGGATCTCACTTGTATTGCACACCACATTTATAACTTCTAGTTCTTAATCCAATTCTTGCAAGAAACTAGGTGACCAAGTAAAGCAATATATATATATATATTTATTTATTTATTTTATAGACAAATGATTAGTCATTTTTATCCTTCGACTTGAGTAAGTTTTGAAGAATTTTATGGTTTCAACCCTTGAAACCCTAGTTACCTAGAGAATATTTTTTTATAAATACATGGAGGTATTTTTTTTGTAAATGATGTCACTTACTAAATATCTCCATAGATCCATTTTTGAATCTTCAATGAAATTATAGATTAGGATTTCCTCTTTCCATAATTTATAGTGTGCTTGTAATTAAGTTTTGATGAATTCATAGAATTATAATTGATTTCAATCTTTGTAACAATGTATTATTCATTACACATAGATTTTTGTAGTTTAGATATGGATACTAAGAATTTTAAGTTATTTTATATCATATCTATTGTGTATATATAAATATCCTATATTCTATTATGATTTCAAAGTGTTGTTTCACTTAGTAAAATTTGACTTTGTAACTAATAGATTAGGCACCAATACTAGAAGTTATGGTTGACCACATGTATTAAAAAAAAAACATTTTACACTAGTAGCTTATGAGTAGGGTTAGTGTTTTTATGCACTTTTTATTGAACAATTCATTTGGGGAAGCATCTATAGAAAGCCATAATAATTCACAACCTAAGGAATCATGTTTACAATAACTTCATCTTTCCTTTATGCAATGATGTTCTTATCATATTGAAAAGAGGTTTTATGTGTAGTATGTTACTTTTTGGTCTAGTGACAACCTTTGGGGCCAAGCATTTATTGGGTACTACTATAATAGTTTTTGTTATTTTATCTTTAGTTGTGATTTATCTTGTTAATGAAACAATTAGGGACACCCTCTTGGGTCTAACTAAGCCTACAGTGTAGGAGATAATACCCACTCTTATAAATTGGCCAAAAATTTCCCATATCCTAATGATGAGATAATCAATCCCCTTTAGGATGAAAATTAATTGACCCTAAAGTTAATTGATTCCTCCAGGATTTTGGGTAGTATTGAAGGCCCTAGTATTCCAACATTATTATTTTGTAATTTATAAAATCATAAACTTATGCCAACATAATGGTGTCATTTTTGGGGAGGGTTTAACACTAGAATTATCTAGAAGACCCAGTGCAACTTCAAGTAATTTAACTTCATTATTATGTTATTAATGTGTAAGTTTATATCCTAATAAATTGCACCAATAAAATGGAATTAGGGATCTAAGATCTTGTTTTTATATTCCGAAGATCTTAATTGTTAGAAAGAATTGTCTCTTCCTAGTGAACATGGTTGACTCTCTTCAAGTCAATCCTATACTTAATTTAAAAATCAAAAGGATTAAAGTATAAATAATGAATTTTAGAGACCAACAAGGATAAAAATAATCTTTAACTCATTTATGTCTTGTGGCATGACCATATGGTTTTGCTAAAGTGTATGGTAATAGTACATACTACTTTAAGGTAATAACCAGATACCTCATGAAGTTTCTAGTTCATAACATTATAGATTGAGTACTAATTATGGTAAGTAATGTTATTCTATCTTTTACATATTATTTTATGTGTGTTTTTCTTATGTAGTTGTGACCCTGATTAATCATTGATGAACTATGATTGTCTAGTCCAATCCTTTTTTTTTAACAATAAAAATTTGAAAAATCAAAGAAACAAGAACTTTAAAAGAAAAAATTCCTACATTACCTTGAAAAGAAATATCAAATGCTAAAATATTAAGTACAAAGTTAAAGAAATGGAAGATATACAAATAAAAGGAGTGTTTAAAGAAAAAATATAATTTATTTGGAGCTATAAGCCACAAAAATATATTAAAATTTATTCTATAGAAAGATAACATGTATAAAATCTAACCACTACAAAAAATAGAATAACAAAAACAAAAAATGTGGAACCATACACAAAATATCTTTGTGCAAGAATCTAATGTAAAGTATAGACATCCTCACAAAGTGCTATCATCCTTCACCAGTGTCCTCAAAACTTTCCAAATTTTTTAACTTGAATGCTTAAAGTTATTGAACTTGCACAAATAAAGATGGGAAAAATTGTAGGGATTGTTTTAGGGCTTGCCTTATTAAAACCCTCATTTGGAAATTTATACCTCTACAAAAAATCAAAGAAAGATAAATGATAAAAATACTTTCAAATCCTAGCTACATTAAGGATTAAAAAGTAGATAGATAAATGATAATAGTGTCAACAGTAGTTTGTAGGAAAAAATGCCATTACATATCAATGAAACTTGATAAAACAATAATATTCTCTTATTCAAAATAAGTTATCTTGCAAAAAGCTTGAAATGAAAGATATTACTGGCAAAAAAGAGTTTTGAAATATTAAAGGACATGACGGTGATTGTAAGGTTTTTTCCTTTGAGAAGACCTTTCTTCTACAAAAGTAGAAATTCAAAGTGTTGAGAGTGCTTCTTAAAAATTTTGTGATAGTTGCTAAATTTTGATAGAGTTTCTCCAAGGAAAAAAAAAAGTTGAGAGTTGAGTGAGTGAATTGTCAAAAGATTGTGAGAAATGATCAAAAGGAAGAATTTTATTTTCTTAGATTAAGGAGAAGAGGTGTTACTTTCTCATTCAAGTATTATGACATGTGTCATGAACACACCATGTAGAAAGTATAATTTTGAATTTAAAAAATCTATTGGAAGTCAACTCATCATTTAAAAATTTGTGCATATCACTAGTTTCCAAGAGTGTTCTACCGCTATGCTATTTTTGGCACTAAATTTTTCCCCCACTTTAGGGAGATAATCACACTAAGAAATAAGCTACACTAAAGTAAATGATAAGGTGCAAAAAATGTAGAGTAAGGATACTCCAAAAAGATACAATAAAAGATTTGGTTGGTCACTTAAGTGGACTATTGATGCTCTTAGATTTAGGTATGATGCAATTCCCTAGTTTTTGATTATAATAAACCTCTAGGTTTTATATTAAAATTAAAAAAAGGTATTCAACAAGATTATATTTCTATCAATCGAGGAGTAGATGTCACTGGCCATAGTTTAGTAGGTCCAATAGTATGTTCTTGATTGAGTCGTTCCTGTCGACACCATGGGGCATATATACAAGTATTGGTTAGAGAAAGAAGCAGTGCTCATTCCTTTAGTGAGGATGATTTTGATCATTACCATAATGATGTAGATGGTAGTACATGGACATGGAACTCAATTTATTATAAATATGGGCCTTTGAGCATATCAATTGCACAATACCCGTCAATTATCCCAACCAAATCTCGCTAAATACATCATGAGCATAGACCTACCCAGTGTGGTGAGAATGGATATTTGGAAATTTTTTATATTGGTAACATGGTTTCGATAGATTGCATATCAGTCATAAATATGGTGGCAATATGTACAAATGCAAGCATGACCAAGTTTTACAAGGCATATGGCTAGGATGCAATGAGATAGAATTTTTATCAATAGAAATGATTATATTATTGTACCTTTTTACTACCACCAAGTGAGATAGAGTCTAATTAGGTGTAGCATGTTCCTCATGTTGTATTGAATTATGTATGATCACACCACAACATGGTTAGAGTTGGAGATATTTTTTGGCCTATCATCATAGATGTCTCTTTGGGTGACCTAGACAATGAGGGGAAGGATGCATGTCTAATTCTAGTAGAGGATGATGTATTCTAGTTACCTAGGGATTCATCTCCCTGTAGAAGACTATAGGACCAACCCCCATTTTTATTGATGATTCCCTTGGAGGAGAGAGTCCAAGTGAGGAGAGAGTGTAGAGGAGGAGAGACTCCAAATATCAAGGAGGGTGGAAAAGTCACCTTTAGCAACAAATGTGCTAATAGAAAGAGAGGGGATTCAAGTAGGGAATTTGATATGAAACCAACCTTGCTACCTCTTTCATCCACTAGCACAACTCATGTGATAACATCACCCACCCTAGATCTTGATTGGTAGATTAGAGATCTAGGTGAGATTGCATTAATTTATTATATGCTAAGAATTTAATGTATTTGATGTTATTGATTATACATATTATCATGCAGTATTAATGTATGCTTTGTTTTTCTATTCTGGGGCACACATAAGAGAAGATCAAATTTATTGGTCAAATCATAACTGAGATGGTCTTGACTATGTAGTTAAAGGGTTATGTTTGAGCTTCACACATTCCTCATAAGACCATTAGCCAATACATAGAAATTTTTGAGCCCATAGCATAGCTTAGAATTGCATAAGTGGAATCTCAGGTGTAGGAGGGTTAGAAGTTAGTATAGGGTAAGGAAGCCACTATAAAGAGACTAGCTCAGGGAAAAGCTCAATTCCCTTAGGAGTAAGACCAAGTTGTGATAAGATTAGAGAGTGTTGAGATGAAACATAAAACTCTATAGAGCTAATTCAAGCAACTCTAATGGGAGATGGAGAGAGCACACTCATTTGGCCCCATCGATATTGGTCATCCCTTTATACGAGAGCTCATTGATCAAGTAACAACCATGAGAGAGTGAGAAACCACAATTAGGGAGGAGATATCTAGATTGAGAGGTGATCTGAAAGGTATGCAAACTACTTCATAGAGTGTGTCTAGAACACTCTCTTAATTGATAGCCTCTACCAAATAACCATCAAATGAGCTATACTAGCCACTAGCACCTAAGGGACCTAGGACCCATGATCCATGATGTAGATATTTGTATTATTATATTATTTATATATATACACTACATTTTTTATAGTGTTAATGAGACTTGTATACATTAGATATTATACATTTAATTTCACATATATATGAGAGTATGTTATGGTTTTTATACATATGTGTTGTGATGTTTATGGATGTTAATATTTATGTATTGTGATGAAAATATTTGATATACTATTATGATCTAATAAAAAAACCTAAATAATTTTGTTTAATCAAATGCAATAACAATCTAATTAAACAATGAATAATGCTCTAAGGGAATAATTTTGTTTAATGGGTTATTATTTATTAAATGAATAATATATAACTATTGAAATATTGATATAAAGAAGATTTAAAATAAAAATTGTTAAAAGGAGAATAAAATGAAATTATTAAGCTAAGGAAAAATAAACATTGCTAAACTAAAATTATTCGTGGAAAAGGAAATATTGTTTTATACACAATTTATAACTAACAAACAATTTTTTAACTAAAATACATAATTAAATATGTCAAACAGAAAAAAGTGATTCATATGGTGAAGCTTAGCATGTTTTGTGAGTGCGAATTGTGTATTCACATCAAATACACAAGACTCCTTAGAATCATAATACAAATATTTTTTTTAATGATTCAATGACATAGGATAAGAAATACCAATCCTTAGAGGATTGATCACTATAAAAATATCACATTGAGAAGTTATGAATGAAAATGATGATGTATGATATGTATGGGCTCTTTAAAGGGTTTGCCATCCATTGTAGATAGGCCAAAATCTCTAGAACCATAAACAAAGGTGATGATGTAAGGACCTGACCAATTAGGGCTAAGTTGTCCTTTAGTACATGGGGGTGCATTTGTTTGATAGATAGTTGTTGTTGCACCAAAAGATCGACCTGTTAATGCCTGATACAATCACTAGATTTAATGAATCCATAGGAGGTAGTTAAGCCATGTCACAAACCCAAGTGTTGTGTTGCACAACACAAGGAGAGAAAAGGCACACACCTTGGAATGTTCAATCCCATCAATTCAAGTGAGGGGTTTGAACCCATCACCCAGGCTCTGATATCAATTTTTGTATAGATGGTCATCATTGCACCAAAAGATCGGCCTGTTAAAGCCTAATAAACTGCCAGAGTTAATGAATCCATGAGAGGTGGTTAAGCCATGTCATGAACACAAGTGCTGCACTAAACAACATAAGGAGACTATGGGTGCACACCTTGTAACAACATTTACATTATTTTCATTCTCATAGAGTACCAAGTCACCTACTTTAAAGAATGAAAGATAATGTTTTGAATCTTTTGGTTTTATTTTTGAGAAAAATATTTTGAATATTCTTGAAGGTTTTTGAGAGAATTTCAATGATGCTCATCTAGCAATTCAAACTAATGCAAATTTTGTTCATATTAAGTCTCCACATCAATATGTCCTTTAAGGGAAATCATAAAGATGGAATTTTAGCTATAAAGGAATTATAAATTATGTTCTACACATGATATTGTATGGGGTGATACCAATAGCCATATGAATACTTGTGTGACAGTCCTATAATGCATATGTCAATTGAGTATGCAAATTCCTACCATGCTTGTTAACAATCTTATACAAAATTTTATCTATTTTTTATTAGAATTCTAAACTTGATTGTTAGATGAAGGGTAATAAGGAGTAAAATAATCATTGTTGAATATGATATTTCTCTAAAAATTGATTCACTTTGTAATACCCCTCATGTTTTCTAGTTGGACTCATTACTTTTCTATGCTTTGGTTTGATACTATGATACTGTGATAGTACTATTATTGTTTGGTTTGGTGGTTTGGTTAGTAGACTATTGGGTGATTATGCTTATACATTTGAGGACATGGATATTTCTTATGATATTGTGGTTTGGTGATGTTAGTTGATTTCAGAAATATATTATGATGTAGTGATTTAGTAAATTATGTTATGATATGATTTGTTAGTTTAGAAATTCTATTTCATCATTTATATTATAATTGTTAGAATAGATGTGATGAAAGGACAGTGTAGCATCACTCATTCATGAGTGCCCTGCTACATTGCAATTCCTTCTCACAGTGTAGTGATTTGATTTTATATATATGTACATGTACACGACCTTGTTTGGATGCAGGGATTGCAGGTACAGAGTCTCGATTCCACTTGCTTCGGCAGGACATGGCGAGCACCAATAACCCAATGGCATAATGTTGAAACAGAGATGACAAGGAAGTCACCCCATCCCATGTTGTCAAACCGTCCTGATTGAATGGTATTGTGCGTCGTTGTGTTTGTCATTTCTGTAATTCATTATTGTGTTTTATGTGAGTGTCTTGTTTGTATTTATTTTACGTTGGCATTCTATATGTTGTGTTTTATTTAATTAAATGGTGGCAATAAATGTTTATATTTTTGTGGGATTAGTCTGTATTAAAATATTTAAAAGTTATATTTTAAAAGTCACGTGTTTTAGTTAAATGTTAATTAAATACTAGATTGTATTTTTTTAATTTAATTTAATTATCTTGTTGAAGATAATTATATAATAAATTAATTAAATAAATTAAATTATGTGCATAGCAAGTAAAGCTTGCAAAAGTAGATTTAAAACAAAAAGTTTTGTGAAATGGAAAAATAAATAAAAAAAAAACAAAAAAAGATAAAAGGACGAATGAGAATTAAGTGTTCGCTGAAAAGCTTGATTTAAAATAGATGATTTCCTTTATATTGGATTTTTAGAGTTTTTGAAAAAGAAAAGAGGTATCTTTTATTTAATTGCATAATTGTGAGTTAGTCATTCATAGAAGGATTTGGATAGAAGTTGCACAAAACTATTGGTTCTAAATTTTAGGATCTTCTGAAGTTCTCTAAAAAGTGATTTCAGTCTTTTGTTTTCATTATTCTAGAGAGATTTTCTGAATAGAATAGTAGAGTAGAAGTTTGAGCAAGGAAATCTAGAGAACTTTTGAAGGAAAGAACAAAAGCTAATCGAAGGGCCCTCTGAATCAAACGAAGCTTCATCAAGTTTTCAGTAGCGTAGGACTTCAAGTTCCATTTTATCATTTCTCTAGTTTTCACTTTCAAAAGAAAATTTGAATTAAATAAACAAATTGACTTTCTGTGAAAGAAAACTATTTTGGAAATTTAGAATCATCTGATTTGCAAATGAATAGAAAGAAATGTTGTCAAATTTTTGTCTGAAAATGTTCAATTTCTTTATCCTTAATTGTAGAAAAATAATTGTTTTATTTAAATAAATGAGTTTTTTTATATATCTTCAGATAAATATATATATATATATATATATATATATATATATATATATATGAGAAGATATATATATATATATATATATACATATCGTACTTATAAATATATAGTGTTTATATTCTAAGAGAAATTTTTGTACTTTCAAAAAATATATATATATATATATTGAGTATATATATACATATATATCTGTTATTATAAAAAAATTATTCGAAGTTTCATGGGCCGAATTCGTACCCATCGGGTTTGTACATTATGTACTTATTTTAAAATAAAAAAATCGAAACAAAATTGTTTTTTTTTGAAATGTATTTTAATTAAAATTAATGTTGTTGAGGGGTTAGGGAAGGACGGTCGTAGCCGTACCCCCCTCCTCGTACCCCCTGTCATGACCAACACTGTCACAACAGTCTTGCAGATTGCTATGCACAGTACTTTAAAGGCCGACGGCCTTCCCTTTCTACGCGAGTTTGTTTATGTAAGTTTTTATACATATATTTTATATGTTTAATATATATATATATATAATTTATTTTTGGTATGAAAATTTTATAATTGTGATTATTATGAGAAAAGTAAAATTTTGTTGAGAATTGAAAATTTTATTGAAACCTTAGTGCAAATTCATATAAGGGAAAAAGGAGTGATGTAAAGTAATTATAGAAATTATATGATTTTGATGTGAAAGTATTACGTTATGTTAGTTTCTAATTCTGATTGACTTCTTTATTTCCTTGAGTTATCATGTTGACTTTTGTAATGAGGGAACCTTGTCGATCTTGCGAACCCTAGTTTTTTTTCCAGAGGCGTGTTCTTTCATTGGATGTTTATCTCATATTTTGTGCTCGTGATGTGCATGATTTGATTATGAGTTATTGCGAGATGGGTTTGCCTCACATGTTTTTGTTTGAGTTATATGCTTTATTTGTTATAGTACAACCCTTTCCTTTTTTGGTTTATATTTTGGGATCTTTTCAGAGAGTGGCTCTTCATGGGGGCCGATGCCTCAAAAGGAGGAAGAGCATAGGATAACCCATGTAAGAGTAGTGTAACAAGTGAAAACCTGAAAATAGAACTTAGGGGGATGGGTAGTAAAACACATAAGATAATAAATATTGGATACCTCGTCTATACATTAGGGCTATCATAGACTAATGATAGACTGAGAAGGCCATGGTCAGCAAAGTCGTAACCTTGTCCTCATGAGAGGTTATCGGCTCCACATGAGATACCCTATGGTGCCAGCTCCTCAAGTAGGAGGAAGGACCAGGATATCCATAGATGGGGGCCGATGCCTCAAGTTGGAAGAAGGGCCAGGATAACCCATGAGAGCTATGCAATGACACTCTCCACTAGACACCCTTATGCTTTGTTTCTTGTTGCCTCTGGAATGTGTTCTAATTATGGTTTCCGTTTCCTTGGAAATGATTTATGATTGTTCTTTCGTTATTTGGTTAATGGTTATTTCCTTGTTTTGTTGTGATGAGATTTATGAATTTAAGTTATTATGTCGACTCGTGAATGTTGTTGATTATGTCATTGTAATCCTTGATGTTTTACTTGAGTTTTGTACTATGTTGTTTTGTTGGGGTTGTTTTGGCATTCATGGTCATGATCACTTACTTGTCACCTCTGAGCATGGGGGGTGAGTTATTTATAACTCATGTGGTTGGGTGGAACATGCTCCGCACCCATTGGGTTCCCCATCAATGATCGTCTTCTCAGCATTCTTTAGTTGGAATTTGTACTAGTGGATCACTTTGTACTTCATTCATTAATTGTACTATTTATGTATCCCACATTTATGGGAAATTTATTGTAATTCATTTATCAAGATCATATAATGTAATGTTAAGGCAATGATGTAATAGTTAGGATCCTTTGTAAACATTATTGTAAGAAATTCATTATGATTGTAATATGTGATGTAGTGCTACTTTCACTCTTGGTTCATGGATGTACTTTTATTAATGGTTATTGTAATATTATTGGATAAGTTGTTTAATATTATCTTTTGCTTTTGTTAATAGTTATTTTGTGATGTAACCTCATGTGCCCTAGAGGATTTAATGTTAAGATGTTAATGTGCAATGTAAATGTATTTAATGTTTAGTTGCATGTTTACTTTGTGTTATTTAAAAAAAAAAATTGTTGTGGAATGTTTGTTCTCTGGGGTTTGCACGATGGGCGTTACACACTTCGTTGTTCTTAAATGAGGTGCCATTTTTACAAAAAAGGTGGAAGGCAACCCATAACCAGAAATTATGTTATCTAGAAGAAACCTATCTTTATTAGTAGTAGATTGAAGGGGTGTAACTTCAACCCATTTTTTGAAATAATCAATAGTTGTAATAATAAAAATATATTCGTTAGAAGAAGGTAGATAAATTTTTCCAATACTATCCAAGCCCCATACAAAAAATGGTGAAGGTGAAGCTTGAACAAGAAGTTCTTGGGCTGGAGATTGAATTAAATTACCATGTTTTTAATATTGCAAAAATTTATTGAAAAAGGAAAAATAATTTCATTCCACTTTTTCCAATAGTATCCTATGCATGAAATTTTTTGGACTAAGGATCTACCAAAAAAGTTCCCACATTTATACTATAATTGTGCTTCTTCAATAGGAAGTAATATTTGTATCTTAGTTTGACATTTGTAGTGTCAAAAATTGCATGCTCTTGCAATTTCACCTACACTTTTGAATCCAATTTAATGTCTACTCCTTTAGTATTTGTGTACACTCATCTTAGCCCTTGCATTAGCCTTTTTCCCTTAGGATGTTCAAGATCCCTTTTAGAAGCTATCTTTGTCTATCAATTTTGTGTTAACCATGTGATTTCCCAACTCCCACCATTTTTTAGTGTGATTTGTCTGGAGACTAGCACCTCATGTGGACATCCATGCATTATGCTAGAATCCTATAACATTTCAATTTTCAAAGATCATTTATGATCATTTTACCACTTGTCACCTATCCAAGTAAGTGGAGATGGGTTGAGATAATTTGTAACGGATTGGAAACCTCCTTTTCCCCTCTCTTCTCTCTTTTAAATCTACGTTTTTCACTCTACATGCTCTCTTGGGGTCTCTTGGTCTCTCTCTTGAAATCTCTCTTTATCTCAAGCCTGTATATCTCTCTATAACATGCTATTACTAATACAGTTGACTGCAAAATCTGATGAAACTATTTGACGAAATATGTAAAATTCGATGTTCGTCGGGTACTTGTAAAATTTGATGTGTAATTTTCAATTTTTGAAAGTTTATCCCCGACATTTGTCAAAATTTCGACGAACCTGGGGCTTGTCGAAAAGTCGGCTATCATTTTTGTCGAATTTTCAACAAACATTGAAAAAAAAAATTGTGGCTGACATAAAGAAAAGTGAGTTCGCACCTGATTTATTGCGACAGTGTTTTGCTCTACTTGAGACAGATTATGGAGAACTAAGGATGATTTTCTTGGGAAAAATAAGAAAAAATTCAAGAGGATATCACCAGGTTGAGGGTAGTCATTGTATTTTTGCAGAATTTAGCTGTGAAGTTAGATTGGTAGTTCCAGGTTTGAAAATAATATTTTAAAGCAACATCTCATCAAATTTCATTTTTAGAGGTTAAGGGTTTTGAGAATTTCATGTCCATATTTTGTTGTGTGGAATCACCATAAGATCACAACCAAGGAACATATTCTTGTGATTATGTGATCCATAACTCTATTGGTCATGTGGCATGGTTATGCTATAAAAATACATGATGCATTCATGTGTGACCAAGTTTAATGTGGCTATGTTGTGATAGAAATGGAGGCACTATATAATGTAGTTAATTAGGTTGTATAATGAGTGTCAATCATCATTGGGACTTCAGGTTGTCTCAAGTTTAATAGGTTAGGATGTAATTATAGCATGATCAAAGAGTGATTACCTCTTGCTGCAATAAAGAGCCTATAACTTGGTTGATATGCAAAGTGGTTGTGTTATATCAATTATGTAGTGCATTCAAGCACAACCCATGTTTAATGGGCTATTCTAGAGAGTGATCAAGATTTTCTAAACCTTATGAATGCTACTTGACATATATTTGCATAATCTCAAATTCCTTCAGAGGATTTTGAAGTATCAATGTATCCTATATAGGGTTTAAATGATTTATTTTAATTAAAAAAATAAATAAATGATGTATTTCCCTGTAATTAGATAATGTGGAGATCTCCTAAATCTACCCCACACACTATCCTCTTTGGCACTATATTCATTACTCCGGCTACTAGGTTTTTGCATGTGACATCTTTAATATCTTCATGACCGTGGCTTTTAAATAGATCTCAGTCTTTGCTTTAATCCTTTTCATGGTAACCCTTGAGTTCCATAATCCACCTTCAATCTCTTCTAAGAACGCTGTCTTAAGCTAGACTGCATAGTATGCATATAAAGCAAGTCCTTCATACCTGCCATTGTTCCAAACCACCACTCACTGCCTTGCTGAAAATGTTGCCTCCATAAGCACAATAGCATGTTTTAAAATCATGGTTCCAGTGATTGACCATTAAGTCACCACTTTCATCATGAAGATACAATGAGATTTTTGTCTTCAAACTCAAGGCATTATGGAAGATAACATTGTGAATTGTTTGTTGTGTATGATTCAATTTCTTGCACATTTCTTGCTTTGCTAACTTCCTTTAAGACTGGGTATTGCACCCTCAACTGCAATCTTAAACAACTCACTCACTATCACTTGAAGATTCCTTTCATGAGCATCCTTCTATAAAATCAAATTATGCCCTATAGACTCCTACTTACTACAGGGGACTCATTGTATCATGGTATTGTAGTTCTTAAGATCCTTCAACCTTATTGACACTACTTCACAGTCCACAAGGTATTATTCACTATTCTCCCATCTTTGATGAGTCTCAAAACAACTGCTCAAACATGCAATCAATACCTCTATTATACATTAATGGCTAAGAAAAAGCATTGATCTATGATTACCACTATTACTTCATTTGGACAGTAATTCCCACTGATTGCATTTTCCTTGTCTAACCTACCAAAGCATTTGAAAAACCCTTAAGATTAGGCAAGGGGGTAAGGAAACTCACTATTAAAATCTCCACTTTACTATGCAAGGTTTGAGCTTTATTATCTTGTCACTACTTCAGCCTCTTTTTGACTGTCACATCTCAAGTGACTGTCATTCTTCTTACCGTAGATTGCATTTACAAATGTCACTAAGCTACATAGTGTGCTTGTTATTGGATACAATCTTTAGATTGCAAGATTTTGTTATTACCTACAATTGTCTCAATCTTTCTAGTATTGCAACCTCACTAATCTGCTATAGTTATTGTTTATGTTTCTACGGAGGCCTAGGGTTTGTACCCTAATCATGCTCTTACCAATTCTGTATGTTTTTTATTAGGGCTCTCTCAATGTTGAGGGCCCTAGGGATAAGCTTGTCATAAGAAGTGACACATTGCATCTTTAACTAAAGGATAAATCCGTATTGACATTAGCAATGATGATTCCGACTTGTTGCTCCTTAGGAATGGGTCACTTGGTCTTACTAGCTCGCTACCTCCATTGTTGTAGGAAGTTTGTGATCAAGTTCAATATTCTGATTTTAGGAGTCTTAACGGTTGGAAATCATATTAAAAATTAAAATTTAATAAGTTTTGGAATTAGCATTTTAAAGTCTTTTGGGGTCATTAACTTGAGACTATCTTCTCTTTACTTTTAGAGGGGTAGTTTGCATGCCAAATTTTTTTGGTGTAAAATATCGAAATTATTAGATTATGTTACGTATGAATAAAATATTGGAGTGTGAGCTTGATATTTTTTGAAGATCCTAAATAGTCAAGATTGGTAAAGAAAAAATCATGTCAGATAATATTAGTCCAGAACAAAATGAAGAGACACTTGATAGATTGTAGGCTAGATTGAAAAGAAAGGGTGATGGGAAATGTTATTGTCCTTGCAATAATTGCAAGGGCTTAAAGACGAGACGACTTTTAATCACAACAGCTGAGAAACATTGTAGGCAGCATGGTCACGTTGAAGGGGGGCATGATTATCGTCCATTGGTAAGTTGTTAATTATATGTGTTTATATTGATTGAATTTGTAAATGTTTATATTGTTTTAACATTTTATATATATATATATAATCACTTGATCATGATCATGGTTTATTTGTGTCTATCATTATTATAAAGGTGGGGCGCCCTAGGGCATATGATATGGATTATCACAGCCCGGAGAATGTGGTTTTGCAAGCGGATGAACATGGAGCTGTGAATATCGAAGATAAAGTTAATGATCCTATGGAAGAAGATGATCATGCGCCAGAAAACACAGTTGAAGATGATGGTACAAATACATTGATCCATGCACATTTAGTGGCAGAGCTGATCATGGTGATCAAGATGACTTTGATGATGTTCATGATTTACCTGTACTTGAGAAGGCATATGAGCCCCTTTATGAAGGCTCTAAAACAAATCTTCTCTACGTTGTATTGTTGTTGTTGAACTTGAAGGTTATGAATAGTTTATCAAACATACAATCTCACGGATGTTAAGGTATGTCATATATGTCATCTTTTTTCATCTATTTTAATTCTTGTTAGTTCATCACTAGTAAATAAAGGATGAAATATGTACCATTAATATTCTTTATATGAACAAATTATTTTTTGTTGTAGATTGATTGGTGAATTTTTGTTACCACCATCAAATATTTTACCTCGCTCATACCAAGATTTATGTGCCATTATGAAAGATATCATAATGGAGTATCAAGCAATAGATGCATGTCCCGATGATCATATTATATATCATAAACAACATGAATTTGCAACAAATGACCAGAAATTCATATCAGTAGATATTGAATAGATCAACTAACAAAAAAGGTGCCTCGCAAGGATCTTCGTTATATTCCCATTATTCCACATATGCAACGATTATTTAGGTTCGAAAGCTTAATGCAATTTATGGATTACCATGCACAGAATAGAAGCGGAGATGACATTTTTCAAATTCTTGCGAATGGTTCTGCATTTAGGGACATGGAGGAAAAATGGCCACACTTTAAAGAAGAGCCTCATAATGTCAAGCTTTCATTGGGAGCAGACGGTGTCAATCCATTTGGAGAGTTGCGATCTATTACTCAGTGTGGCCTACTTTTGTTATCAACAATAACATTCCTCCATGGATGTCAATAAAGAGGGAGCACATAATGTTGTCAATGATTGTTCAAGGTATTTGTTTACATTAATTTTCTTTAACGTAGTAGCATCTCATTTGTTTGATTTCTTGCATAATGACTTATATTTTTTTCATTCAATAGTCATGTACATTAATTTATATATATTGCAGTAAAATGGTTATAATAATTATGTAATGTTTATGTTGATTCAACTAGGTAAGTACAAAGTTAAAGATATGAATGTATATATCGAGCCTCTTATCGATGAGTTACTAAATTTATGGAATGACATCACTATGTATGACATATCCAAACGAATAGGACAAAGACAATTTCAATTCCATGCAATGCTTGTATGGACAATTCATGATGCCCCAGGGCTAACACATTTTTGTGGTATGTTATATCGTTCGACTGCACTTTGACAATATTTAATTTGATGAAGTAGATATCATGCATGTTTTAAAAATAATCTATTCATTATATCTAATGAAAAAAATTGGCATATTTAATCCAATTATATATCATTTTGCAGATCTTCAAATAAAGGGAAAATTTGCATGTCCAATTTGTGGTCCAAAGATGAAATCTTGTCATTCAACAAGTTTAGGAAAGTAGGTGTTTGATGAGTATAGTCATTTCCTCCATAGAAATCATAAGTATCGAACTATTGAAAAACATCTTTTCAATGGGAAAGAGGAGACTACATCAAAACCACAAAGAATGTCACCTCACCTATGGAAGTTGGAATATAATAGAATTAATCGTCAAGGTTATACATTAGATCAAATTGTTTATCTATCATATATGATATGTTTTGAATTTATATTTTTATATTGTGTTGTGTTTACTCATGTTGTAATTGAAAATGATTTTCATTGTTAATTTGTTTAACTTATATGCTTCATGAAGGTCGTGAAGGCATTAATGGTTGGCGCCCACAGGAACTGAAAAGTTATCCCAGACAATTTAGTAGGTTTCCCTACTATGAGTAGCTACAAATTGTGCATTTGTTTGATACAATGCATATCGGAAAGAATATAATAGAAACGTTATGAAAAATATTGGATGGAAGGCATGACAAAAAAAAAATTGTCAAAATTTGTACTAACATTTAGGAAGCCAATCATGCAATGAAAAATGTCACTCAATTAAATAACGATGGAGACCAAATTAATATAAGTTCCCTTCCTTGGTTATTAACAAAGCAACAAAGCAATGCTATAAAAGAAGTCATACAAAAAATTTGATTTCCCACAGGATTTGTTGCAAACATAAACAATATAATAACAAAGAAAGGTGAATTTGGGTTAGGGATGAAAACGCATGATTGGCATACCTTCATTAAGGTAATTATTCTAGTATATTATATACACTTGTATAATACATGTAATTTTTCAGTGTATTATGTTTACTACTTTTGGAAAAATAATGAAAAGATCATTTTATAATTGTTGCAGTACGTTCTACCTCTATCTCTCCCAGACAACTTTGACAACAATGTCAAGCAAGTTATATATGATCTTGGAAAATACATGAGGTAAGTAGCTAGGTTTGTTCAATTTTATACATCTTATAATTTCCATTTGTTTTACTTGTTATGTAATATCAGTATATTTTTGTTAAATCTTGTTAATATATTTGCACCTTGAATCACTTGTAGATGACTCATCTAAAAAATCCATAAAGAAGATATAAATTATTGGAAGAGAAAATTCCTGCCTAATGTGTGAAATGAAAAGTATCTACCTTCAACATTTTTCAATGCACAAGAACACTACCTCATACACCAAGTTGAGGAGATTGAATTGTGTGGACCTGTACACACAAGGTCAATGTGGATGGTTGAGAGGCACTTGAAATTTTTGAAGGCTTTGGTTAGACAAAGAGCACATCCTAAGGGTTCTATGGTGGAGGGATATATGGTATACCAGACCATGGTGTACATTAGTGAATATCTTCCTAAGTTTGTAGCAAATATCCATGTAGATTGCATTTGGGATTCCAACTCCATTAACAAATTCGAAGGGGAGTACTTGTTGGGGAAAGGTAGATTGAGGAAAGTGAGAGGTAATTATAAGATGGTCATGGAGATTAATTGGAATACATTTTACATATGGTTTTTATGTATATTATACTTATTTGATTTTTAATCTTCAATATACATCAATTATAAATTAAGGTCATATATTGTGGTATTTAACTAATTATACGTCGTTTCTGAATTTCATTTTTTTTTGGGTACAGTTGGTCGAGAGTGGGATGCACTACATTTGTACATCGCCAACAATCTTGATTGGATGACGGTATGGATTGAAGGATGTCAACAATCTAGTTGCGCATTAACATGGGAAGGTGTGGCTTCATTTGTTAAAGAAGCTCATTGTAATGGAGATTCCAATGTGACACAAAGGGAAATTGATTTAGCATATGGTTTAAGAGATAAAAAGGTATGTATAAATATATTAATCACCCATATTATTTAATTATTTTCAAGTATATTGATGTATATGTATCTTGAGATTGTTTTCTTTGCATATATTCAGCCAAAAATAAATATATTTATCAACTGATGATATTGCAATAATTTTTACATGTTTGACATATTACAGGTGAAACACCACAAGGCTATGTGGTGCAATGGTCATAAAATTTGAATCAAAATGTTGGATGACATGAAGAAAACGTGTGATTTTGGTATAACTGTAGTCTTTCAGGTGACTAATGTTTCATCTAGAAGCGACATACATCCAGAAGTCTCAGAAAATTGATACTATGGGATTTTGGATGATATACTTGAGTGTGACTTTAAGTCCTTCAAATTAATTTTGTTCATCATCCTATGGTACAGGCTATGATTGAATGAAAATGATCAGGAGAGAACTACTATTGAACATGATAATGGATTTACCATGGTTAATACAAGGTTGATCGAGTGAGCTAGAAATGAGCCATATGTTCTTCCAAGCCAACGTGTTTACTTAGAGGTTCTAGGTAAACTGGGTTGGTCATTTGTTGTTAGACATGATCCAAGAGGAAGGCTGGTAAAGTATAATGTGGTGGAAGAAGAAGAAACTGAAGAACTAGAAGATGATGTAGATGATGATCAGGATCAATAGTTAGTTGATGATGTCCCTAACGAAGATGTAGAAGAGGAGGAGCTAGATCATGATGATGTAGGAGTTAATGTTCATGAGGGTGATATTCGTGTGGATGATGACATTATTGAAACTGATATCGATGACGATGATGATGATATGACCAATCCTTACAATGTCGAATCTAGATTAGATGATACAGAGAAAGAGTTGGATGAAGAAGAACATCAATGACATTGAAATGTATAAGTTATGCGATTATATTATCTATTTGTTATTAATTTCTTGATAGAATTATATTTGACTTATGTGGTTACATAATTAATTCATGATGCTTTTAATTTTTATTCCATTACATAATTAATTTAATGATGTAATTTTTAATGTTTGAAAGGTCAACAAATTAAAAAATTTCAATAGTGATGTTAACAACCTTGAAATTAGTGTGTTTTATGTTTTATGTGATCATTAAAGATTAAAAAGTCAGCTGTAGAGGTGGTTTTTCAGTGGTTGACATGTATGTTGGTTCTTTTTACAATGTAACTAGGTTTGTCTTCTAATCTACCTATGGAATTTCCAATTCCAATCGAAGGCAACTCGAAGCACCTGGACCAACTGACGAGGACTTTAAAACCCTCCTACACTTCGGGCTCTGCAAGACTTGGGAGGGTGATCCCTTAATGTGTTTACAACCTCTGCACCACTATTATAAACAACATTAACAATAGCAGATGATCTCACTTAATAGTTCAACATGATAAGATAACATCAACTAGAATTGGTTGTTCATAGACAATATCAACTATCTGGAGCGTGAGATAACTAAACACAATCCATTGTATAAGATAGTCAATGATTTGCAATTTGTAGCAAGCTCTAGGCAAAGCCAAACAAATATTGAACTACACTAATAATTACAACTTAGATCAATGCCATATATCCATTGCAAGAGTCAAATTCATAAGCATCTAGAGGTTTATAATAGATTTAATACATCACATATAACATCCTTGACAATATTGCATTACAATTTCATCAGTATGCATTCTAACCCAGGACTACTTATCAAATCCTTATACAACACATATCTGCCTATAATCCCATTCAAGCATTTTGATTAATTCCTTGAATTGAAGCTAAAATAGAATCATAAAAACTACAACAATGAGATGGATAAAACAACCCTTAGTTATTTCATTGAAAGTTCAGATATGCATGTACAACGGAGATACATGAGCTCGAATTTTCATTTCAACTCAAATGCTAGTACTGTTATACAACATTAAATCTCTATGACCTCAAAACCTGTTACATAATGACTCAAAACCTAAATTGCATTTCTCTAAAACCATTGGACTTTACAATTTTCTTTGCAACTTCACCTAGACTCGACAAAAATTATCTAACTTGCTAACCCGTACTTCTGGCCTTGAAATCTTTCTTTTAGAAAATGAAGGAGCAAACAAGCACCAGGCCAAAAAGTACACCTATCACTAGTCAATTGGAGCACCTGGTGATATTACAAAATTTGTTACAATGGTCACCACCTTGAAAAATATTCTTGTTCAAAAATCGTTATAACAAAAATCATCCTGGAGCATATTCTCGTTCATCATGTTGGCGGAGGAAGGTTGATGCAATAACAAAAAACCACACGAAACCCACACCAAGAAAGTCATTCATACAAAAATGGAAATGTTGTAATTGCAACATCTAATTTTCCATCTATCACTAGCCCACTCTTTTTACTCATCATCATTCAAATACTTAGCCACCCACCTCTGGTATTCTTCGTCAGTTGGCAAGTCAAAATTAATCACCTCTTTTACCTTTGTACTATAAGGCATATACTTTACCGTTAACTAATTAGCATCTCTTTCAAAAGATTCCAAAAATGAGCCAGTACCAATAATCTTATCCATACAATTTACGAACAAATCAGAATCTGAGTCATCACAAATTATTTTAATTTGATTATTGATAACTTTAATTGCTTGATCCTACCATTGTTGGAGTGTTCTGATTTCCCCTACTCATCAGTTATATCAGGTAACAGTATGTTACCCCAACCATTGAATTTCTTTACCAATTCCCTAATCTTCTTACTTAGATCATCTGGTAAGGTCTGAAAACCTTGCAATGATTTAACTAATATATAAGTAGGCTTCAATGATTGGGGCCTGTTATTTACATCAAACCTTGAGGCTTTATTCATAACATCTAGATCATTTTCCCTAGGGATCTAATTTTCAATTATTAGAATCACTATCCCCTGATCCCTATCAATATTCTTTATTGCTTGAAATAGCAAAGAATACAAAGAATTTATAGAGGGCAGTTTATTATCCACCTTTTCATTTAAATGCTCCAAAACAATAGTAACAATTTCTTTTTCTTTTGAAAGAAAACCCTCCTCTTTTACCCTTAGTGATGTTTGTAATTGATCAATTTTCTGCATTAGCTGCCTCTTTGTTGGATCAATAGAGCACTTTGTTTCTTCATCAACTTGTTCTATAGGAGGGATAAGAGCAAGATTTTGAATGGGAGACCCTGGTGTAGAAACATTTGGAGAAGCAGGAGGCATTGACCCTACTGTGGGAGGTGATATGCTAGTTCTTGGAGCATTGGATGTTTCCCCAGTATGTCTATACTTGAACCTTTCTCCTTCAGTTTGCAACTCAACATTCCTCTGTTGCATTTTACTATATTCTTCAATTAAAATTTTATACTTCTCCATTAGGCTATTTCTTTCAGTCTCCTCCCTTTCAGCAGTCTTTTGGGCCAACTTGGCCACATTCATAGTTAAACTAGTGGCTTCAGTTGTTGTAGTCTCCAAAGCCCTCTTTATTATTAATCCTCCTTTGAAATTTGGATTAATATCAACAATGTCTGGCTTTCTTCCTTGTGGAGCTAATGCCCAAATTTCCAAGGTCTCATATTCTTCACTGAAGGCAGAGTTTTGTAATGTTGCCTTAACTTCTTCTTTAGAATCTTGAAAAGGATTCTTGTACTTTATAATGGCATTGAAAGCCACTGCATCTGAGATGTCCCATTCAAGAAAAATCAAAACACCAGCCTGATTCACTAGTTGTCTTCCTTCTTCAGGAGTGATGTTTTCAAACTCTTCCATTAGTTCAATTTTCACTTCTTCATCATTCTCTTGATCTAACTTGTTAGGCCTTAGTTCTCTACTCTCCTTGCATTTATTTTGATATTCCTCAAATTTCATCCTCCATGCCAATTGCAAGAATACATGAGTCTTTACAAATGCATTGTCATCTAAGAACTCCTTGCAAGCATCCATTCTTGCATCCTACACAATCTTACCCTTCATATCCAAATCGGATAGAACCAATTCAGCTGACCTAGGAGGGGATGACATACCAACCTACATGTCTTGATCAGTAACAATAATTTCATCTGTGAGATCCTCAGGTAGGCGATCAGTTCTTTGCCTCTTAGGGATTGGCTTAGGTGGTGGTGATGGGGGACTACGCTCTGGTGAAGATTTTAATTCAATGATTTTGACAGCCCCAGGTACTTTGAACTTTGGGCCTGGTCGTGAAGAAACCTTCATTATTTTCTTCCCTTTTTTGTCTACTTCTTCCTCATCACTGCCAGTATCCCTTTTCCTCCTATAGATGGGCCGCCTTTCTGTAGGCTAACATACTGACCTTGTTTCAATATGCATATCACTTTGTCCTTACATATTTAGACTTAGCCTTAAATTTATCTTTTTGGTTATCAAGGATTCCATTATCTCCTTGAAATTTTTCATTAAAAACTCAATTATCTTGTAGTATGGAGTGAATTCCATCAATGGATCATACTTTGAGTCCATTTCATGCACAATATCCAGTAGCTTACTATAAGCTATCCACTTTTTCTTTTTTAATTCCTGTCTATTTAAATCAAATTCATTCCTGATCAGGTCCTCAAGGAAATTGAACTCATGTGTAAATTTTCCACCTTTTATTCTTTGTCTAAAAAGAGAAAAGAAACCTTCAGGATCATATTGTCACCTTGGACCAAATCTCAAATGGTAATTAGCAAAGAATTTTTCAAAATGTGTCCAGCCTCCCTTTGAAAATGTAAAGTCAGACACTACTGTATAATCAGGGAATAATGTTCCCTTCCCCTTTCTATTTAGGTTATCTTCATGAATACACCCCATCTTCCACATAACTTCTGCAAACCCAGTCTTGGTGGCATATTGTATGCAGTATGTGAGGGGTTCCTTGAAATCCATATATTCTCAGGACAGTGCTGACTAGATATGGGATAATGTCACCCCAGTTATGTATAACCCTCAATTCTAGTTTCCTTTCCTTTGGCCTAAGGAAATCATGTACTTCCTCAGGGATCCTAGGTACATTTACCATCAATCTAGCCCTCAATCTTGCAGCAAAACAATTATCAAATTGCACATAACTAGTGCTTTCCTTATTACAAGAAAAATCTATAGCTCATATCTATACTGAAAATCTTTCTCCATTAACTAATTGTCTTAAGTTTATCTTCTCAGTAAAGAAATCATCATTCCTAAACAAGAACATATGCATCAACATGGAATACCAAAAGAATTGAGTACCAGTATCACCATTTTGTAGCTTCAATAGTTCTTCATCTATCCTATCCACCAGAAAAGAAGAAAATTCATATGTTACAGAGAAGTTAGGTTGTTGTATTTTTACCCCCATGAACATGTATGCAATCGGCATTACTGCACCAGGGCCGAAACCCAAAATCTGACATAGTGAATAGAAAGTAGCCAGGAAAGGCTTTGCAAAACAATTCAATTTGAAGGGTTTCTGGTCACTAGGGTTGATGCGAAATTGTGAACCCCCTGCCTTAACCAGATGAGGTGGAAGCAACTTAACCCTAAAAAGAGATTTCAATTTTGTATACTCCTGCTTCATTTCTTCAAGATTAATAGGAGCCAAGTCATCACTTGGCTCACTCAAATCAAAAGTCTGTTGGATAACATCTTTGTTAATTTTTAATAGAACCCCTCCATCATTATGTCTGATTACCCGTGTGATAGGGTCATATCTTTTGGCCACTGCTCTAAGTAAGTCCATATTAGTGAACACATTTGGAACAACCAGCTTTCCCATGTCATACATCCATCCATTTGAAAAAGGATGAGGCAAATTCCTCTGTCCATACCATAATCTGAACATTTCTAAGCCTGTGAGTGGAACCCTAGCATCAACAATGCTTGAATTATTACACACCAACCCCTCCCCTAGGATTTTCCCTCGCATCAACACCAAAGCTTACCTTCTCTCATTTGTTGATAATGGAAATTGATCTAGGAAATCATTGTACAAGTTTCTTTTTAAATACTCAATGTGGTCAGAGTGTTGCTTGGTTGGCACCATTTTAGACAAACTAGGGCCTCACTATAATGTTACACTTCAAGTGGCAATGACTAAGTAGAGATAGGAAATTATAGAGTAAAAATACTACAATTCCTCAAAATTTATGATTAAACAATAGCCCTAACAAAATATTTTAATGAGCTCAGTGGCAAGCATAGTAGACCCCCTTGATGCAGAGGCAATGGTGGGATAACAAACTTATGAGGCACAACTTCTTTCAATTATGACTTTTCAAACAAACTTTCAACTCAAGAGGCTTGTTCCTAGGCTTCCAAAGGCCAAACTAAGGAACTCACAATCCCATTAATACAACCATAGACAAGATAACTTATACATTCCAAAAATACTCACATAACAACCTCAAAATGATCACCATGCTTGGTGGAGACAAGATTCATCCAACTCAGCACTCAGACCTACTAGGCCTTAACCAATGCTATCAAGAGGACAGTCAAATTTTAGTGGCATAAAATACTTCCAAGAAGGCTCAAAATCTGTATTTATACTTCCCCATGGTACCTAAACACACCATAAAAAGTATTAGGCAAAATTCAAAAGGAAACTAGGGTTCCTAGAACAAGACAATTTGCTCCAAAGGGCCTAAAATAGGTTTGAGAACAACAACTTCAAACTACCTAGGCTCTCCCCTTCACCCCAAAGCATCAAATTATAATCCTATAGACTAATTACACCCTTCCACATCATTTCCAACTATCTCTAAAATAAATTTTCCAAAACTCAAGCAAAAATTCACTTTTTTTGCTTATGAATCAGGCTTGCCACATAGAGATGTCAAGCCAAAAACTTTGCACCACTTCCTCCCATGAACCTTCCATTCTACAAAAAACTTAGGGCATAATGGTATAGGGTTAAACCTTCCATCCCACCAAGAATAAGTGGATCTAACATGTGGGAATGGAAGAGATTCACATATTTCTCTCAAAACCCTGATTTTAAGGGTTTTCAGACCACCGGATAAAGAATTGGGGATATCTCCTTTATTTCTTAATGAAAATTCACCAATCCAATGAAAAAATTAAGATTATTCAATCCTCTTTCTAACCATCACATGCTTGGATCATAACTAAAAATTTAAAGGCCGTACAAAGCACGGGATTAGCAGATTTTGTTTCAGAAAACACAAAAAACAGCAAGTTTTTTTATTGAAAATTCTTTCCAACTTCAACAACAACCTTTCCTCGACCAAGAGAGGAATATTTAAGGTATCCAAAATTCATCCAATTTCCTCTAACTGGATTTTTAATCATTTGGTCATTGGAACACCAAGAGACTCTATATTTTCCTTTAAATGCTTAATTAAGGTAATTTGAACAACTTACCTTAATGCACCTACAAAATACCTCCAAAATGTGTGAAAGGAATCAAAGCCCACTCAAATGAGCAAGGTGACTCCCCTCAGGTGTCTATTGAAATCAAGGCATCTTTATTTATTTATTTTTTTAATTTTCCAAGATGCACTAAACTTACAAAGGAGGATGGAGGCCTTGTTGTACAAAGAAGTTAATCACCAAAACCAAAAATAAACAAGAAACCTAGGAGACCTATTAAATTTTTTTTGAAATGGTCCATAGGACCTTATTCCATCACAAAACCAAAAAAAAAAACACAACCAAAACATTCTAGGTCCATTAGACCCATGGGTGCTCCTACACCATACTCCCAAGCAAGAAAAAGATCTCAAGTCCTCTTTGAGATCAAGTCTTCTACAGTAGTCCCATGTTGTTTAATGTCATTATCAGACATCCAAGTGACATCTTCTTCAAGTAGACCTTGCCACTTCACCAAATACTCCTTGTAGACCTTCCTTCTAGTCCTCTTTATCTCCTTGGTGTCTACGATGCATTCAAGAGACAAAGGTTGGCTGGAAGGTAGGTCCTTTACCAAATCTTCATCCTCCATTGTTGTTGTACCTAATTCATCACCTACATTCACATGAGCTTTGAAAGGATATAAATCAGAAACATTAAAGATAGGAGAAATTGCCACCCCAGGGGGTAGCTCTATTTCATAAGCATTTTGGCCAAACTTGTGGACCACCTTGCAAGGTCCGATCTTCTTCATCATGAGTTTAGTATACTTTCCCTTTGGAAGTCTCTCCTTCTACAAGTGAGCCATCACCAAATATCCAACTTCGAATTGAACATCCCTCTTCTTCAAATCTGCTCTTTCTTTGTACTTCTCGACATTCTTTTGTAGAGTTTCCTTCACTTGTTGATGGATATCCCTGATTGTAACAACAAAGTCCTCCCCTTGAGCACTTCTTCTATCAGCTCCTTGCAGATCTCTCAATTCATAGACCCCTCTAGGGTGCATGCCATAAACTACTTCAAAAGGGCTTCTACCAATGCTCCTATTCATGGAGTCATTATATGCAAATTTAGCCTGAGGTAAAATTAGATCCCAAGCTTGTCCATTCTCCTTGGTAAGGCATCTTAAGAGTTTTCCCAATGATCTATTCACCACTTCAGTTTGTCCATTTGTTTGTGGATGGTATGCAGAACTAAAGGATAGATTTGTGCCTAGTTTCTTCCACAAGGTCCTCCAAAAGTGACCTATGAACTTAGAATCCCTGTCAGAAACAATAATTAAGGGAAATCCAAGTATTCTAACAACCTCCTTAAAGAAGAGACCTGCTATACTAGACACATCATTGGTGCATTTACAAGGAAGAAAATGAGCCATCTTACTAAACCTATCAACCACCACAAAAACACTATCAAAACCTCTTTGGGTTCTTGGCAGCCCCAATACGAAATCCATACTTACACTCTCCTAAGGCCTATTGGGAATGGGGAGTGGCCGATAGAGCCCTGCATTTGATGAAGTCCCCTTTGCTCTTTGACAGATTGCACATCCTTCTACATACTTTCTAACATCCACTTGTAGCCTTGGCCAGTAGTAGAACCTCCTCACTTGTTCTAAGGTCTTATCAAGACCAAAATGGCCTCCAAGACTCCCACTATGTTTCTCCTTTATAATATTTTCACTCATTGAGCATTTAGGCACACACAATTGACTTCCTTTGAAGAGAAAACCATTCTGCAACAAAAAATCAGAGTATTGACCATGAAAAGTATTCAAATGTTGATCACAGACATTGTGTACCTCCTTAAAATCTGCATCTTCTTGATACATTCTTTCAATGCATCAACCCCCATGCTTTGGAGTTGGATCTCTTGCACTACAAGTACCCTTCTACTGAGAGCATCTGCCACCTTATTTGGTTGGCCCTTCTTAGGTGTAGAATGACTGGGAAACAGAGAAAATTAACTCATGACTTTTTTCACACAAACTCCAATTTCTGGCTACAACTACTCGCAATTTCACCTTTAGCTCTTAAACTATTTTCATGAAATACTTGGATGCTTTGTGATACAAATGAGATGATTAAATTGATTTTATGTCGATCAAATTCCACTAGTAGATGTCTCATCTGCCATTAAAGCTCACTCACGGGTTGCACGAATGACTCCAACCATAATTTTATACATATTTAAATTTGAGTTGTTCATCCTTTAGTTTGATCAAATCATCAACAATCATCTTCAAAATAGGTTGACATAATCACCAACATGGAAATAAAGGGGCCCACTATGTCATACACCATGAAGGAATGCGACATGGCGGTTGCCCGCGATATCACAATCCTTTGATTTACCATCGCGAGATGGCAGGCACTGTCGATCTTTTTACCATAAATCTTGCTCCTTCAAAAATGGTTATCATCCTTTCCTTTAACTATCAAGAAAATTTTCCCTTAAAATCATAACAACTGCATTGAATTAAAACACGTGCATCTTACAAGCACATTAGTAATCTACCCCGTAATACATTTAAAACTAGTGAATGTTTTCTTCACTCCTTAGGCTTCATTGGATGAGACACATGGCAGGAACCCGCGACATCGCGATCCCAAAATTCCTAATCATGGGATGGTGAGCACCATTAATCTTGAAGAGACAACTCATGAATGGTCATGTGGATTTCATGCTTTAGGAAGGGCATGTGGCACCTGCCCATGATATTGCGATCCCTATAATCCCTGATCACGGGATAGTAGGCGCCATTGATCTCGTTCCTTTAACACAGTCGCCAGCCATGTCGTTAACCTTCGAGCAACTTTTCCAGCGATATTATAACATATCCGTTGATTTAGAACATGTGTGTCTCGAGAACACTTTAGTAATCTGCTCCTTAATACATTTAAAGTCGGCTAGTGTTTCCTTTACTCTTTAGGCTTCATTGGATGAGACACATGACACCCGCCTGTGATTTTGTAATCAACCCAAGTACCATCGCGGGATGGCAGGGAACAACTCAGATCAAATGGTAGTTGGTCAGCGATAGCTCAAATTTGATCCCTTGGATAGGACACATGGCGCCAGCCCGTGATTTCATGATCCTTCAATTCCCGATCACGGGATGGCAGGAAATAGATCAACAACAGCACTAAATCAACCCTTTCAAAATAAAACATTCATTAAAAGGAGAAGTGGGAATTACTAGGTAGACGACAAATAAAAAAATTATATTTATAGAAGAAAAATAAAATAATTTACAATTTGTTTTTTAATTTCACTTTTAACTTTAAATGTATGTTCACTCATTAAGTTGTATTTTTTTTACAATCACATGTTTATTTTAGATGTTTGTTTATAAAATATAAAGATGCATTAAAAATATATTAGAAATATTTTTCTTTATATTATATAGCATTCATAACATCAAATTAACATAGAATAATTTCACAATATCACTTAACCAATCAAGAAAAATTTAATCATTACTATGCAATATTATTCTCACATCAAACTAACAAATAAACATTGAAAATAAATTTATCTTTTTATATTATAACATTCATAACTTAAACCTTTTATACACAATATCAAGTTAATTATAAAAAACAAATAAAATTATTTATAAGCAACTTCAATTTTTTAACAATTTAATAAAATATAATTGAATATAATTAAGAAAAATTTAATAAGAATTATAGACAAATTTATGAAATATTGATTTACTTATCAAGAAAAAATCAATGATAAATTTACTTATTATAGATAAATTTACTTATCTATTTTAACCATCAAGAAAAAATTAATCATTAGTGATTGCAACATTATTGGCACATCTTTTAAACTGACAAATAAACATTGAAAACACATTTATTTTTTATATTATAACATTCATAACTTAAACCTTTTTATATACTAACCCTAATTGAACCATAATCCCCGACCTAATACTAACCCTTGCCCCAATTGAACCCTAACACTAACCCCAAGCTCTATCATAGAACCTTAATCTTTACCCCCAACCCCAACCCCAATCCTAATTGAATCCTATACCTAATTTTAATTAAAGTCTAACCCTATTTGAACCTTAAACGTAATTGAACTCATGTTTAGGGCTAGGGTTCAATTAAGGTTAGGGTTGAATTATGGTTATGATTAGGGTCAAATATCAAATAGGATTATGGTTGGAGTTTAATTAAGGTTGCTATTCACTTAGGGTAAAGGTTCAATTAGTATTCAATTTGGGTTAGGGATCAATTAGGGTTATAATTCAATAAGGGTTTAATTAAGGTTACGGTTAAGGTTAGTCTTAAATTAGGGCTAGGATTGGAGTTAGGGTTGAATTAAGGTAAGGTTTATTGTCTATTTTAGGGTTAGGGTTCAATTAGAGTTCTTTAGGGTTTTGATACAATTAGGGTTAGGTTTCAACAATACCTAGGGTTGCGATTACAATTCAATTATTGTTAGAGTTAGGGTTATAATACAAGTTCAATCAGGTTAGGGTCAAGGTTTAATTAGTGTTAGAGTTAGAGTTGCAATAATAAAATTTTCCATAATGATATGGAAAGGCATTCAATTGGATTCATATATAAATGCACAAATAAGAATTGGTAATTAAGAATTCTCTAGAACTAAAGCTATAATAACAAATAGAATCCTTAGCTTAATTATTTGTTTTTGTTAGGGTTGGGATAAGAATTTAATGGGGCCAACTGAGACTTAGGAAATAAAACCCTGTGAAGGAAATGAAGTATTAAAATCAAAGTTGGGTTTTAATTTTAATCCAGTGACATAAGCCTAAGCCATTAACTCCAATGGTCATGTCGCTGACGGCTTAGCCAAAGCCTTTCATTAAATACTAACCGTGCAATGTGTAGGTTTTCTAGATTCAAAGATATGGGAGAAGATCTCGATCATACCCTGCCAACTTGAAGACCTAAGGTGTCGACCTGTTATTTGATGCGAGGTCAACAAAAGGAAGATGTGTGTCCTATATGGAATGTGGGGCCCAATCTCCACTATTGAGCTCATAACCCGTGGTTTTATATTGACAACCAAGATCAAAATCTAATGTAAATCTCTGTTGTTCCCTACTAGCTCGTAGGAGGAAGATGAAGGTTGGTGAAGCATTAATGAATTATTCCTTGCTTGTGTAGTCACGTCGATCTCAATCTGTGTGAAGATGTTGTTGGAAATCATGAAGGGTGATCTTTGGATTCTCATGCAGCTCTAGTTAAAAGGTGACAGTACATACGCCACCAAATTGCCATGTTTGCACATGCATATTTACTAAGCATTGATGAAGGTTTCCATTACCTTGCACAATAAATACAAGAGGAATCAATTGCTAATAGTGTCATTCTTGTAGGAGTTAGAGCACTTTGTGGGCTAATTCTAATCAATTTTAAGTGCTTGTCTGAGAAGAGAAAATGAGTAAGTCAGTAAGGAGGTCTGTTCATTTGAGCTCACAAAAGCTCGGTCCTGCAATTCAGGAAGGTGCTTTGGTTGACAAGCCCAAGCTTGTGCCCACTAGATGTAGTAGAAGTTTACAATTCTAGGACATTGCTGCTCAGCTGGTAGATGACAAAGGCAAGCAGTCAGTGTGCTTTGGATGCCAACACTCGCCTATTGACCTTACGAGCAACACTTCTGATGATGTAACTAAGACCGACTCGGACTACTATCAGTATTTACGTCGCTTCAATCATGGTCTTCCCTTTGATGAGGAAGTGATATATGTGGTGCCATTGGCTGTTAAAACCCCAAGCAGATAGACTAGAATAGTATTGGGCAAGGACAAGAAAGAAGAGGAGGTTGAGGGTCTACCATATTGGGCAACAACTAGAAGCGGGTGTGTATACCGGGGTCTGAGTGTTGGTAAGGGCAAGGTGGAAGGTAAATAAGAAGTTGTGGTGTGCCTTCGTGGAAATTTGGTTGCCTATTTTTTTTTGTGGCCTAGCGACAAGGGGATTTTGATGACAATTTGTGTTCCCTATTCTTTTAGGTTTCCCCAGTTCATATGCCACTATGTTTTGTAGATTCAATGTGTGGAACGTTTTGAAATGAAAGTCAAATGTAATGGAGATTTGGTTCAAATGAAAATTTGTGGTGAAATTACATTTGATCCCGAAGCTTGTTGCCCCCTTGTCATATAAAAGGGAATTCAAGGCTCATTTTTAGGGAGAGAACTGATGAAATCTCTAGCTAGGTTTTGAGTTGAATATATGGGTAGAAAGATATATGTCCTCTGATGAGGAAGTGATATCTATGGTGCCATTGGCTGTTAAAACCCCAAGCAAATAGACTAGAACCCTATTGGGCAAGGACAAGAAAGAATAGGAGGCTGAGGTTCTACCGTATTGGGAAACAACTAGAAGCGAGCGTGTATACTGGGGTCTGAGTGCTGGTAAGTGTAGGGTGGCAGGTAAATAAGAAGTTTTTGAGGTGCCTTAGTCTCAATTTGGTTGCTTGGTACAAATTAAGGGGAATTTTAATGACAATTTGTGTTCCCTTTTCTTTAAGATTTCCCCAGTTCATGCACTATATATGTTTTGCAGATTCAATGTGTGGGAAGTTTTGTAATGAAAGTCAAATGCAATGGAGATTTTGTTCAAATGAAAATTTGTGGTGAAATTACATTTGAGCCCGAAGCTTGTTTCTCCCTTGTCATATAAAAGGGAATTCAAGGCTCATTTGTAGGGAGAGAACTGATGAAAGCTCTAGCTAGGTTTTGAGTTGAATAGATGGGTAGAAAGATATCTGTCCTCTGATGAGGAAGTGATATCTGTGGTGCCATTGGCTATTAAAACCCCAAGCAAACAGAATAGAATAGATAGCCTGTGGATTTGACTGAATTTTGAATGAAATGTTAATGAAGTTGTCATTCTTCTTTTGAGAATTTTTTCAATTGTGTGTCTATGCTTTTGCTTTGATTCAAGAAAATTAATTAAATGCTTAAATAGAGTCATAAGTTTACAATTATTTACAAAGGATTTGATAAGTAGTAATATATCAGAGAATTGAGCTCCATAATGCAAGGTATTATATGAGCAGTCCATTCTATTAAATTCTTAGGTCATTTTTGCTAATGGTAATTGGGTAACTAAATATTTAACTAATGAAGAATAAAAGAATAATATGTAAATGGGTCACTCACTCACTCCCTCTATCTCTCTCCCCTTAACCCTAAACCCTTAACCCTTAAACTCTAAACCCTTAATATTAGGTGTGTATTAAAAAATTATAAAAGGCATAAATTTTTGGAGTTCTATTAGGAATTGAATGATAAATAATGATGAATGGAAAATCTAAGGCACTTTGTATTTTTTCAACTAAAAAAGTTAAAGAGTTCAATTAGGATGAGTACCACTTAGGGTTAGCTTTAGGTTCAATTAATGTTCAATTTGCTAGATTGAGATGAGGTTGTGGGTTTAATTAAGGTTATGAATTCAATAAGAGTTCAAATAGGTCAAGGTTAAGATTAGGTTGGGGTTAAGGTTCAATTAGATAAGAATTAAGCTAGGTTAGATTAGAGTTCAACTGTAGTTCAAAAGCTTAAGTTATGGTACAATTAGGACTACTGCTCAATAAGTGTTCCCTTAGGTTATGATTAGAGTTATGAATCTCACAATTAGGGTTCAATTAATGTTCACTTAGGGTTTTTCTTGGGAGAATTTTACTGAATGGTAGTGTATTTTATAAATTAATATGTCAAGAATTAATTTTAGATAATACTACATGTGATTTTTCATATGGTATTAAATTGTAGATTAAAATTGATAATAGATTTCCTTCCTTCTTTTGCATTGTAAGCTACCATAATATATGGCCTTAAAATCCTATTCATATTTTGAGCTTTTCTAAACTATACAACACAACATCCAACAAAGAAAATTGTTATGCATTTTTTCCAAGCACAAATCCTTAGGATTCTTAATGTGTTACTTAGGTTAATTCTTTATTCCAATAAATAAATACACACTAATATATATTATGGATTTGAGGGAAAATATTAAAATATTTATATATATAGAAAAATTTAAATGCACGGGATTCAAGGACATACCTTTGCTTTTGTTAATGTTGATGAAGTGACAAATTTGATGACATGATCATATAAAAAATTGGAATATCTTTGCTCTATCTCGCACTTGAAATTTTGTACAAAACAATAACTAACTCTACATCAAATTTGTGACTTTGGACCTATTTTGCATCAATAAATATGAGCTTTGACACATGCCTCCTAATCTAGCATACAATATGTAATTAAATGCTCAAAATAGTTGGGAGTAGTGTTGAGATTGGTGGATCTTTGGGAAGGTCCAATGCTTCACCTTTATATCTCTCCCTATAGATAGAGGTAGAGATG
>VDFB02000015.1:318306787-318318412 GCA_007258455.2 Sequoia sempervirens | reverse complement strand
TCATAATGCCAGATAAATCTCAGTATGAGCGAGGTAAAATATTTGATGGTGGTAACAAAATTCACCAATCAATCTACAACAAAAAACAATTTGTTAATATAAAGAATATTAATGGTACATATTTCATCCTTTATTTACTAGTGATGAACTAACAAGAATTAAAATAGATGAAAAAAGATGACATATATGACATACCTTAACATCCGTGAGATTGCTATGTTTGATAAACTATTCATAACCTTCAAGTTCAACAACAACAATACAATAGAGAAGATTTATTTCAGAGCCTTCATAAAGGGGCTCGTATGCCTTCTCAAGTATAGGTAAATCATGAACATCATCAAAGTCATCTTGATCACCATGATCAGCTCTGCCACTAAATGTGTCATGGATCAATGTATTCGTACCATCATCTTCAACTGTGTTTTCTGGTGCATGATCATCTTCTTCCATAGGATCATTAACTTCATCTTCGATATTCACAGCTCCATGTTCGTCCACTTGCAAAACCACATTCTCCAGGCTGTGATAATCCATATCATCTACCCTAGGGCACCCAACCTTTATAATAACGGTTGACACAAATAAACCATGATCATGATCAAGTGATTATATATATATATATAAAATGTTAAAATGATATAAACATTTACAAATTCAATCAATATAAACACATATAATTAACAACTTACCAATGGACGATAATCATGCCCCCCTTCAACGTGACCATGCTTCCTACAATGTTTTTCAACTATTGTGATTAAAAGTCATCTTATTTTTAATCCCTTGCAATTATTGCAAGGACAATAACATTTCTCATCACCCTTTCTTTTCAATCTAGCCCACAATCTATCAAGTGTCTCTTCATTTTGTTTTGGACTAATATTATCTGACATGATTTTTCTTTACCAAGCTTGACTATTTAGATCTTCAAAAAATATCAATCTCACATTCCAATAATTTTTTATTCATAGACAGGTAACATAATCTAATAATTCTGATATTTTACACCCAAAAAAATTGGCATGCAACCACCCCTACAAAAGAGAAGATAGTCTGAAGTTAATGACCCCAAAAAATACTTAATGCTAATTCCAAAACTTATTAAATTTTGATTTTAATATGATTTTCAGCCGTTAAGACTCCTAAAATCAGAATATTGAACTTGATCACAAACTTCCTACAACAATGGAGGTAGCGAGCTAGTAAGACCAAGTGACCCATTCCTAAGGAGCAACAAGTCAGAATCATCATTGCTAATGTCAATACACATTTATCCTTTTAGTTAAAGATGCAATGTGTCACTTCTTATGATGAGTTTATCCCTAGGGCCCTAAACATTGAGAGAGCCCTAATAAAAAACAACATAAGCATTGGTAAAAGAGCATGATTAATTTACAAAAACCTATGCCTCAGTAGAAACATAAACAATAACTATAAGCAGTTAGTGAGTTGCAATACTAGAAAAGATTGAGACATTGTAGGTAATAACAAAATCTTGCAGTCTAAAGATTGTAGCCAATAACAAGCACACTATGTAGCTTAGTGACATTTGTAAATGCAATCTATGGTAAGAAGAATGACAGTCACTTTAGATGTGACAATCAAAAAGAGGCTGAGTAGTGACAAGATAATAAAGTTCAAACCTTGCATAGTAAAGTGGAGATTTTAATAGTGAGTTTCCTTACCCCCTTGCTGACCTTAAGGGTTTTTCAAATGATTTTGGTAGTGTTAGACAAGGAAAATGCAATCAGGGAATTACTATCCAAATGAAGTAATAGTGGTAATCATAGGATCAATGTTTCTTCTTAGCCATTAATGTATAATGGAGGTATTGGATTGCATGTTTGAGCAGTGTTTTGAGACTCATCAAAGATGCGAGAATAGTGAATAATACCTTGTGGACTATGAAGTAGTGTTAATAAGGTTGAAGGATCTTAAGAACTACAATACCATGATACAATAAGTCCCCTGTAGAAAGTAGGCAGACTATAGGGCATAATTTGATTTTATAGAAGGATGCTCATGAAAGGAATCTTCAAGTGATAGTGAGTGAGTTGTTTAAGATTGCAGCTAAGGGTGCAATACCCAATCTTAAAGGAAGTTAGCAAAGCAGTAAATGTGCAAGCAAATTGAATCATACACAACAAACAATTCACAATGTTATCTTCCATAATGCCTTGAGTTTGAAGACAAAAATCTCATTGTATCTTCATGATGAAAGTGGTGACCTTAATGGTCAATCACTGGCAACCATGATTTTAAAACATGCTATTGTGCTTATGGAGGCAAAATTTTAAGTAAGGCAGTGAGTGGTGGTTTGGAACAATGGCAGGTATGAAGGACTTGATTTATATGCATACTATGCAGTTTAGCTTAAGACAGCGTTCTTAGAAGAGATTGAAGGTGGATTATGGAACTCAAGGGTTACCATGAAAAGGATTAAAGCAAAGACTGAGATCTATTTAAAAACCATAGTCATGAAGATATTAAAGATGTCATATGAAAAACCCTAGTAGTTGGAGTAATGAATATAGTGCCAAAGAGGATAGTGTGTTGGGGCAGATTTAGGAGATCTCCACATTATCTAATTCTGAGGAAATAAATCATTTGTTGTTTTTTTTAATTAAAATAAATCATTATAAAACCTATAGGATACATTGATACTTCAAAAGCCTCTAAAGGAATTTGAGATTATGCAAATATATGTCAAGTATTAACATTCATAGTTTAGAAAATATTGATGCTCTCAGGAATATTATTAAATATGGGTTATTGGCAGATACTACATAATTGATATAACACAACCACTCTACATATCAACCCGAGGTTATAGGCTCTTTATTGCAGCAGGAGGTGTCACTCTTTGATGTCACTATGATACATCCCCTGACATTTGAAACTTGAGACAACCTGGATTACCCAATGATGATTGACACCTACATTATATGAGTTCCCTCCATTTCTATCACAAAAGTACACAAACTTGGTCACATGATGTATGTTTTTATAGCACAATGCATAACATGACCAATAGAGTTATGGATCACATAATTATAGTCACAAGAATACGTTTGTGATCTTATGGGTGATTCCACACAACAAAATATGGACAGAAATTCTCAAAACCCTTAACCTCTAAAAATGAAATTTGATGAGATGTTGCTTTAAAATATTATTTTCAAACCTGGAACTACCAATCTAACTTCACAGCTAAATTCTGCAAAAATACAATGACTACCCTCAACCTGGTGATATCCTCTTGAATTTTTTCTTATTTTTCCCAAGAAAATCATCCTTAGTTCTCCATAATCTGTCTCAAGTAGAGCAAAACACTGTCGCAATAAATCAGGTGCGAACTCACTTTTCTTTATGTCAGCCACAATTTTTTTTTTCAATGTTTGTTGAAAATTCGACAAAAATGATAGCCGACTTTTCGACAAGCCCCAGGTTCGTCGAAATTTTGACAAATGTCGGGGATAAACTTTCAAAAATTGAAAATTACACATCAAATTTTACAAGTACCCGACGAACATCGAATTTTACATATTTCGTCAAATAGTTTCATCAGATTTTGCAGTCAACTGTATTAGTAATAGCATGTTATAGAGAGATATACAGGCTTGAGATAAAGAGAGATTTCAAGAGAGAGACCAAGAGACCCCAAGAGAGCATGTAGAGTGAAAAACGTAGATTTAAAAGAGAGAAGAGAGGGGAAAAGGAGGTTTCCAATCCGTTACAAATTATCTCAACCCATCTCCACTTACTTGGATAGGTGACAAGTGGTAAAATGATCATAAATGATCTTTGAAAATTGAAATGTTATAGGATTCTAGCATAATGCATGGATGTCCACATGAGGTGCTAGTCTCCAGACAAATCACACTAAAAAATGGTGGGAGTTGGGAAATCACATGGTTAACACAAAATTGATAGACAAAGATAGCTTCTAAAAGGGATCTTGAACATCCTAAGGGAAAAAGGCTAATGCAAGGGCTAAGATGAGTGTACACAAATACTAAAGGAGTAGACATTAAATTGGATTCAAAAGTGTAGGTGAAATTGCAAGAGCATGCAATTTTTGACACTACAAATGTCAAACTAAGATACAAATATTACTTCCTATTGAAGAAGCACAATTATAGTATAAATGTGGGAACTTTTTTGGTAGATCCTTAGTCCAAAAAATTTCATGCATAGGATACTATTGGAAAAAGTGGAATGAAATTATTTTTCCTTTTTCAATAAATTTTTGCAATATTAAAAACATGGTAATTTAATTCAATCTCCAGCCCAAGAACTTCTTGTTCAAGCTTCACCTTCACCATTTTTTGTATGGGGCTTGGATAGTATTGGAAAAATTTATCTACCTTCTTCTAACGAATATATTTTTATTATTACAACTATTGATTATTTCAAAAAATGGGTTGAAGTTACACCCCTTCAATCTACTACTAATAAAGATAGGTTTCTTCTAGATAACATAATTTCTGGTTATGGGTTGCCTTCCACCTTTTTTGTAAAAATGGCACCTCATTTAAGAACAACGAAGTGTGTAACGCCCATCGTGCAAACCCCAGAGAACAAACATTCCACAACAATTTTTTTTTTTAAATAACACAAAGTAAACATGCAACTAAACATTAAATACATTTACATTGCACATTAACATCTTAACATTAAATCCTCTAGGGCACATGAGGTTACATCACAAAATAACTATTAACAAAAGCAAAAGATAATATTAAACAACTTATCCAATAATATTACAATAACCATTAATAAAAGTACATCCATGAACCAAGAGTGAAAGTAGCACTACATCACATATTACAATCATAATGAATTTCTTACAATAATGTTTACAAAGGATCCTAACTATTACATCATTGCCTTAACATTACATTATATGATCTTGATAAATGAATTACAATAAATTTCCCATAAATGTGGGATACATAAATAGTACAATTAATGAATGAAGTACAAAGTGATCCACTAGTACAAATTCCAACTAAAGAATGCTGAGAAGACGATCATTGATGGGGAACCCAATGGGTGCGGAGCATGTTCCACCCAACCACATGAGTTATAAATAACTCACCCCCCATGCTCAGAGGTGACAAGTAAGTGATCATGACCATGAATGCCAAAACAACCCCAACAAAACAACATAGTACAAAACTCAAGTAAAACATCAAGGATTACAATGACATAATCAACAACATTCACGAGTCGACATAATAACTTAAATTCATAAATCTCATCACAACAAAACAAGGAAATAACCATTAACCAAATAACGAAAGAACAATCATAAATCATTTCCAAGGAAACGGAAACCATAATTAGAACACATTCCAGAGGCAACAAGAAACAAAGCATAAGGGTGTCTAGTGGAGAGTGTCATTGCATAGCTCTCATGGGTTATCCTGGCCCTTCTTCCAACTTGAGGCATCGGCCCCCATCTATGGATATCCTGGTCCTTCCTCCTACTTGAGGAGCTGGCACCATAGGGTATCTCATGTGGAGCCGATAACCTCTCATGAGGACAAGGTTACGACTTTGCTGACCATGGCCTTCTCAGTCTATCATTAGTCTATGATAGCCCTAATGTATAGACGAGGTATCCAATATTTATTATCTTATGTGTTTTACTACCCATCCCCCTAAGTTCTATTTTCAGGTTTTCACTTGTTACACTACTCTTACATGGGTTATCCTATGCTCTTCCTCCTTTTGAGGCATCGGCCCCCATGAAGAGCCACTCTCTGAAAAGATCCCAAAATATAAACCAAAAAAGGAAAGGGTTGTACTATAACAAATAAAGCATATAACTCAAACAAAAACATGTGAGGCAAACCCATCTCGCAATAACTCATAATCAAATCATGCACATCACGAGCACAAAATATGAGATAAACATCCAATGAAAGAACACGCCTCTGGAAAAAAAACTAGGGTTCGCAAGATCGACAAGGTTCCCTCATTACAAAAGTCAACATGATAACTCAAGGAAATAAAGAAGTCAATCAGAATTAGAAACTAACATAACGTAATACTTTCACATCAAAATCATATAATTTCTATAATTACTTTACATCACTCCTTTTTCCCTTATATGAATTTGCACTAAGGTTTCAATAAAATTTTCAATTCTCAACAAAATTTTACTTTTCTCATAATAATCACAATTATAAAATTTTCATACCAAAAATAAATTATATATATATATATATTAAACATATAAAATATATGTATAAAAACTTACATAAACAAACTCGCGTAGAAAGGGAAGGCCGTCGGCCTTTAAAGTACTGTGCATAGCAATCTGCAAGACTGTTGTGACAGTGTTGGTCATGACAGGGGGTACGAGGAGGGGGGTACGGCTACGACCGTCCTTCCCTAACCCCTCAACAACATTAATTTTAATTAAAATACATTTCAAAAAAAAGCTTTTTGTTTGATTTTTTTTAAATAAACATAATGTACAAACCCGATGGGTACGAATTCGGCCCATGAAACTTCGAATAATTTTTTTATAATAACAGATATATATGTATATATATACTCAATATATATATATATATATTTTTTGAAAGTACAAAAATTTCTCTTAGAATATAAACACTATATATTTATAAGTACGATATGTATATATATATATATATATATATCTTCTCATATATATATATATATATATATATATATATATATATATATATTTATCTGAAGATATATAAAAAAACTCATTTATTTAAATAAAACAATTATTTTTCTACAATTAAGGATAAAGAAATTGAACATTTTCAGACAAAAATTTGACAACATTTCTTTCTATTCATTTGCAAATCAGATGATTCTAAATTTCCAAAATAGTTTTCTTTCACAGAAAGTCAATTTGTTTATTTAATTCAAATTTTCTTTTGAAAGTGAAAACTAGAGAAATGATAAAATGGAACTTGAAGTCCTACGCTACTGAAAACTTGATGAAGCTTCGTTTGATTCAGAGGGCCCTTCGATTAGCTTTTGTTCTTTCCTTCAAAAGTTCTCTAGATTTCCTTGCTCAAACTTCTACTCTACTATTCTATTCAGAAAATCTCTCTAGAATAATGAAAACAAAAGACTGAAATCACTTTTTAGAGAACTTCAGAAGATCCTAAAATTTAGAACCAATAGTTTTGTGCAACTTCTATCCAAATCCTTCTATGAATGACTAACTCACAATTATGCAATTAAATAAAAGATACCTCTTTTCTTTTTCAAAAACTCTAAAAATCCAATATAAAGGAAATCATCTATTTTAAATCAAGCTTTTCAGCGAACACTTAATTCTCATTCGTCCTTTTATCTTTTTTTGTTTTTTTTTTATTTATTTTTCCATTTCACAAAACTTTTTGTTTTAAATCTACTTTTGCAAGCTTTACTTGCTATGCACATAATTTAATTTATTTAATTAATTTATTATATAATTATCTTCAACAAGATAATTAAATTAAATTAAAAAAATACAATCTAGTATTTAATTAACATTTAACTAAAACACGTGACTTTTAAAATATAACTTTTAAATATTTTAATACAGACTAATCCCACAAAAATATAAACATTTATTGCCACCATTTAATTAAATAAAACACAACATATAGAATGCCAACGTAAAATAAATACAAACAAGACACTCACATAAAACACAATAATGAATTACAGAAATGACAAACACAACGACGCACAATACCATTCAATCAGGACGGTTTGACAACATGGGATGGGGTGACTTCCTTGTCATCTCTGTTTCAACATTATGCCATTGGGTTATTGGTGCTCGCCATGTCCTGCCGAAGCAAGTGGAATCGAGACTCTGTACCTGCAATCCCTGCATCCAAACAAGGTCGTGTACATGTACATATATATAAAATCAAATCACTACACTGTGAGAAGGAATTGCAATGTAGCAGGGCACTCATGAATGAGTGATGCTACACTGTCCTTTCATCACATCTATTCTAACAATTATAATATAAATGATGAAATAGAATTTCTAAACTAACAAATCATATCATAACATAATTTACTAAATCACTACATCATAATATATTTCTGAAATCAACTAACATCACCAAACCACAATATCATAAGAAATATCCATGTCCTCAAATGTATAAGCATAATCACCCAATAGTCTACTAACCAAACCACCAAACCAAACAATAATAGTACTATCACAGTATCATAGTATCAAACCAAAGCATAGAAAAGTAATGAGTCCAACTAGAAAACATGAGGGGTATTACAAAGTGAATCAATTTTTAGAGAAATATCATATTCAACAATGATTATTTTACTCCTTATTACCCTTCATCTAACAATCAAGTTTAGAATTCTAATAAAAAATAGATAAAATTTTGTATAAGATTGTTAACAAGCATGGTAGGAATTTGCATACTCAATTGACATATGCATTATAGGACTGTCACACAAGTATTCATATGGCTATTGGTATCACCCCATACAATATCATGTGTAGAACATAATTTATAATTCCTTTATAGCTAAAATTCCATCTTTATGATTTCCCTTAAAGGACATATTGATGTGGAGACTTAATATGAACAAAATTTGCATTAGTTTGAATTGCTAGATGAGCATCATTGAAATTCTCTCAAAAACCTTCAAGAATATTCAAAATATTTTTCTCAAAAATAAAACCAAAAGATTCAAAACATTATCTTTCATTCTTTAAAGTAGGTGACTTGGTACTCTATGAGAATGAAAATAATGTAAATGTTGTTACAAGGTGTGCACCCATAGTCTCCTTATGTTGTTTAGTGCAGCACTTGTGTTCATGACATGGCTTAACCACCTCTCATGGATTCATTAACTCTGGCAGTTTATTAGGCTTTAACAGGCCGATCTTTTGGTGCAATGATGACCATCTATACAAAAATTGATATCAGAGCCTGGGTGATGGGTTCAAACCCCTCACTTGAATTGATGGGATTGAACATTCCAAGGTGTGTGCCTTTTCTCTCCTTGTGTTGTGCAACACAACACTTGGGTTTGTGACATGGCTTAACTACCTCCTATGGATTCATTAAATCTAGTGATTGTATCAGGCATTAACAGGTCGATCTTTTGGTGCAACAACAACTATCTATCAAACAAATGCACCCCCATGTACTAAAGGACAACTTAGCCCTAATTGGTCAGGTCCTTACATCATCACCTTTGTTTATGGTTCTAGAGATTTTGGCCTATCTACAATGGATGGCAAACCCTTTAAAGAGCCCATACATATCATACATCATCATTTTCATTCATAACTTCTCAATGTGATATTTTTATAGTGATCAATCCTCTAAGGATTGGTATTTCTTATCCTATGTCATTGAATCATTAAAAAAAATATTTGTATTATGATTCTAAGGAGTCTTGTGTATTTGATGTGAATACACAATTCGCACTCACAAAACATGCTAAGCTTCACCATATGAATCACTTTTTTCTGTTTGACATATTTAATTATGTATTTTAGTTAAAAAATTGTTTGTTAGTTATAAATTGTGTATAAAACAATATTTCCTTTTCCACGAATAATTTTAGTTTAGCAATGTTTATTTTTCCTTAGCTTAATAATTTCATTTTATTCTCCTTTTAACAATTTTTATTTTAAATCTTCTTTATATCAATATTTCAATAGTTATATATTATTCATTTAATAAATAATAACCCATTAAACAAAATTATTCCCTTAGAGCATTATTCATTGTTTAATTAGATTGTTATTGCATTTGATTAAACAAAATTATTTAGGTTTTTTTATTAGATCATAATAGTATATCAAATATTTTCATCACAATACATAAATATTAACATCCATAAACATCACAACACATATGTATAAAAACCATAACATACTCTCATATATATGTGAAATTAAATGTATAATATCTAATGTATACAAGTCTCATTAACACTATAAAAAATGTAGTGTATATATATAAATAATATAATAATACAAATATCTACATCATGGATCATGGGTCCTAGGTCCCTTAGGTGCTAGTGGCTAGTATAGCTCATTTGATGGTTATTTGGTAGAGGCTATCAATTAAGAGAGTGTTCTAGACACACTCTATGAAGTAGTTTGCATACCTTTCAGATCACCTCTCAATCTAGATATCTCCTCCCTAATTGTGGTTTCTCACTCTCTCATGGTTGTTACTTGATCAATGAGCTCTCGTATAAAGGGATGACCAATATCGATGGGGCCAAATGAGTGTGCTCTCTCCATCTCCCATTAGAGTTGCTTGAATTAGCTCTATAGAGTTTTATGTTTCATCTCAACACTCTCTAATCTTATCACAACTTGGTCTTACTCCTAAGGGAATTGAGCTTTTCCCTGAGCTAGTCTCTTTATAGTGGCTTCCTTACCCTATACTAACTTCTAACCCTCCTACACCTGAGATTCCACTTATGCAATTCTAAGCTATGCTATGGGCTCAAAAATTTCTATGTATTGGCTAATGGTCTTATGAGGAATGTGTGAAGCTCAAACATAACCCTTTAACTACATAGTCAAGACCATCTCAGTTATGATTTGACCAATAAATTTGATCTTCTCTTATGTGTGCCCCAGAATAGAAAAACAAAGCATACATTAATACTGCATGATAATATGTATAATCAATAACATCAAATACATTAAATTCTTAGCATATAATAAATTAATGCAATCTCACCTAGATCTCTAATCTACCAATCAAGATCTAGGGTGGGTGATGTTATCACATGAGTTGTGCTAGTGGATGAAAGAGGTAGCAAGGTTGGTTTCATATCAAATTCCCTACTTGAATCCCCTCTCTTTCTATTAGCACATTTGTTGCTAAAGGTGACTTTTCCACCCTCCTTGATATTTGGAGTCTCTCCTCCTCTACACTCTCTCCTCACTTGGACTCTCTCCTCCAAGGGAATCATCAATAAAAATGGGGGTTGGTCCTATAGTCTTCTACAGGGAGATGAATCCCTAGGTAACTAGAATACATCATCCTCTACTAGAATTAGACATGCATCCTTCCCCTCATTGTCTAGGTCACCCAAAGAGACATCTATGATGATAGGCCAAAAAATATCTCCAACTCTAACCATGTTGTGGTGTGATCATACATAATTCAATACAACATGAGGAACATGCTACACCTAATTAGACTCTATCTCACTTGGTGGTAGTAAAAAGGTACAATAATATAATCATTTCTATTGATAAAAATTCTATCTCATTGCATCCTAGCCATATGCCTTGTAAAACTTGGTCATGCTTGCATTTGTACATATTGCCACCATATTTATGACTGATATGCAATCTATCGAAACCATGTTACCAATATAAAAAATTTCCAAATATCCATTCTCACCACACTGGGTAGGTCTATGCTCATGATGTATTTAGCGAGATTTGGTTGGGATAATTGACGGGTATTGTGCAATTGATATGCTCAAAGGCCCATATTTATAATAAATTGAGTTCCATGTCCATGTACTACCATCTACATCATTATGGTAATGATCAAAATCATCCTCACTAAAGGAATGAGCACTGCTTCTTTCTCTAACCAATACTTGTAT
>VDFB02000015.1:318283910-318306687 GCA_007258455.2 Sequoia sempervirens | reverse complement strand
GTGAGTGAATGAGAGAAATACCTAAGAGAGGGAGAAGGGGTAGTGATGGAACTTCAAAGTTTTGTTCTATGTGTTCTATTTTATAAAATAACACATATGGACTAATAGTTTAACACAAAAAATCTATTTTTTGTTATAAAAAAAACACATAATGATTTAAAATACAACTTATATTAAACACATATGGACTAATAGTTGAACACAAAAAATCTATTTGTTGTTATAAAAACAACACATAGGGGAGAGGACCCAGTAGTTTAGCATGTTTCAATAGTTGAGATAGTAGTTGTTTATATAATTCCCAATAGTTGTGATAGTAGTTGTTCATATAATGCCTATTAGTTGTGACATGACTACCTTAACTTAAACAAAATGTATCCCTTTGATCTAAAAAGCAACCAATTATGTGATGCCACATCAACGCTCAACTACCCATCATGTGAATGCACAAGTATTGGTAATAGGTTTGTTTTGGGAACTTTTGGACACCTTGACAAAAAGTATGATGATGTGGCATCATATTTGATAATGTGGCCCTAAAACAAAAGTTATAAGCATGGGACTTGCCAAGTAAGCTATTGTAAAAAAATTGGAGTGATTTGAAATTTCCAAGTAGGATTTTGAGAAATGCGAAGTTAGGGTGCACAACTACTAGGTCCTCTCCTATAATGATTTAAAATACAACTTATATTGAACAAAAATAGACCAATAGTTGAACACTAAAACTTTTTGAAAATCCTTCATAAATGCTTGTACTCACTATTAATATAGGTTATTTATTGTGCTCACCTTTTATATTTGTAATAGGACAAACTATTAATATAAAATTATCTAATGCTTGTACTGATGGAACTTCAAATTTTGTTCCTAATGTTTCACTCGTGCCCTGCCTTATGTCATTGATTTTTCATGATGTTGGAAAATTTCTTAGGGTTGGGGTTTTAGCTTTGTCTTTATCTTGAACCCTTGTGTTTAGCTAATGCCTTGGTCGGGATCTATTTCGCAGTTACCTTTTTTGAAGGGTTTTAAAAACATCTTATGCCCCATCATTCTGTCTAGGCCTGGTCCCTTTGGTCTTAATATTTTATTTCCTCTGCAGGTTTTATTTTCCTAAGTCCTGTTGGCCCTGTGCTGAATGGTTTTAAAAAAACTAATGTCGGTGTTTTCCATCCACCTAGTAATGTCCCCTTTCCCTTCAATGAATGTTTTATTTTTCAAAAGGATGAAATTTGTGCTATCGTCGATCAAAATGCCTTCAAGATCAATGGTTTCCTGCCATCCTGTGATCAAGAATTGTAGGATGGCGATATCGCAGGCAGGTGACATGTGTCCCATTTGGGGATCAAATTTGCATGATCTTTCATCAACTATCCTTTGATATGAGTCGTTCCCCGCCATCCCGCGATGGTGCTTTGGTTGATTGCAAAATCATAGGTGGTTGCCATGTGGACTGTACAAGGTGGGGCCTGAGGAAATTTTTGTGAGATATATTTTAAATGTTTCATTGCTTCCAAAGCAAAACATTTAAAATAAAATATTTGACAAGGACGGGGGGAAATTCATTAAAAATGAGCAAAAGTGGAGAAATTAGGGCAACTAGTGATTTTAATAGTATATTAAAAAAGAATCATATTTTGATAGTTGAATACATTCAAAATATTTCTAATATATTTATAATTTAAAAAATATATTGTTTAATTTTTTAAATATATATATATATATTTTTAAAATATATTATACATACAAAATTACATAATCAATAATAGATAATAGATTTTGGTGAATATATCTAGGTATGTTAATATATGCTTGAAAAACTAATTTTAATTAAAAACTTACTAACATCATTAAAAGGTAAGTTTATAATTATAAAAATTTAACATTAGAATTATTTAACATTTGAAATATAAAATTAAAATATTATATTATAATAGTTTATAATTTACTTATATAGTATTTTTGGATAATAGAAACAATTTTGATTGATTTAATATTTTTTCTAAGTTCATTATTGAATTTAAATCTTATAAATATAATTATATATCTTTAATCAATATTATAATTTAAAATAATAATGAATATTGAACATCTTAGATTTTAGTATAACTTAAATATTAAAAATTTAATGTATAAGTTTATAAAATATAATATATATTTTTTTAAATAAAGATTTAAATATTATTATATATGTATATTTAAAGATCCATAGAATTATCTTTTTAACTATGAAATTAATATGATTAATTTCATTTATAATTTTATTATCTTATCTTATCTTTTTAACAATTTTTTGGTATCCTACATAATTTGTTTTCTATAAGTATCATGTTGTATACTCTTTATATGGAAGGTAGTGTTTTTTCATGGAGCTTAATAAGTTTTAATGATTTTTAGTCATTTTAAAGATTTTTATTTTTTTATAAAGTAGGTATATTTAGACTTTTGATGCCTTATGTACAATTATGCATATTCTTTTAAATTTATTATATTTTTTTGCAATATCATGTTACTCTTGATTAATCACATTATTTGTTTGTCATTTTTATTTGTTTTGTTGAAAAATATTTTATCTTTACTTTACATCTATGATAATTTAAAAATTATCAAATTTAAAAAGTATAAATAAAAACTTATTTTTATTAATCTCTTGAAGTACGTAGGTCCTAATATTTTGTAGATTAATAACTATCTAAATAGCTATTTCTTTCCTTTATTTCTATAAATGTGTCTCATGTCTTTATTGAAATTTATGAGATGTGTATGTAATTCTTAGCACAACACTCTTAGAGATTAGGATTTATTTTCACATTTATCTATTTTCTTATTGTTCCTATTAGTGGCTAATTAAATCTTCATTAAAAACCTACAAAGAGCTTGGGTCCTTCAATCTCAAAGCTTGTCTAATTTCTTGATGAGAATCATTCACATTGATTCCCAATGAATTTAAAAACTACTACATAGAAACAAGGTTTAGAATAATTCAAAATAGAGGTACCATTCTCCTACAAATACTGTGTATAGAAACCCTATGTAGCCACACTTTCACCCTCAAAATCAAGAGAATAAATTCTCATACATTGTTTCTATAATGAATTTAGAGAATAAGTTATAAGATTTAAATTCGATAATGAATATAGAAAATATTAAATCAATCAAAATTGTTTCTATTATCCAAAATACTATATAAGTAAATCTTAATCCCAATCTTAAGCCTAACAATAACCCTAAGTGAACACTTATCCTAATTGAACCTTAACCCTAATTTAGCCCAAACTCTAACCTTAACCCTAACCCTAATTGAACCCTAACCCTAATTAAACTCTAGCCCTGATTGAAATCTAACTCTAATTAAACTCTAGCCCTGATTGAAATCTAACCCTAATTAAACTCTAGCCCTAGCTAATTGAACCCCAATCCTAACCCTATTTGTTCATAACCCTAGTATTTCACAAATACAGTATCAAGACCTTGCCAACTCTGGTAAACCTTATTGGATAGTGATAAAAGCTACCTTATCTTTCATTAAGGTAGAATTTTTTTTTTATACAACATGCCCCTTGAAAATTGGAGATAGGCACTGCAAAAAGAAGGTAAACACTAATGAAAATGGCTAGTGGTATTGTGGAAGATGTGATAAAACTTTCCCTGAATGTGATTATAAATATATAATTCAATGCAAAGTGCAAGACCATACTTCATTCACTCGGATTACAACTTTTGAAGAAGTGGCAGAAGAAATTATGGGTGTAACAACAAAAGAATTGAACATTTTGAAGCATGAAAAACAAGCTGATGTTAAGTTTTCACACATTATACAAAAGGTCCTTTTCAATAGATATATCTAAGTTAGTTAATGCCATTTTGTCATGATATACTTCTTTGATGTCTTCAATACTAAATCTAATCATTGATGAACATTTTTGCTTTTAAATTTATTGTTCTTGGTTGATTGTTGTTATAGACAATTTGGTATGATTTCAAATTTCAATGTGCACCCTTATATACGGGAATTGAGATAAACAATGACACAAACAATAATGAAATCAAATTGATTGCTTTCCAAATTCATATTCATGAAAATGTAAACATTTTTTCAAGTCAATAGGCATTTTGATAAAGATAACTCTCGGCGTGTTTTACATATATTATTAATTAATATAGGTATGCAAGTTAATTAAATTATTAACTATATTTTATTTGTGTAAGCGGTAGAATGGGGGAAACAAACTAAACTATGCATCTACACTTCTAAATAAGATAATTGCATCTAAAACTTAATAAATTTAAACTAATTTAAACTAGAAAGCTTCAGAAATCTATCCTATTGCTCTCTAACTCTAAAGACTTCTCTAATTTACTTAGCTCTCAAATTCGTAAGCTAATAAAACCATTAAAGTGACACTTAGAGAATGAGAAATGAATTATTCTACTCTAATAAGTTCTAAATGTGCAAATTCTATTCTAATGGCAGCCATGACTGCAAATGTTGGATGCTGGATGAATGCTGGATGAATGTTGGATGAATGTTGGATGATTTGGATGCTTGAATGCTTTGGAAACCTGCAGAGTAAGATTGCATTAGTTGGGATCCTTTTCTTGTAGCCCAAGAGCTGTATTTATAGCTTTCACAGCAGCACAATTGCACAGGAAACTGGGATGAGGGGCTGTGATTTCCTCTGGAGAATCCAAAGGCATGGGATGAGAAGAAGGAACTGATCATGGAGAATGGTTTATCCCCATGAAAACACCAGGCAAGATAAGAGGGAAGGTGGGTGGAAGGTTGTTGAGAGAACTTCCTGCAAATTTTCCCTGAAGCTTTTCCCGTGAATGGCAGTGCCATTAATTTGATTGGTGAGAAATAAATATTTATTGGTGAGTGAATAGTGCAAATTTTATGCATAAATTTAAATATTTTTAATTTATTTAAATTTAGCAAAAGGAGGAATAAATAATTTAATAAATCAAACTATAGGGTTTGTTTTATTAAATTAAAAGGAGAATGATAATTAAATAAAAGATTTTTAGCAATCTTTATTTAATTAAGAAGAAATGTGATTTTAAATAACACAAATTATTTAAATTGTGTATTTAATTTTAAGATAGAAGTAATAATGATAATAATTAAATAAAACAAAGTTTTTAATTTTGTTTATTTAATTAAGAGAGAAATAATATGATGATAATAATTAATTAAAACAAAGTTTTTAATTTTGTTTATTTAATTAGGAGAGAAAAATAGAAGAATTAATAAATGAACTTAATATAAATAAATATTTCTATTTATTTACTAAGTAGAAGAATTTAAGATTAATTAATCAAATAAGTTGTATTCAATTAATTAGATTCTCCAGACCATTTTTAGGTGTCTACATTTTGCCCCTCTTTGAAGTGATGTGTTTACGCAGTGCTTCAAAGAATGATTTTGCTTCAGCTGCCAGTATTGACGAAAGGTTTTAAAGCATGCCCCAGACTTGCCCCAAATGATGAATTTTGAAATGATAGTGATATATGCCCCCTCGGGAGATAAATTGATGAATTTTGGATTTTTTATGATTTTTCAAGAATTTCAAATTTTTCTGATGATTTGATGATTTTGATAATGGTTTGATGAAGAAACAATGATGAAACAATTTATCTCCCGATAAAGAAATAATGATTCCTCTAGTTGATTATGATGATGATTGATGATCCTGATAGCTTAGAAGATTATTGATCTCATGATAGGTGAGATTCAATGATTGATTGATGATTGACCTCATGATAGGAGAGGATCGATGATTGATTGATTGATAATTGACCTCATGATAGGCGAGGATCAATGATAGAGGCTCACAAGATTTGATCAAAGTCTCATAAGAGCTGATTCAGATTTGATTAGGCAATGTGGTTTGACTTCTTTGATTGATTGATATGCCCCAGTATAAGATTGATTAATGTACTAGGACTTGATGATGCAAAATGATGAATATAATAGGGGATGGGATGAGGAAGAGATAATGAAAGGAGAAGATGAAAAGTAAGTAAGCACAAATGGATTCAAGGATAAACATGATGTTACCCCAGTCAAGTTGCAAGACAAGATTGATTGATGATAATGATAAGAGTGTTGTTGATGAGGGAAGAATACATCCTGAAACAACACAAAATGATAGGGAAGGATACATCCCGATGATGATGATGATGATGATGATGATGATGATGATGATGATTGGATAAAGGCTTCTAACAAGATTGGGAACAAAACCAAGGATGTGATTAAATGATTTGTGCTAGAATTAATAGATTAAGATTGGATGGAATTTGAGATGACTAAAATGAAAGAAAATGATTAAAAAATAGATGATATCCTAAGAAATATTGAAGAGATGGTGATATGATGTAGAGAGGGAATACGTGTAGCTTTTGAGATTGAAATTGGTAGCTATGAAACAATCTATAAATGCATATGCAAGACTAATATGGATGCAATCTATTTTAACCATGCAATTCTAAGTGTCATTTCAATAATCTTTTGATTTTGCTTTGTATCATCACTGAGCTTTAAAATGTTGAAAGAAAATACAAGCATCAATGATATGAGATAGACCAATGATGACCTGAGTACTTCTTTCATGATTTTTGATATTGCAAGCGAACACAAGAATCATGGTATGAGATAGACCAATGATGACCTGAGTATTTCTTGCGTAAACAAACAAGAATTAATCATTTTCTTAAGTGAATTTGAATGTCATCCATGATACTTGGTAGAGCACTTCCCGCGACAATTCACAAAATAATAATGACTAACTCACAAAACAGCAAACAAAGAAAAGGTATCATTCTTCTTCCTTACTTCTCTAGTTCAATACATCATTGAGTAGCTCCAAAGAAATGATAATCAAATGATAAAATGAAAAGCACAACAATTCAAATTCTACTTAATGTATTTTCAAATCATTATTCAGATTAGATCATCAGTGTTGAGATGTGTGTGCTGATGTGTGCATGATATTTCCAAATGTTTAACTAAATGATGTGACCTAAAAGTCCTATCTTAGGGGTCTCGAGGACTGATCAAAGATTAGTCTTGCCTACGTTATACACACAGAGACCACGTACTTCGACTGACACAGACTCCACTTTTAACTGATGTAGACTCTATTTTTGATTTTATGAATGTTTTTGTATGGATTTTCTGTTTTCTGATGTGTTTGGATTTTGATAGATTTTCTAATGTTTTTGGATTTTGATTTTCTGATGTTTTTAGGATTTTTGATAGATTTTCTAATGTTTTTGAATTTTGATTTTCTGATGTTTTTGGATTTTGATGGATTTTCTAATGTTTTTGGTTTTTGATTTTGTGATGTTTTTGGATTTTGATGGATTTTCTGATGTTTTTGGATTTTGATGGATTTTCTATTTTTTTGGTTTTTTCAAGATATTTGATTTGGAATGAGATGGTATGACCGATTGAAGGAACAAGATGAACCACAATAGAGGTAATGCAACCATGGATAAATGATAGATCAAAATGAAAGCCACTGCAAAACATGTCACACAAGCAACATATCTCTTGTTGAAAGATGACAATAGTTGATTGATTAATATGCCAAGAATGATTGATTCCATAAGGCATGATGATGATAAGTACTTAGGATTACTAATATCCTCTAAGTACAAAAAGATTAATGATTGTTGACGATTGATTGACAAAAGATATGAGGATTGGATAATGTTTTACAGCTAGGCTCAAATATGATTTGCATGATAAGATTCAAGGTTGCAAAGGGACATGATGACATGGATTTTGATAAGCTAGGAGATATGGAATGGAAGAATGCAAGGATAACAAGAATGAATGGTGATGATCAAGATCAAATAGATAGACACAAAGACCAAGTACTTTGCCCCCATTCTTCATCAAAACCAAGGATGAAAAGAAAGGATGTATCTAGTAAGAATGATGGAATATGGATGAGATAAAAGATATGGTATGAAAGATATGGATAAAGCATATAGGATAAGCATATATGATGTTCAAGAAGATTCTTAACCTTATCAAGATCAAAAAGTGGAAATGTAAGGAATGAGCGTAGAAAGGATAATGACCATGAATGATAAGATGGATGAGACTTGCCCCTAAGTGTAGAGTGCAAGAGGAATATGGAAGATAGGATATGGATGATAGGGAGATGGAGGAAGGACTTTAACATTGAGTTTCACAACCAATTATCCCTTTAATTAACCATGGCAATGGGGATTAGACTCATAAATGCTGGTAGATTAATGGTATGATGGAAGAGACTAAGGATTTATGCAAAGGTTTGGATTAAAGGGGAATGATGGGGGATGAATGTTGGATAATGGATAGATGGAAAGTATGACAAGCTCAACATTGGCACACACCTTGAAGGATGGTGGAGTGATGGAGGAAGAATGGATTTGGAAAGTGATAGGTTATTATATGGAAGATTGGAGGAAGCTTTTGGATAAGAAATTTGGATGCCAATTTTGATTTTATTGCTTCTATGAGACTTTTAGGAATCCACATGATTTTTGACTTTGATATTTGCTTAGTGGGCCTTTGTGGCCTTGAAAATTTTTCATTTATGGACCTTTGTGGTCTTTGAAAATTTCCTTTTTTCTTTGATGGGCCTTTGTGGCCTTTTGAAATTTTCTTTTGATTTATGGACCTTTGTGGTCTTTGAAAATTTCCTTTTTGCTTTGATGGGCCTTTGTGGCCTTTTGAAAATTTCTTTTGATTTATGGACCTTTGTGGTCTTTGAAAATTTACTTTTTGCTTTGATGGGCCTTTGTGGCCTTTTTTATTTTTCCTTTGATTTTGGATCAAGTTTTCTTTTATTTTTGCATGTCTCTTCGAGGAGACATGTTGATCCTTTGATAAATGCGGATTTTGATATAGAAGCTTCTGATATTTGGCACCCAAATTGCTTCCAAGAGCAATGGGAGGGGTGGATTGAGATGAATGGTATGAAGGTATTATGGATGAGTGAATGTGGGTAGAATTTTGAAAGGGCATCAAAGATATGTGCCTTTGTTGTTCTTGAGGAATAGGATATGGACCTAGGATAGATGGAAATTTTGATGGACTAGGATGAGGACCTAGGATAGATGGAAAGTTTGATGGACTAGGATGAGGACCTAGGATAGATGGAAAGTTTGATGGACTAAGATGAGAACCTAGGATAGATGGTAGGTTTGATGGACTAGAACACTTAGGTATATAACCAAGGCCATGGTGAGATGGGTGTTTTTGAATAAAAAGGGGTTCTAGGATACCTTGTTCATGAATGCCTAATCCTTTGCCTTTGTAGTTCATACTTTGACACATTCGTTTGCCAATGGGATATGTATCGTTTGTAAAACAAGATGCAAGTCCATTTTGGGGAGGATATGATATGGATGAGAGGTTAGGTGTTGGAAGCAAACCAGAATGGATAAAGGTGGAGGATCTCAATTTATAGGTATGGGGTTCATGGATAGCTTGAATAGGTGTGATAGGCTCTTGACATGGGGATGATGGGATATTTTGATCTTGACTTGGAAAAGGATCATGAGGTGGTATGAAAGACATATCTTGATCATGAGAAGGATAAACATCTTCATGGGATGAAAGGGCATCCTTGAATGGAAGCATATCTTGATCTTGATGAGGAAGGGAATCATTAGATTTTGTAGAAAGCGTGTCTTGATCGTCAATTGGTAAGAAATCATTAGATAGGATGGAAGAACTATCATGATCTTGTGATGCAATAGAATCATGATATGGTATGGATTGATTAGATGATGTGGAAAAAGAACTTGGAAGGATAGTTGTCTCTTGAGATGGGTGTGAATTATTTTGGATGAAAAGTGAAAGGAGGGGATCATCATAAGATTCTTGAGAAATGGGATCTTGATCAAAGATGGGAAGACTTTGTGAGATTGTGGAATCATTGGATGCAGTGGAAAAAATATTTTGATCTTGATGTGTAGGGGAGTCTATGATAGCATGCTTTGGAGTGAGAGTTTGACATGAATCATTGGATGTAGAAGATATGATAGAACAGGATGATTGGATGGAATTGTTCACTTGAGTGAAAGAATCTTGAGGTTCATTTTGGCTTATGGTGGATGGAGATAAATGCATGACATGATAAGATTGTTCAATATCATTTGTCTTTGAGGATTGAGATTTGGGCTTATTGAAATTTTGGAAAAATTCAAAGATATTGAACTTGGATGATGGAGTTGTTGGTGAAGAAGGTATCATGTTCATTGTTTGGTCCAAAGGATATGGGTAGATGTTTGGCATTAGATATCTCTTTGTGGTTGTTTCCAAAATTTGTTGTTGAAGGTTCTCTAGTTGATAAGCTAAAGCATTCAATTTCTCCTCATCTATTTCAGCCATGGTGGTTTGTGTTTCTTTTTGGGATGATCTTATCTGATTTTAATGAATGAAAACACATCAAGCAAGAATAGAGTAGTTGTTTTAAAATCCTATATTCTTAAACAAAGAGTGTATGTTCAAGAAGCAAACATGAATCTTCTTGATTTTCACTGGTTTGATAACAAGATAAGATAATTTAAATAGACTCACTCCTAGAGACAAAAGGTCATCGTTATATACTCGAACGGCCCACAGCTTGGAATTGCATCGACTCACACAGCCATGTCACCCCCTAGAGGGTGCCCATGTTTTTGTCTTTTCCAGGTGCGTACTCAAAGTGACAGAAGTGGATACCGAATCCCCTGAGCAAACAGTCCTTGGAAATTATATGGTGAGTGCTTGAGGGTAGATTCTTCCCCGCCCCTGCACCGCCGAGTATTACAATGTTTAGAAACTGACAAGCATGCTTCTAGTTCTAGGTTCTTAGATAGGGTTTCCGTTCGGAGCGGCAAATGGATAAACTCCCTCGAGAGACCTCCCTATCTTTAGAACAAAGATTTTGGGGATGGTTATCCTACACACTTCCGTTGAAAGAGGGTTTCCCCAAATTCACATAAATTTTTAAGTGGGTTGGAATACCATGGCTTTTGGTTGTCCCCACTCAGGTCGTTCCCGTAGGGTGAGTACTTTTTCCCACTACGGCAGGCCTATCTAAAGGTTTTAATGAAAGCTTGAAAATGCACAAAGTAAAAGTAATTTTGGTATTTTGATGCACCCAGTCAAGGGGAGAGCATAAACCTATCACCCAATCACAACAAAGCAGTTGTTCTTTTTTAAAACCCAAAAGACAAATGATCTAATCTATATGGAGATATTGCTCCATGATAAGCATGATGTTCAATTTTTAATGCCCAAAAGAAATGTGACGTTTCTATCCTAGGATTGGTAAATTTTAATCCATTTCTATCCTATGATTGGTAAGTTTTAACCATTTCTATCCTAGGATTGGTAAATTTTAACTGTTTCTATCCTAGGATTGGTAAATTTTAACCAAACAAAAAGACCAGAAATGAAATCTGGCCGCGGATGCGTCGGATCCAGATGAAAGAAATGCTTTTAAAGATGAAAAGATGGATTTGACTTTAAATGTAAAATTGAAAATTTTAACTCTAGAAACCAGGCGCGCTGGAACAGTAACCCGATGCGCACAGAGACCGGGCGCTGGAACAGTAACTGGGCACTACAGAATTGCTGGAAAAGGAACCCAGTTGCGCGCTGAAACAGACCCGGTGCACTATAACAGGCGCGCTGCAAAAATTCACGGTCCCGCGAAAACTTTCACGCTGATTCTTGTACGACACAATTTTCAAAATTTAATAAAATATGGGGTATTGCCCCACGGTGGGCGCCAAATTTGTAAGCGGTAGAATGGGGGAAACAAACTAAACTATGCATCTACGCTTCTAAATAAGATAATTGCATCTAAAACTTAATAAATTTAAACTAATTTAAACTAGAAAGCTTCAGAAATCTATCCTATTGCTCTCTAACTCTAAAGACTTCTCTAATTTACTTAGCTCTCAGATTTGTAAGCTAATAAAACCATTAAAGTGACACTTAGAGAATGAGAAATGAATTATTCTACTCTAATATGTTCTAAATGTGTAAATTCTATTCTAATGGCAGCCATGACTGCAAATGCTAGATGCTGGATGAATGCTGGATGAATGTTGGATGATTTGGATGCTTGAATGCTTTGGAAACCTGCAGAGTAAGATTGCATTAGTTGGGATCCTTTTCTTGTAGCCCAAGAGTTGTATTTATAGCTTTCACGGCAGCACAATTGCACAAGAAACCGAGATGAGGGGCTATGATTTCCTCTAGAGAATCCAAAGGCATGGGATGAGAAGAAGGAGCTGATCATGGAGAATGGTTTCTCCCCATGAAAACACCAGGCAAGATAAGAGGGAAGGTGGGTGGAAGGTTGTTGAGAGAACTTCCTGCAAATTTTTTCCTGAAGCTTTCCCGTGAATGGCAGTGCCATTAATTTGATTGGTGAGAAATAAATATTTATTGGTGAGTGAATAGTGCAAATTTTATGCATAAATTTAAATATTTTTAATTTATTTAAATTTAGCAAAAGGAGGAATAAATAATTTAATAAATCAAACTATAGGGTTTGTTTTATTAAATTAAAAGGAGAATGATAATTAAATAAAAGATTTTTAGCAATCTTTATTTAATTAAGAAGAAATGTGATTTTAAATAACACAATTTATTTAAATTGTGTATTAATTTTAAGATAGAAGAAATAATGATAACTAATTAAATAAAACAAAGTTTTTAATTTTGTTTATTTAATTAAAGAGAAATAATATGATGAAAATGATAATAATTAAATAAAACAAAGTTTTTAATTTTGTTTATTTAATTAGGAGAGAAAAATAGAAGAATTATAAATGAACTTAATATAAATAAATATTTCTATTTATTTTACTAAGTAGAAAATTTAAGATTAATTAATCAAATAAGTCGTATTCAATTAATTAGATTCTCCACCATTTTTAGGTGTCTATGATGTAGACTAAGAATGGATTCCCTTCACACATATAGAGGTTAATATACAGCTAATATGCCAAATATGCCAATCAAAGTTCAGTGTCTTTTTCAAACTTTAGTACTATTTGCAGTGCTTATTCATATTGTATTATGTTATTGTAACATTTAATCAGTACATTTTATAGTATATAAAATTTATATATATATATATATATATATATATATAGTTTAGTGTTTTAAAGAAATATTAATTTTGTTTGTGAGTGACTGTTTGTATATTATTTATTTATTTTTAATAATTTTGATATATAAGTTATTCCTATTGTAACATGTTAATCACCTTTCCTATTATTCCATCAATTAATCTAGGTTTAATAGGATGAATAACTTCTAGTACTAATGGATTGTTTGTTTGCTTGATAGATTTATAAGAATTAGAAAACACCAGATTCTAGAAGATTCTCATCCATACCTTTTGTCAAAAGGTGCTAGTCTATAATTTATATACATGAACTTTGTCTTCAATATGATTTAAATAGTCTTCTTCCTTAATCTAGATACAACTCAGATTGATAACTCAATCTCTTACACCTTTCATGACTCTAAATTTTTAATTTTTAGTAGTTGCCTTAATAAAAAATTAATCTTGTAATAATCTTCCTTTTGGAGTATTTAATAGCGAGTCTTCTACTTCTTGTATTAAGTTTTACACTAATATATCACCTCTTTCTATCCAATATTTGAACATTACAAGGTCATTTTTGTCTAAATGATAAATTAAGTATCTAAATGAAGTATTTATGTAGTGATTAGTTTTCATGTCCCCTTTTTCAGAATTAGGGATGTTCCATAAGCCTATTTTCTATTTCCTATGGGCTTAGGGAAATAACATAGGGAAATGAATTATATAATATAAAGGTGTTATATTAAAGAACCACACAAATGTTTTTAAAGTGAGTGCCTAGGTTATGGGGCCTTCTATGTTATGTAATAAGAAGATATTTCCTAAAAGTAAATCGACCAAAGGATTGTGAGCGGGGTTCTTTTGGAGGGAAAAGGAAAGAATTCAAAGTTGTCTTGTGGAGGGAAAGTTGGGCTCTCAAGTGCATATTTAATCTAAGCCAAGGAATAAAGGTGGATGATTATTTTATCAATTTATTCCTTTGAATGGATTGGAGATCTTTTCCATCTAATAGCTTGTGCTCATGGAAGATATGAATTTATAAAACAATATGATTAAAACACTAACGTTATAGATTTAAAACACGAAACAACAAAATTCAAAGTCCATCCTCTCACCAACTGTACATTACACTTAACCACTTAAAAGCTCCAAATTTATCTTTTAAACATCATTTCAAACCCTATTTAATAGAAAAATATAACCGATAATTAACCTTGTATAGAATGAGGAAAAAATAACTTAAATCCTTCATTTACTATCAGGTTATTTCCATTTAAAAAAAAAAATTCTCACCCTTTTCTGCTTCTCACGCTTCTCCACTTATCAAGCTTAGTTACAAATAATTCAACCCCAAAATATATTAAATTGATCTTCCAAACAATCTTGACCAATGTAACAAAACGATTAATCATATGATCTCCATGAAAAATTTGGCCATATTACAAAGTGTTACATATAATTCAAGAATAAATGCATCAAATTTACTAAAAGTCATTCCGTGCAATTTTATTTATTATTATCCGACTATTTGTGGACTATATTTCAATTGACATAGATATTTCTAAAGTAGTCCTTTAGAGTGAAAGCAGTCTGTAAAAGAGAACGCATCTTCCAGCTGTCCAGACTGTCACTCTCTTGTTTTTCTCTTCTTTCAAATCATTCATTGCTGAAGAAGTTGCATGCAGCACGGAACAATGTGCTTTGGAAAACTTGCAGACAAAAATTCACGTGGGCAGCTTTATTTCTGAAAGTTACAACTTATCTTCTTTCAATTATTGTCAGCACAGTGGAATTCTTAGCTTTTATATCTGAAAATTACTTCTCGTCTTCTTTCAATTATCCTCGACATAGTGGAATTCTTTATCTTATAGATTCTCCCTCCTCTTACATTACTGTAGAAATGACGTTTTCGGCTTTGGTGTCAGTTCTTTCATATTCTCTGATTTGATGTAGATTAAGACTGGATTCCCTTCACACATATAGAGGTTAATATACAGCTAATATGGCCAAATATGCCAATCAAAGTTCAGTGTCTATTCATATTGTATATTATTGTGCAAATTTTAATTAGTACATTTTACTAGTAATATTTCCAATGCTTATTCATATTGTATTATATTATTGTAACTTTTTTTTTTGATACACAAGGTAGTTTTTTATAAATTGACATTGAAGAAATATACAATCATCTGCAACGCAGGAAAGTCCAACCAAGGCACACAGCCAAGCAAAACACCCACCCAACCGGGACACAAATTCACAATTTCAACAAATTCCATTATGAGCAACAAAAGACCAGCCGCGAAAACCATTAGAATAGAGAAAGGGTCGAGGGCCAACCCACAACTATCTTAAGATGAATTTCACAAAAAAATATGTGCAGGAGTCCACTAGAAATGACAAGAAATAACAACAAAACTTAAAAGCTTCAAACACAGAGGCCAACCCTCACATGAAACCATTGATTTCAACGAACCTTACAAAACCTTCCATCCACTCCATTCCCTCCACCAACACCATCTTCAGCTTTCACTTTAGGAAATCCACAGCCACATTCGCAATCTTTATATGCCTCGACAAAGTAGGTCCTTTGAGGTCTAAGAGAAAAGGATAAACTTTAACAGCGTCCTCCGTGTCCCATAGGAGAGCCAAGTTAGCCAGGCGTGGAATGCCTTTTCCTAAGAAGGCCGCCTTCATTGTTTCCTCAAGTCCACCAAGCAAGTCGTCACGGAACAAGCGCACCATCATCTCCATAGCCACCGCCTTCAGGGTCTCCAAATCCAGAAGCACTGCAAGAAACCGAGAGGAGATATGGGCATTATCTCTGGCATACTCCTTTCTTTCCAGGTGTTCTTTACCAAGGATCATTTTGACCGCAACCAACGACACCGGATCATCCTCAGACAAAATTCTCTTTAATCTCTGGTCCGTAACTTCCCAAAAGGCAATCTGCCTCTCCATAGCTACCAGAGAGACTGGTGTGTTGACCCCAAAGCATTCCAAGCCTTCCGCCGAAATGTGGATGGTGAATTTTGACATTGACGTCCTCACCATTTGCAGAACATTGACAATCGTTCCCTGCACAAAAACAAAAAACAATGCCAAATTTTGAAGACAAAGCATTAAAAATGATTTCAATAGATCCATTAATAGACCCATGAGAGGATCAGTCAGGCCTCCACACATGAAACTGAATAATGGCGGGCCGATCATCTCGTCATTGCCATGAAGATTTGCTACAGGCTCAGTCCTTCTGCCTAAAAACCATAATCACTTCAAATGAAGTGAGATGCCACTCAGCCCTTCAGCAGTCATTTCAATGATTGCCGTACCCGACGTGTCGCATAGACGGCACCTTGAATGCATAGCCATACATTCCCCCTGCCGAACACCATAGACTCCACGATTTTCAATAGCAAAACACTTTAAATAAGCCAACTCCTCCCCACGGCAGTTTAGAAAGGCCAAAGAATGACATGGCACTGCCACCTCCGCTAGAACCAAAACCATCCCAAAGCCACCTCATGCCCACCTGTGAATCTCGAAAGTGGCAAAAGAGGCTAGGGGAGTCTACAACCAACCACCCACTATATATTATTGTAATATTTAATCAAGACATTTTATAGTATATAAAAATTATATATATATATATATATATATAGTTTAGTGTTTTAAAGAAATATTAATTTTGTTTGTGAGTGACTGTTTGTATATTATTTATTTATTTTTAATAATTTTTTATTCTTTACAAAAAATAAAGATTTGTTATTCTTCAACAAGAAAAAACTACAAAATAAAAAGCTTTCATGAATCTTGGGAGAGAATCTCTAGAGATAATACAAAGAGGGTTGAGCACTTATAAGAGAAAACCCTAAATGAGAAAAGGATTAGATCATGACAAGTGTCAAAATCTCATGCAATGAGACAAAATGATCTAATAATAACTCATCTAATATAAAGAATAAAACACTCCTAAGTTTAGCTTAAGTGCATGAGAATAAATTAGCCTATTAATTAATTATTATTAGTTAATGCTTGATTACTATAACAACCCCTTAAGGTGAACTTAGGGAGTAGCTAAAAACCCTCAAAAGAGTATGCATGATGGGTCCCAAAAAACAAGGCCTGATGAAGTACCCATTTATGAACAATCTAATCTTTCACAATCAAAGAAAAGGGGAAAAACTAGTGGGAGAAAACTCCTTTTCAAAAGAGAGAAAAAAATGGAGTAAAAAGCCTTCAAAACAACGTGAAGGACTGAAAAGCCTCCAAAAATATGTCTCAAAAAGAATAGGAACATGAAGAACATCTCTAAAGCACGAAGAAGTTGTAGATTGTTGTAGAATGATGACTACTATAGTGATGAAATTAAGAACCTCATCTAAAAAAAATGATGATCAGGATCAAGAAGAAAAGAATATGTATGAGTTTCCCCAATGATACTACTAAAATAAGATGTCAAACAAAGGCAAAACATCTAGAATTTGAAGATAGAAATGTCATAGGTATCAAAATTTGAAGAATTGATCAAGTGAAAATAGAAGGTTTCCTCCAAAAATATGAATGCAAGAGTGTCCATATGGTAAATTCTTCATCACACCAAAATGCATGGATAACCAACCACTACAATTGCTTAGTACATAAGAACACATGCTAGATATATAGCTCACTCCAATGCGAAACCAAGGAAGCATTAGTACCAATAGTAGAAACCCCAACATAATGCTCACAAGGGAGAGCCAAGATAGGTACACTGAAACTATGTGTCACAAAGAAGTGTATGAAGGAGAACCAAGAATATTTCAATATGCACAAATATTACTTGCAAATAAAAGGGTTTGAAAATTAGGTCACACATGCAAGAGGCAAGAATCATTAGGATTCAATGTTGTCTTGAAAGGTAAACTCACTTGAAAAATGTATAATGTCAAAACAAAAGGCATGCACAAGCCCCATGGTACTTTATATCATTGTGCAAGTGCAAAAGGAACAATAGGATGTGAAAAATCCCCAAAAAATATACACTAGAATGACACTTTATTTTATTGCATCTACAAAAGGGAATGTTTTTACAAAACATATCTACAACACCCTTATAGGATAGAAAATTGAAAATACATATAAAATAACCTAAAACGAGTCATCCCATTCAAATTAAAAGTTTCTAGGAGCTAAAAATGTCCAAGTAATTCACTAGAGTGGGAAAACACCAAAAGTTAAATAAAATGTACTTGGAGAAAATTCTAGAAAAAGTGCATGGATGGTTATGAAGAGCTCTAAAAGACCGATTCAATGCCATTGAATCACGAAAAATGAAGAAACCAATTAAAAGTTGTGAGCTTGGGAGAAAAAAAACACCTCTTACTTTAATAGGCTATAGAATGTACCAATGAAAAAAAAATGTGATGAGACCCATAACACTAGAAAGTTCACAGAACCAACTTTCTGACGATATCTGATTTGCCAAATTTCAATATTGTACACCCAAGTTATGGCCAAAAGAAAAAATAGCTCATTTAGGGCCAAAGAGGGCTTCAAGGGGGCCCTATTAGCATGTCATTCCAATGCCATCATCATGACATCATTTTGATGTGAATGAAATATTTTGAGAATATTCCTTGAGTGGCCAAAAAAATTTGATCCTCCCAAAAATTGTTGTCAATATATTCCTCTTAGATTAAAATAAATTGGAATGTGTTGAAATTAGTGAAATATTTTGATTGTCAGCATGCACAGTTCAATGGAAAAGTGATGTAGGTGGTGACAAAGTTTTTTGGACATGTTGAAGAATTAGAAGCTAACCAAGGAAACACCCACCATGCGTTGGTGTAAAATACATCAACATCAAGATTTAAAACCTTGTCAACAATTGAGTGGAGCTCATAGGGGCCTACAAGTGTACCTTGTGGGTAGCCCATTAAAAGTTCCCCACAAAAATTTAAACCTGTCTATTTTAAAAAAATATTTTTGTTTTTTTCAAAATTTAGAAATAAAAATTAGAAATTAAAAAAGGTTGAGCCCCTTTTTTGCTCTTTTTTGAAACTAGTGTACGATACAGTTGGTACAAGGGCTGCATGACCCTTATACAATTTTTTTTGCCTCAGAAGCTCCCAATGGGTAAGATAGACAAAATTATAGTCAAAACTCATTGAATTGGCCTCTTGAACACAACAGTGAGGTCCTTTTCATGTCAAAATAGACCAAAAAATCACCCACTTCCAAAAATTACACAAAAAAAATAGAGATTTTGAATCTGAAGCCTGTAACCCTAGTTGAAGAAAATCCTCATAAATCATGAATGGGTTTGTTGAATCCACACTCTGATACCATGTTGGAATTATGGAAAACATGATACACAAGATCAAATAATGAATCGGTTAAAAAAATGGCCCCTTGTCATTTTCATGGCCTTTTAGGTCTTGTTTCATGGTGCTTTGACTATTTTTCTTAATTTTATGTTGCAACATGGCTTGAACATGCTTATTTAGGTACTAAAATTCAAATAATGACTCTTGTGAAGGTATTGTGAAGTGTTGTAAGACATTTCTACATTCTTCTAGACTCTATTTATTACAATTCACTTAAAACAACCTTTTCATCACTAATAAAGTCCTATTTTGAACTGTTGTAAAGTCTTGTAACAAGATTTCAGGCTTTTCTAGGCACAATTTCACTATTTATCCCTTTATCATGCTTTATTTGACCCCTTTATGCCCTCATATGTCTTAATTAAGTGTATTTTTAATATTATCCCAACAAACAACATTAAATACAACATATTTCCCAACACATATTTTTAGGTCCTAGGTGTAATCCATTTCCATGGGTGGCTAATGGTCCCCCTTGTCCCCAAATTCAAAATATTTCAAATTTCCTTTGGAATTTTCGTCCAAAATCACTTGACGTCACCGTGATGAGGTAATATGAATGGGTAACTAAGGCAATAAGATTGTATAAATAAGTTATTTTCTACCCCATTTTACATCCTCCTCCAACACACCTCCTCATTCATTCAAGCATTCAAGCATTTTACAACATCTTATCAAGCAATATTCAAGCACTTTGAAGCATCCATTCACATTACTTCATACTTGTAGCATCAAGGGTTTGGTAAGTTGATAGCAATTGCATGTTATTAGTTTATCTTTCTCTTGCATTTCATTATTTCATTAAGGGTTTGATTACCATAAGTGGGGTTTGACCAAGGCAAACCCCTATTGACTAACCCTCAACAATTTTTCCCCTAGTGCATGTTTGTTTGCAACCTTTTGTGTGTAGATTTGAAAACTTCTTTACTTGTGTTGAAGATTGGCTTTCATAAGTCAACTTGGTGCTTCAAGTCAACTTGAGTCAATTTCAAGCTTGGAGAGAGTTATTTGTTCATTTTTTGCAAATTTGACTTCGGCAACCCGACAAGTAGACATTCCCAAATCTAGTGTTGCAGAGTTGTCTCCTATTTTTTCAAAAATTTGGGAGAGGACTGATTGGCCACCAATGGCTTAATGAGTCCCACCTTAGGACCTGGAATATTCTAATTTTGTCAAGTTGATCCCATTGTGATAGAAAACTACTCCAATAAGTTTTTCACCAGAGGAGGGACTGACTACCACCCTCGATGAATGAGTCCTAATCGTGAAAAATCGCTGATTTCGCTAGCATCCACAACACTCTAGAATCATCATACATCACCCAAGGGCACTCGTTCATCTTATTTCTTTGCAGATATTTTCCTCATTTACTTCATTGTTTGCATACAACACCATGTTTTCAAAAGGCATAAATCTTAGTTTTGCATTCATTTTCATTCATTAATCAGTCAATTTCATTTAGTTAACTTCATTTAGGTTAGATAACATTGCACACAACATAATTTGAATGAACTAGTTTGCATTTTTGGCCCTAACTCTCTCCTTTTAGGTGAAAACCTAGAAGAGCTAGAAAAACCTAGGGTGCCAAAATCAATAGTTCATGAACAAAGACATCTTTCACACAAGAGATTTACAAAAGACAAAAAAATTCTATTTCTCAACAAGAAAAAGCTACAAAATGAAAAACTTTCATGAATCTCCAGAGAGAATCTCTAGAGATAATACAAAGAGGGTTGAATGCTTATAAGAGAAAATAACCTAAATGATAAAGGGATTAGATCATGAAAAATGTCAACATCTTATGCAATGAGACATAGTGATCCAATAATATTTCAACTAATATAAGAATAAAAGCACTCCTAAGTTTAACTTAAGTCCATGATAATAAATTAGCCTATTAATTAATTATTAGCTAATTCATGATTACTCTAACACTCTCCTTAACATGAACTTAGGGACTAGCTAAAAACCATAAAAAGAGACTACATGATGGGTCCTAACAAACAATGTCCGATGAGGTACCATTCTACAAAACTGGAGAAAAGGAGAAAAACCTAGTGGGAGAAAAATCCCCCCCAAAAAAGAGAAAAAAAAAGAAATGGACTGAAAAACCTTTAAAATAATGTCCCAAAAAGAATAGTAAAATGAATAATATTTCAAAAGCACAAAGAAGTTGTAGAAAAATGTCTAATGATGACTTCTATAGTGCTAAAATGAAGAACCTCCTATGAAACAAATGATGATTAGGATCAATAAGACACAAATTTGCATGAGTTCCCCTAATAACACTACTCTAATCAGATGGAAAATAAAGGAAAAAAATTGGAATTCAAAGATACAGATGTCATAGGTAGCAATAGTCTAAAGAATTGAGATCAAGTGAAAATAAAAGGTCACCTCAAAAAATAGGAATGCAAGAGTGTCCATATGGTAAATTCTCCATCTGGTAAAAATGTATGGGTAACTAGTCATTGCGTCCACCTAGTATATGGGAATAAATACTAGAGATATAGTTCACTCCAACATGAAACCAAGGAAGCATTAACACGAACAGAAGAAATCCCCTGTAATGCTGACAAGTGAGAGCCAATACATGTACACTAAAACTATGTGTCATAAAGAAGTGCATGAAGGAGAACAAAGAATATTTGAACATGCACAAACAAGTGCTTGCAAATAAAGGGGTGTGCAAATTGAGACATACATGCATGAGGAAAGAATCACCAAGATTCAATGTCATCATGGAAGGGACACTCAATTGACAAAGATGTGATGGCAAAACAAAAAGCCTACACAAGTCCTCATGGAACTTTATATCATACGGTGAGTACAAAAGACACAATAGGATATGCAAAATCCTCAAAAAGTATACACCAAAATGATAATTTATCTTAGTGCATCTACAAAAGAGAATGTACTTAAAAAACATGTCTAGAATGCTCAAATAAGACATAAATCTAGAAATACATGTAGAACAACCTAAAATAAGTTATCTCATATAAAAAAAGTTTCTAGAAGCTAAAAATGTCCAATTAATTCACTAGAGTGTGAAAACACCAAAAAATGAATAAAATGTACCTAGAGAACAATCTAGAAAAAGTGTATGGATGATTGTGAAGAACTGAAAGACTTGTACCATAGAAAAAAGGACCCTTTGTTGACATGGGAATAATTGATGATAAAATGGACACAATGAAGTCTTAATCTAGTGTTGTGTGGTATTTATGCATCCACACTAGATCTTGGACCCTTACCAAATTAAATAAAATGCTTTTTAATGATGTCTTGTGAAGG